>JAPMOR010094149.1:22724-69630 GCA_026543865.1 Argiope aurantia | reverse complement strand
CAAGATGCACAAAAACAGAGACAAGTACATAGAATATTTTAAGATTATTAATGTTATAAGATACCAGTAAGTTCGAATGCAGAGTATATATATTTGAAGGACTTAGGAATCACGCACATTTAATTACATTTAGGACGGACAATTACATTAACAAAAGAAATGAACATTAAATAGATTTCGTCGAATACGTCGCAGGATTAATTCACATGTTACATCGCGTCTTTCGTTCAGAGACCCGTCTCGTCTCACACGTCTTGACTTTCGTTCCGACCCGTCTCGTCTGTCTCCGTCTAACAAGCATCAACACCTGTTGGCCAGCAGATGGCGCTCGTCATCAGGCGTTCGTCACTACATATTATATATATGAGAGAGAGAGAGAGAGAGAATCTCCCTAAAAATATTTTTTTAATAAAAAATGATTCTTATCTACTTCCTCTCATTAGATTATATATTTTGAAGCAGCTACGATTATAAAATATTTATATAAGCAAAACATGAACTGTATTAAGCATTAAAAATATAAATACGCTAAAATCTTGAGAGCTTTTAACATTTTTAATACATTAATTCTTATGCCGATACAATAAAATGGGAAGAGAAAATAATATTTCTAACTGACGTTACAGCTTAGCACATTCTGTCATTTTGAAGCTGCTTAAAAAATGAATGGAGGTCCCTTTTTATTAAGAAATACTACACTTACTAAGAATAAATTATGAGGTAAATAACATATCCGATTTTTTTTCAGAATAATCAAAATGTCCATACTGTGCTGTGAGAGTATATGAAAGAGTCGAAAGTAGAAATTCTTTTATTTTCTGACCAGAAATTGTGCATCTAAATAACAAAAGTGGCAAACCTGAGAATGCCCTACACGTCACTGGCGTACAATATTTAAAAAATATTAACGTCTGGAATAAAAGTTAGGATTTTTACAGAATCCATCGTGTAGTGGTTGCCGAGTTTTTTTTTTCTTTCTTTCTTTTTGGCGATTAATTTCTTGCATGCGGTTAATAGTATCCGATAATATTAATGTGTGTCTTCGTTTTTACCAACCGACAGAAACCAAAATTTGACCAAACTCACATACCAAATTTGAAATATCTAATATATTTATTCGAGGAATGTTTGAGGTTTTGCATATAAATGCCTCTAAAGGTACAGTCTGACAGACACTCGGCCCTTTGTTGGCCTAAAATTTGATAACGGTCTATAACACAGCTGTTAAAAACTGTGTGCCAAATTTTATTCTGTTAACCCTCTTCGTTATGTAGTTATTGTGCTAAGTTATATTCGAGCAGCCGGGCAGACATGCTTCCTTAGAATAGATTTTGTGCAAACTCTGATAAAAATTCTACAAAGTCTATATCCATATTTTATTCAAAGCTAAGTTATTAAAGTTATTATTGTCATAGACAGACAGACAAATAGATATTTTCCGAAATCGCGTTTTTCGAACTGAGGGAGATGTAAAAAGTAAAAATTTGTCAAACTCTAGAGTTCGAATTTTTTAATGATTACATCACTTTTTCTATACTTCCTATAAGAAAAAGTAAAAAAATCAAAACAAAACGAGTTGCAAAAAAAATAGTAATTGCAAAATAATCTTGGGATTATAAAATGAAAATGAATTTAAAATATAAATTACTCTCTTAGCATTAATTGGGAGGAGAAGAAAAAGTAGGTGTTACATTTTTATTTCCACACATAAGTACTTAAGCTTCTTTTGAAGCACAGATTTACGAACAAATTGAACAATAAAGTCAAGATGAGACTTAATTACGGAATCATGTCCCTCAAAATGGCGACTCGTGACTGTTGTGTTTTAGAGTACGCGAAATCTTTCCCACTTATTTAAGAATCGTGAATATTCCGAAAAAAATATGCAGCAGAAAAATTGCCAACTTATGAACATTGGTTGTTAAGTGTCAAAGAAGAATAAATGTTCTACAGTACAGTAGATGGAATAAGAACTATTTTTACCTTTTAGTCCATAGAAATTAACGTATTGTACCAATAAGAATTTGAATGTCGCAATCAACTTTCAGAAAGTCTTTTTATTTCCAATTTCACCTGAAAATATTTTGCATAGACTGACTGTGATCGACATGTAAATCACACAAGCGGCAAGAAATGATGTTCCATGATCATGATAATTTCCAATAAGTCTGGCAAGAATTATAATGTTGCAAGATGAAGATGAAATAAAGAATATATAGAAGGACATATAGATAATTTATGATAAATTGAGAAGCAAATAGAAATATTTCAACGGCTTCATAGAGTATTGTTAATTTTCAAAACAGCAAATTTTTTTTTGTTGTAGTTGAATTTGCAATTTAAGTCTACATCTGATAAGAATTTTACTATTAATCATCTTACTAATACCCTATTATCGTAATTATATTTAAAATACTTTTGAAAGTTACATATATAGTTTTATAGAATTTCCACTCAATACAAAATTTTGCAATATTTCTTAAATAATATATTCTATTTATCAGAAAAATCATTTCAGCCACTAAATGAAATAACAAGATATTTTCCTTCCAAAAATTATTTTTCCTTTTAATATTACGAAATAACTCACAAATTTGTTGCATAAATGCCAAATGAAATCATGTATGCTCAAATAATTTCTTTAATCGAAAAACTTTTATTACCTATTAAACTATCTGAAAAAGTGTTTGGATGCTTAAAATATAAAAATATTTATTTACGTAAATTTTATTTTTTAATAGAGTAATTTTAATTTATCATTTTATGAATATTCTTTATTTATTTCAAATTTTTAATGATTTTAATGATTAAGATTATTTATTTTTTCACAAGAAAAGACGCTTGACTATAGAAAAAATTCTCAAAATTCAACCATTTCTGTAAAAAAAAAGTCCACATTAGAATATTTCTTGTATGTAGAATATATTTTTACTATTAATATTATGTCAATTATATATAACAATAAATTCAAAATAACATTTCATGTACTGAAGAATACAGGAAAATGTTTCAATAAAATAATACACCGGAAATATAACTCCGAAGTTTCCTCACTAATATTTACTTACACTTTTATCAACGAAATTAAATATTTTATCGTGTTTGTTCACGAGTTCATTTTTAAGAAATGTCAAAAATTTAAAGCCGCATAAAAAAATAAAATATTTAAAACATTATTACACAAGTAGTTTTTTCTAGAAAGAAGAAATATTAATTCCGTATCAAGAATTTGAAGGAGAATTATTTTGAAACGGAGAAGTTAAATAACTTTCATATTTGGATTCCAATACATCAAAAGAAATGATTTATTTTATTTCTTTCACATCCATCATAAACTTTCTGAAACAATCTGCAAAATTTAATGGCCATTTAAAATAATAAGTAATAAATTCATTCACCCGAAACAGAAAGCGAAGCAACATCTAGATTGGAAAAATACAATTTCTTTAACGGCTGTCAAGGCGCAAAGTGACTGATGGAATGTTTTCGTTTTTCAAATGAATTATCGTGTCTACCTAGGTGGCTAAGAATTAAACACGGGAGGTCAACCCCAAAGTTAAACAGGGGTCACCAGCATTATTAATTTCCATCACGCAGCTGGTCAGGGTTTCGTTAATTCATCAAATCCCGATAAAATTTGCATATTAAATAGTTTAAACTTTTTAGTATATACAAAGGGTAAGTCGAATACAAAATGTAAAAATAATACTTCTTACATATAATAACAAAGACAAAATATTGTAATCGTCAAAAAAGTTTAGATTTGACAATCCTCCGCATTTCATAACTCTCCAATGTTGGACACATATTTATGTAACATTATTTGTTGTGAAGCAGAATGCAGTTTGAAAACAGTGAAGAGACCTTTTACATTTTAAAATTAATTTTAATATCCATCGGGAAAGCAAAATTATCTACAAGCAAAGACGCGGACATTGTGCGTCCGCCACAGCGCGTTGCAAAAACAGAAGTGGGGAAGAAGAGAGAAATAAATTATCCTTCGTCTTATATAACCTATGATTTTGATAGGGAAAATATTTCTTCATAATGCTATGATTCTGATAGAGATTTCTGACGCATGTCAATCACATGTAAGGGAAACACAGGGATCTTTTAAGAAAGAATTTGCCTCATCAGCGGTATTTTGCCACTTCACGCGGAGTGTGGGAAAGTTAGACTTTTAGCTGATTCAGCAATTTAACAAAGCTTCTCTTGAATTAATTAAGTAGAGACAGTGGAATTGGATCACGAAATAAGAGAATATTTTAGAATAAAGCTATTATGGACCAAATTAAGATAAAATCTTGGAAATTAATTAAATTGAAATTAGAATTAAAATATCATTACATTTACATTTATTTATATATTTTTGTATGTCATAGATGCGATAACTTAAATACACATTGAGTTAGATGAAATTTGGTACGTGGACTTAACTCCAAATTTCTATACTTCTATCAAAGAACATGATTCAGAAGAAATGTATTTGTTCTGCTATAAGTGAATAAAAGAACACGATAATTACAAGACGTGAAAAACTAAATGTATAAAATTCTGCACACAGATTTAGCACCTGAAATGTAGATCCTTCAAATCTGGAAGAAATACGTCCAAGAATTAATCATATGCCGGTCCGTACTTTCGCATGCATTTAAATAACTCAGAAACGAAATGACTTGACACAATTATCAGTTATTGGAGAAATTGCAGTTATGTGATCATGTGAATGTTGTTTTGTGCCAAATGTTGGTTTAAATGGGTTGGGGAAAAGGCTTCCAATACACATATTCGATTCCCTGATAATTGTGTATTAATAACATGCCAGCAATTAATTATAAAATATTGGTATTTCCTACTTGTTGTTTGTTAATGCAATGCAATTAATGCATAAATACCGGATTTATTTAATATGCTGCGAAGCATATAACTCTGAAAATAAAAATCAGAGCACTCGCGCTGCTCACAGTCTAGCACGAGGTCATAATTTTATGCAGAATGGGGAGGATGGGATAACATGTTTATAGGAGAATATTGGAGAAAAGGAGACCCATCTTGCTGATTTTCTTATCATTTTATCGTCTACCATCTGATTGGTAATGAATTTAACTTTTTGAAAGCCGCAGAGTAAATTTCACAATTAAAACAGGGTGATATATTTCCAAATTGAGATATTCAGGTTGATTAGAACATACTTTGGGAATAAATTGTTTGCATGCTTTCACCTATACTAATGTTTATTAACTTCATATATCAGTGTAAGGCGATGAAAAAAAATTGTTTTAACTGTCTATTAACTAAACGTTACCAAAAATAGTTTGTTAAATAAACTTTTGATTTTATATGCATAGCCCTAACTGGTAATGTGTTTGAGAAAAGAAAATTTTTTTTCAAACTCACAATATTAATAATGAAAAATTATAAAATGTGTAGCAGTTGCATTACTCTTATCTTCTCTTTTGGATACTAGATGGTGATGCCTTATTAGGCCATCCCATATGTCATCCCATAATGCATTGCGATTGTAATGAGAAGGAGATGTGATGCCGAACTGTGAGCCGCGCGCGTAAATGTCTTGTTTTTGTGTTTGTAATTGTTTAGTGTGTGAATGTGATTATTAAAGAAATGTTTCCTACAACATTCGTCCTGTTGCTTCCTGCACAGATCATAATAATCCACATACCACCACAAATGTAGATTATTGAGTAGGTGTACTATGTAACTATTGGGTATTATTTAACCCGTCAGCACATGCACGAGGTCTTTCCGTCTTTATCTTTTCTTTTTTGTTTAATAATTTTAGGAATTTATAGAACTTTACACCTGTTACTTCCCATACCTTCAAGGGGGGGGACTTAAAGAAGAAAAATAGAAAAACAGAAATAAATGAAACAATATGTCTAATTTTTTAGAGGAGGGTTGAGGTCAAATTGAACCCCGTTTAAGGCTCTTTTAACGTTGTGACTGTGGTAGCGAACAGGTTTGAGCAGTAGAAATCCCGAGATCTACTCGCAAGTTTCCTATTGATAGTGAAAATGATGATACATCGGATTCGTCAGATTTTTATGAAAGTGATCTTGATATAGAATCGGATCAAAACGCAGATTCTGAATACATTAGAAAACATGATTGAATATTACTGTTAGTGAGAAAAGTAGCAAATTATTATATGAAATGCATTTTCCTATAAAATGAAAAAAAAATGTTTTGAAAAAAATGTTTTATTCTGAAAGAGGAATGATATGAATGTGGAATGTATGTAAAAGTAAAATACATAAATTATGAATTTCCAAAATTGTATATTTAAATTTCTTTTACTAAACAATTTCAAATTTAAACTATATATAAAACTTAAAATTTCCTATTCTTTCAATATATATACAAAGAAAAAAATTGCTTATTTTAAAAATAATAATTTTTATTTTGAATAGAAGAGCGGAAATGGAAATGAAATGGAAAATTTGTGTTTTAAATAAAATATATTTATATACAACAAAGATTCATATGCTCTGACCATATTTTATTTTTAAACAAACAGTCAATAAGATAAGGAGTAAGTGGTTGACAATTTAGGGTCAAAATGGCAATTCGCATGTGCTGATAAAGGTATATAAATGATCAGAAATGAAACAATTGTAATGTTCCAATAACGGTACTAACACTAGCACATGGTTAGATTTTTATACTGAAAAAATAAATAAAAAAATATTAAAGATATATTTGACAAAAATACACTCCATCATATGTAAAAAAATAAGTCATAATTTCTTAATAAATTATCTTAATTCGCCATTTTATTCTGGAATATCATAAACCAAAATTATGTTTCAGACATTTTATTTCACTCCATATGTTGTTTGACAAATTAAATAATTTATGAATGCATCTACAATGTTATATAGCTCAAATGCGATAAACTTGAAATAGGAGACATTTTAGAGAGAGAAAAAAATAACTACCCACTGTCGCTACATAAATACAGAAAATACTTTTTCTTTCAATAATACACTCGGAATACTTAGTTATTATCTCAAAATGCGGGGCTTCCTTTCTCAAATCAGAGAAGATGTAAATTAAATTCGAAGGAATCTGAAATCAACAAAATATATTGAGATTGAAAAAAAGACACCCATTTCTAAATAGATTCTATAATGTTATACAAAAATATATTTTGCAAGAAAAGTAGCTACTAAATTTGAATCACAAGATTTTTTTTTATGTATAGTAATAAAAAAAATAAAAAAATTCGTATTTGTTTTTTAAACAAAAAAACGGTATAAAATTTATATGACAGCCAAGGAAACTTGATACCCAAATTGGCCTATCAATTTCTTGAATTACAATTGAAGTAAAATTTTTGTTCATTCTTAAAATTCACAATGCTTAAGACAAGTTTGACATTTTATGTAAAGTATCATTTCTTCTTCTTCTTACATTTCTTGGCTTATGATACAAAATCACACAATAGCGTAGTTTTTATTCTTTTTGAACCCATATTTGAAATCTTGAATGTAATTTTATTATATTTTCTGTTTTGGTTTTTTCCATTTCCAGTATAACTTATTCATTTTATAGTTCAAGATAGCAGCTCTGTTTATTCAAATAATTCAATCGAGAGAACTGTTTATGATTGAATCCAAAACATATTTGGACTACAAAAAGAAAAATCTATAGCACTCTGGATAGATATTTATGTATAATTTATATAAATTATTTTTTAATGTTAATGAATAAAAATGACGGTGAAATTTAAAACAAAGAAACGTATTAACTAAATTAGAATAATTTCAAGTAATCATTACAATTAGAAATACTCATATAAGAACTGGGATTTTGTTCTGAAAGAAAATGTATAAAGTGGCAAATAGAAAGTTGCATCAGATAATATAAATATTATCCTTACTATCATGAACATTAAAGTTATGACCAATGATTGACAGGAGGTTATTTTACACATGTCCCACCTTATTTATTTCGTTCGTATGCTCAAACTAATTTGTGTCATTTATACGCAATGCATTAAAGAGCAGAATGAATGTCAGGCCAAATTGTAAATACAACCGACAGTAAAGGTTTTCCTCTTGTGAAAAATGGAGAATTATAAAAGTTAAGAAACAAGAATTAAATTTTGTTGTACCACTTGACACCGAAAGCAAACATAGTGAAAAATAAGATAAAGAGTCTTTAACAAACAAAAGTTATACAAATCATTATAAAAGAAGCAAGAATAATTTAATTTTGTTTAGGAGGTGGTCCAAAATGAAGGATAATGTGCTACTTTATGAGAAGTATTTAAACACTTTGTTTTCCTTACAACGAAGCATTTAAAGGGTCTGATAATGACGGCCCGATGCAAAATCATTGGCCTCTTAGAAAATTGTTACATCAAGTACCTACTTATTAATTAGTTTCAAAAATAACGTGGCGCCAGGTACATCACTTCCCGTCATTGAGAACCGCCTCTGGCGGAGGAAACGAGAATAAAGAGACAGGGCGATGTGAATACGAATCATTACAACTTGCTGTTTGAAAGACGAACATCTATGTTAGCGCTGCACATGATTATCGCAGTCTCATCCTGTAAATTTGTTATCATCCATCATAATTTGTGCATCATCATTAACGTAATTACATTTCTCATTATATTGCCACATTAAATTCTTAAATATCTACTAACTCGAAATTATTATAGCTTAGCCATCACTCCCACAATAATATAATTTAATATTTCTTAAGAGAAACATTCAATTATGTAAAATGGCTTAATTTGAGCTATGTCCGAAAAGAGTTTTCCTGGCACGTTAAATCTACGGACCTGACCTTGGAAACAAAGAATTACTGACTGAACATAAACAACGGTTGAAAAATGTTTATTATAATTATAAGCTCCGCTATGAATTTATAATTGCAAATAGAATGGTAATATCATCACATGAGAAAGAATCGTTTCCATCTGATTTTCATCTACAACAATCATAACTGAATAACGAATTTAATTTAGTAAAAATTGAAGAAATGTAGAGATAGTTCTCAAATAGAATGGTAATATCATCACATGAGAGCAAGAATCGTTTTCATCTGGTTTTAATCTACAACAATCATAACTGAATAACGAATTTAATTTAGTAAAAACTGCAGAAATGCAGAAATAGTTCTCCTAAGTGAAGAAAATATATTCCGTTTCTTGAAAGAATATTGAGAACTTTAGGAGCACTATAAAACTCCTGAATTAGGCTGAACGTTACCCATGGAAAAATACATAAAATAGACACGCTCATCGTAAAAGAACTTTATAGCCATCTCTAGGCTACAAAGTAAAACATGAAAATCTGAATTGCCAGAAAGCCCCGTTCTCGCTAGAAGATAGCATATTCTATGCTACATTTGCAACTTTTAATTTACTCTGTTACAATTTAAAAGATTATTTCCAGGTGGTTTAAATAATATGTTAATTCTAAAAAATTAAAAAAAGAGGAACTGAATCTTTAACTTTTAATCATCTTTAGCTTTTAATTTTTTTTTTTTTGTGGAATTGTATCTGCACAAAATCTACACAAATGTTATCATGCTGCAATCCATTTCAGATAATTTCTATAATTTAACACCTTTAATTCAAAATACATAAAGAAGATCAATCTAGATAATTTATACGCAATTATGATCATATAATAATGTATATAACATATTAGATAAGGAGTATAAAATGAATATATGTCTAAAAGATATTATAGCCCAAATATTATATAAATATAGAAATAAAATAGTGTTTAAAACTAAAGTAATGAGATTTTCTGAATTTCTAATTTATCTTTGGATACTAAAGAAAAAGGTGCCCAACAACTTGAACAGTTGTTGGGCATCTTTATTTTAGGTCATAATGAATGTCATAATCAAATTCTTGGATTTAATATCAGTAAAAGGATATACGATACGACAATTGCTTTCAGTGAACCAAGAGAGGAATGTAATTTAAGTTCAACGACATGAAACAATAAAATCGTATTTATCGATTCAATTCATGCGTTATGAATATTTTAAGAAATTTCTCATACCACACTTAATTGCGATATGGCTGATTTGCCTCTAGTTATCCGAGTGGAAGTATCAGCTTTAATCAAAATAATGCAAATATTACAACTCATAACAATCGGCCCTTTATTGCACGCATTTAAATAATTCTTCCCCGTACTAATCCTTCCATTTAGAATTGAGTTACAATTTGTTTATTTTTGCAGCATTTTTAATCAGTTATTGAGAAACATGTTTATCATGTTTATTCAAAATCAACCCAGCAATATCAGATTTCTTGTCAATAACTTCATTTATTAAACATATTCCAAAACAATTTAGACCTATTTCAAATAGAAAAGAAATGGACTTATCAATTATTTACACCATACATAATTTTTAGTGAGCCAATTATGAACATATGTTAGTGCAAACATAATGTGTTTGTAGGTGTGACAAGTCCCATCAAAAGTGTTCCTTCTATTGGAAAGCAATGCAAAGATGCAAAATTTTGATTTTTATATAAAAATAAATAATTGCGATGCTCTACTGACATTTTCTTTAATTGTTTTGCATTATTAATGAACTATAATAGTCCTTAAATTAATTTATATAAAAGTTTGCAAACCCTTACCCTTAAAGTATTCCATAAGAAAAGATGTAAACTTATAATAAATATATATAAATAAATTATTATGATTCATTATTGATATTTTCTTTAATTGTTTTGCATTATTAATAAACTATAACTATCCTTAAAGAATTTCCTACCAAAGCATAAAATATATTTTAGTATAATGAAAGCCAATATCTTTATCTAAAACTTATTTCTTATGTAAGAAATAATTATCTTATAAATAAAACGAAAGTGACATTAATCTGATGTTTTGATTCAATTCAAACGACCGGTTCAAAAATAACGTATGTAATCTATTGAGTAAAGAAAAGTTGTAATAAAAAATTGCAATCCTGGAACATAGATAAAATATTAAAAGATTGTATATTAAATTTTAATGAAAAAAAACAGGAGCAAGATGAGAAATTTTAATGCATACAATAAAATCAATCAATCAATTGCCTATCAAAAATTCAAAGGACATGATAAACTTGACTATACATAAATGCATAGCGATGGATGTTTCGATAGAAAAAAAAAATTGGTTATTCTTGTGAAGAGCTGGCTGGAAGACAAACAGCTTGATTTAACGCCATGGGAACTTAAAATAGCAGTTCCAATCGCAGTAAAAGTTACTGAAGATAAACAAAGCAACTGATCAAGAAATAATGTTTGCAATGGTTTCATTTCTTTTTTTATTTCTTACCTCAACTTATCAGGCAGAGGATCATTCTGATTTTATGATGCAAGAATCTACGTCTGAAAAATTTTACTTCTTTAAAAAAATTTGAGAAAAATCAGTGCTTATGCAAAGTCACTATGTACACAATCTGTTCTTGTTAAAGAAAGCATTTTAATGATTTGTGAGCCCACATGTATACATCTCGAGCATTCCAAGAAATCCATATACCTCGAGAGCGAAAAGTGAAAAAAACTATCCAGTTTCTTTTTCTTTTAACCTTACAACATTGTTGCCTTTCTTTGAACTGATTCGAAATTTTTTAGTGATTAATTAATAATATAATCTATCTATTATATTTTCTTCTGGAAACAACTTCACTCATAAAAAACATTCTTAAATTACAATTAAATTTATAAATATTATTAAGTGTGTAAGTTCAAAAGAATTTTTTTTATTTACTTGTCCTAGTTCCCTTTCCTTCAACTGCTTACATTTGTAAAGTTGTAATTTAAAAAAAAAAGTAACATTTCATAAAACAGACGATGAACTCTTTACTTCATTTTCTAATATAAATATTCTCATTAAACAAAAACAAAAACAAAAAAAATTACGAAGATCTTCATGTTTTGTTTTCATTTTAAAAATATGTAAAATATGATTTTTCCAACAAAATATAATCCAGGAATAATATAATTTTTCTATTTACATTTTGCTTTGAAGTAAGTATGCCCGTATCAACTTCTTTACTTGGTTATATAATAAAATTGCACCCATCAGCAGCTATTTTGAAATAATTTGGGGTTTTAGGCAATTTTTTGAAATTTTTATTAGAGATGAGATGTAAAATACAGTTTCTGAAGTATCTATATCAACTCCGGATACAAAAAAGAAATCATAACATACTGCCAGCGAAATTTTTTGTTTTCCCTATTGCTTTGGATTAAATGCCAAATAACAAAAAACAAAAAAACCTAAAGATCTAAATAATAGAAAATAATTTGGAAAATTAACGTAAATGAAAATAAATAAAAAATGGAGAAGATTATGCGAAAATGTTCTTTCAAAATGTTTCTTTCCTACACCGAATAGTTATTATAAATCTCTTATAAAGTTTTATTAAAATCCTTTAAATATTGCCCCAATCGATGGCTAAAGCCAGCATTAATAATACAATGTAAAATCAAACAAAAATCAAATCTTTTGTATTTATCAATTACTTCAGATTTAAGTCGAAAGTTTAAGTCATTTTATTCAATTGAGTGTTCCAGGGTGCACTAGAGTTGAATGATTTTTTCCTTTAATTTAAAACTTGATTTTTAGACAGAAAAACTACAATGCGAGTTTTACACCAATAAAATGTCCCTCGGGGGGGGGGCACCTCGAAATGAGGATGAGATGCTTCCGGCATGGTGTTTGGATCTCGCCACCCTGGAGGGTACACAAATAAGTGGGGGATCTGACTTCTCCCATCGATGACGGGACGTACTTCCTTCGGGGAGGGTTGCACGGTGGCCGGTGATGGTAATTAGGACTCAACCACAGCTCTCGTCTATGTTGCTGTTGCGGTGGTCCGGTCATTCAACTTTATGGTTTAAATCCGTGTGCATTCGTGGCGGGTCGGAGAGTCAGCTGATTGACTTACACCAATAAAATAATTTATTAATAAAATAATTAACATTTATTTCATGTTCATAATACAAAAGAAATAAAATTTGAAATCTAGAATACCAAGGATGAAATCTGAAGAATACCACTTCCAAGTTATGTAAATTTGTCACATTACTCATAACATAACATTTTTGTTATGTTATGGGTAATCTTAGAGATATTTTAGCAGCGATATGGGCTTTATGCCTGGTACAAGTTTCGGGAACTAGTACTTAGTTTGAGTCCACAAGATTTCAGATTTCTGCAAAAATATAGGTAACTAACCACTTTTTTTAAAAAATACATTTTCAGTATTCTCTTCATATTGTTATCAGTATCTTCGTTTCAGAATTTTAAAAATCTAGATTTACACCCGGATTCTAAGATTATACATGTAAACGGCGTTTTTTCAAATTGTCGTCTGGAGTCAACTTTAAATGGAAGTGAAGCGAATAATTAAGGATATGGGTACTATTCAGAGGCACTTTTTGTTTGAGTGTGGTTCAAAACGGTTAGATTCTTTAGTAAATAATGCCTGCTTATCTCACAAACAGAATAATGTTTCAGGTCAATGTTAACAATAAAATATTATGAGATAAAATAGACAAGTGTTTTCAAGTAGAAATATAACAATACTTTAAAACCGAAATTCAACATTGTTAGATTACACAACTATAATTTTAAATAGCACTAAAACAGTAAAAATAATATCTGTTGAATTTATAAAAATGTTACCTTACTCGTAAGATAGCCATGAGATGCATATTATCTGAAAGAGGTACAAAGGAATTAATTTAATAAAATAAACTCTTCGGCATTTAAATTCGTTTCCAAATCACGACTAGAAACAATTCAACCCCATTTCAATTATATAAATAATCTTCCGTCTCTAAATACGCAATGGCATTCTTTTTCTCGTCTTTAATTTAGATAATTCATTTCGAATTCGAATCTTGGAATTAGAATGCACAAATGAGGAGCCGATCCATCAGAATTCGAATGGAAGCTCTCATCACACCAATTAACATCCGAAAACGTAGGATTTGCAACTCATATCCCCAGTTTAAAATTAATAACCCATGAAATGAGTTGCTAATGCTTGTTTGCAGCGATATTCTTATCCCACGTCAATAGCGACCTAAACTGCTCCAGGCTATGTGGAAGGAAATTCCGTTGATGCGTCTGGACAATGTGGTTAGGAAAGGGATAATGAAATAACGAGGTTAATATTTTCGTGCCAAAGAGCACAAAAGCGAACGATCGCGAGTTCACGATTGGGAATTTTAATTTAAATTTCCCCGCATCTAATCATTTAATTACTCACGCTGGCGATGACGCATCTTTGACGCATGAACTTACAATTGTAAACATATTAACAATAACTTCTTAACTTGCGATATTCGAAAATCGAGCGTGATTAAATATGTGATGCAGGTACATAAAACAAGGGCTGTATTAAGTTGAAGTGACAGTAAAATCTTTAAATTTTTAAAATCTTACAACCATTAAAATTCTAAATTAAATCATTTTTAGAATTTCGTGGCTAAAACTGCAATTACAAAAATGAAGGCGGAATCTTTTAAACCCTTCATTAGGTAAAGTATCTAAATAAGGGACCATAATTGACTCCTTCTCACCTGATATACTAAAGATAACTTTAGTATTTTACTTGCTAAGAATAACATTATTATTATACTAATGAAATATTCACTGTGTGATTTTTATATAGCGTTCGTTGAAATCTTGATTTTACTTCAGCATTTCTGAATAAAATGTTGAGTACTTACTATTTAAGAAATATTAGCTATAAAGTAAAAATATATTTAATATTAATTCTTATTGGAAAATTAATTCTATTGTAAACAAAAGCTTGTTAATTTATATATATATATAGTTAAATGTAAAAAATTCTTTTATAAAAATATTGTAATACACAAAACCATTCTATCATTTGCATCTTCAGTTTTGATCGAAACAAAAAAAAATCTTTTACATCAAACAATTCATAATTTTTTTGAAAAAATACAGACTGCCTGGAAATTTTCAAGAAGTTTTGAAAAACAATTTTTTCAAGGTTATTTTTTTTTTTTGTTGTTTTTTCAAGTTTCAAAAATTTATTTAAATATTGCGAGTGAAAATTTAATTATGCTTTTACAAAATAGTATATGGTAGCGGCCATATTCAGTGGTAAATTTAAAAACAGGTAGTCAAGCTTTGAATCAATTTTAAAGTGACAGGAAACCTCAAAAAATTCTCATACGGAAGAAACATTTTTGAACATCAATAAAGTAAAATAACTTAAAAAAAATATCCGTTTTCCTCATGATTTAGCTATTTTAAATTCAACCTACGAAATATTCAGCCTCGCTAAGTTGTTTGCTTACGAAATTGGGTAAATGTGCAATTGAAAACATAATTTTTAATTAATAGGAAGTTTACAATAAGTTTTAAAATAAAATTTTTCTTTCTATTTTAGAGCATTTGTCAGTGGGGTTTAGAGAAAACCTATCCCATAATTTAGATTTCTATTGGGAGTAAAAATTATCATTTTAGTTTTTTTTTATACAAAATGCTTTAGCCTTTGAAACATATAAAATATTTCCATAGTTTTAACTGGACTATGTAATAAATAAAGGATATGGTGCTCTTTATTACATTCTGGGTGACACAATAAAGTGTAAAACGAAATGCAAACTAAGAACTATCACAGTTTTTTTTAAATTTGAATCCATCTTTTATCTGTCATTTATTTATTTGGTTGCTGTTCTTAATCTTGTTACTGCTAATTTTTAGCTGTTCCAAATTCAAGTTGTTTTACTTAATGTGCAAAATATTCTAATATAATGCCATTCAAAACACTCTTGACATTAACACAGGGAAAAAATAATATCTTCAGTTCAAAAAATTCGTATCATACAACATTCTCTTACGAAAATAATTTAGCTATATTAATATTCCTTAAGCCGGCGTTCTGGCATAGGGGTAGCGCGTCTTCCCCGTGATCTGGATGTCCTGGGTTCGAGTCCCGGTTCTGGCATAGTTTTTCTTCATCTGCGCTATTTTAGGACGGACCTCATAACCTTAAGTCCTGGTCACATGACAAGGATAAAGAAATAACTATAAGCTATGGCAGTTAGCATTCTCACAAAACTTCTATACCATTACAGTCTGATGACGTTCGGTCCACGACGTCAAATTTAACGTCCATCAGGCCTGCAAATTCAATAGAAATTTCATGGAATCAGAAATCCTCTAGCTCCGAAATCAGGCCTTTACTATTGGACCATCGTGTCATAAAAAATAATTTAAGCAGCGGTAAAGAATAATCTATATATTTAGTTTTATATACCATTATTGACATTTTATAATATTAATTAGTGCATCAGGAATTCAATCAATTATTATTTATTACACAATATAAACAGTTTTTTGAAAACTCAATTTCATGAAAGTACTAAGAAGTAAAATTTTTTTATTTGTATTTTTCTACCTTTTTAGTCCTATATTTTTAGCTAATTTTTATAACTATAAAATTGTTAAATCATAATTCTCTCACAAGTCACTTACCTGTAGAGAATGATATTCTGAAATGAAGCTGCAGATTGGAGCAACAGGCTACATGATGGACGCTTGTAAAAGCCTGTTCCTTATGAATGTCATCACCACGTTTAAAAGACACTCGCAATATATATATATACATTCATTTCTTATTATTTGACACTAGACACTTGACTGCGTATTGCATTATTCTTTGCCATATTGTTACCATGTGGTTTGATGAAGATTTTTATGTCCACATTTCAGAAAATCGTGGTATCACGCCTATACATTTAAGATCTTGTTTCGCCAAATACCGACTCTTAAAGCACAATTTTGGAACATCTGCTTTAGACAATTTCTGCATAGAAATCTTCTAGCTCTGTGCGTGGGAAGAAGCGAAACGTTGTCAAATGATGAAATAATTTGGGATAATAGGCGAATGATGTGTAATAGCAATTAACTAATAAAATATTTTACTCATTTTAAGACAAATTATAGCATATCTTTTCACCCAAAACTATTTAAGACGATCTGTTTTGATACAGCCATTGATTGACCGAACTGTCGTGAGTTAGATCTCATTTCTTATAAATAACAAGGCTTCATATATACGAAATTAAAATTGAAAAATGCTAAAACATCTCTGGAACAACAAGTAACTGAAATTTCCTTGTAAATTACTTTTATATAAAATTGTCAAATATTTTACCTAACCTATGGCATATTTATTTTTCCTTCTCATTTCTTCCTTTTTCTGGATGAACATATATTTGTTAAATCTGTGGCATGTTTACTACAAAGTCCTCGACAAAACCATTTCGATTTTCTATTGTACGACATCCATATTCTATGTCCGCTGGGAAATGTCTCCGATTCGCTGACCGGGCACTCTCATCAAGTTGCTAGTTTTCGGAACAAAAACAGGAGAAGAAAACCGTTATATTTCAATTCGCTTCGTCAGCTTGCCTTAAAATTATTATCTCTTCCTTTCTTAGCACCCTCCACTACTCCCCCCTCCCTCCCCTATCTGAGGTATTCGCTGTCTATTGAAAGTGGGTCACTGTCTTCGAAAAACGAAGACAGATCATTTTCAATTCTGTCTATTGTTGTTTCCTACTATTCCCCGGAAGATGGCGTGTTTTCTCTTGTAATAAAAAAAGAAAGAAAGAATCTGTTTGCTGTTAAGAATTATTGGGACGTGTCACCAACAGAAGCGGGAAAATGATACATTTATTTTCAAACAAAAGAGTGGTAATGACAAGGGGGGGGATAGCGGGAAAGGAAATGAGCACCGACAACCGAATCGCACCTCTTCTGGTTATAGAATGATGATGTTGCTGAAAGCATCGCAAATCGATATTTTTTTTAAGTTCGAACGGAATGTTTCGGAAAGAGGAAGAGCTCTCAAAGTGGAATTGTGATCTGCGCCTCATTTCTTCTAGAATCTTCTTTTCCATCATTTATTAATCAACCCACGGACATGAAAAAAATTCGACAGAGATTCGATTTAAATGCTTCTGAATCCTATTTCTTGCAATTTAATATTTGTACTAGATGGATTGAGTTAAATTTACGTTTCATTAAAAATAAATGAACATGACGTGAAAGTTCTCTTACATTTGATGTAATAAAGAAGTGGCGTGAAAAGCAAATTAAGTTTATTGCTATAATATTGAAATAATATGTGATAACTTAAAAAATTATATGTTACTTTATGTTATTTTCACGGAGATTGTAATAAGTAGTGATTAAAGTAAAAGAGTTCTTAAATTTTAAGAAAATGAAATATAAAATCAGCAAATTTTATTCTTTCTTGCTGAATAACTATGATACGTCCTGATAAAGATATTATAGGAAGATAATTTAGATTCTTTTTCTCCTTTAATTAAGGCCTTTTTTTATCATGATATTCTTATATTTTAAAAATGATTTATCAGATTTGATTTTCTATCTTCCTTTTCACAGGATGAACCACGTTTTCCAAAATATAAGATTACATGTATTTCAAATAAACCTTCTATTGATTACATAGCTGTGTTGCATCAACAAATATATATTACCCGACACATTTACTAAAAAAATTAAATTTAGCCTTCGAAATACTAACTATTTGATATAGATTGAAAATTACAGTTCTGAAAAGAAATTATAGCTTTTTTGTAAAAATATTGAAATCTTTTATGTGTGCAATGGAAAAGAAGTTTGTATTTGGCTAAATATTGAAAATTTACGCTAACCTTTCGTTTCAACATTTTATAATTAACAGTAAGTCTCCTTTTCTGCTTAAATTGATGGCAGTTCCAAAGATCCATATTAGTAAATACATGAATTGATTATGTTTAAAAACATGGTAATATATTATCACAGTTGTTTTGATTTAAAATCATATTTAAAAATGCAGAGTATACATAGAGGAATATCCCAAATTTGCAAGGCAATTAAAATAAAATAAAACAAAGTACAAGTTACTTGTTCATAGAAAATCAAAAATAGCAACTGAAATCTTAAATTCATTAGAATTAAAAGTTCTAAGAGTGATTCCCTACATGAATGAATATACTAACTTTGAAAGGCTATTTAAAGAATAAAAAAACAAAATATAACTTAGTTATTCAACAAAAAATCAAAAATCTATATCTATATTTATATAAAGCTCAATGTGTGTGTGTGTGTGTGTGTGTTGGCGCTCTACAGGTCAGACCGTTTCACCTAAAGCTACAAAATTTCATACATGTATACCTTGGAGTTCGGGAATGTGCACGTGGGGTCCCTTTTTTGAATTTTTAATAAAAATTTTAATTATTAATTAAAAACTAACTTTCCCGCCAAAAAAATCTTTTCATTTTCTAGCAAATTAACGCATTTGCGTTAAAATAACTGACGTTGAAAATTCACTCTTGCGCATTATGTTCTGATTGTTGACAACTATTTTCAACGGATGACTTGATTTAAATTATTTTTAGATTAATTGCATGCTTTTGTAATTAAATTGTATTTATGTTAGTTATATAGTTTTTGTATATTCTTATAGTTTTAAGTACATCCCTTTTTTTAATAGTTTTTTTAAACCTGTTTTCGACCGCTTATTTTAAACGATTCTGTATATTTTCGCAGTGTTTGTTGCATTTAAAATTAAACATTGTTAATTAATCGATCTCATGACAAAATTTTGTTGACAAATTCTTCAGATATTGCATAAATTAAGAAAGATATTCTTTAGTTTAAACGCTCAATGATCATATTATAAAAAAAGATATTCTTTAGTTTAAACGCTCAGTAATCATATTATAAAAAATGCTTTGTTTCATTTAAAAATATTATCATATTAATTGCACATTAATCATTTCCACTTTAATTTAAGGCATAAATTCTACGGGAGCTAACAAAAAGTTAAAGAGATACATATTACGTTATGACTGAAGGCCTTTAAAATATTATGAGTGAATTATATGACTAGCAAAATTTGAAGTTTTCAAATATTTTGATGAAGAAGTTATTAAAGTAGGAATTACATAAAATATTTAATTATTAAAATTTTAACGAGCATTAAGATTGGCGAACCGGCTGGTCGCCAAAGGCGGCTAGTAAATTAATAAATCATACTGTTTGACAAAACAACCCAGCCAGATTGTACATGTTTCCAAATAAAGATCAAAGTCAAATTGAATCTTGAATAAATAATCAATCGACGAAAAATGAAATTAAAAATACATCTTGAAAAATGCCATTCAATTCTCTATTTTTTTTTCTCTTTAATGTATCGACACATTCAAAATTATTTCTAATTGAAGAACTCCTTCTTATCTGATATCTTTTTTTGAGGTGTCCAAAGAAAAACTAATAAATAATACAGGACTTGTACATTACAGTTCCTATAGAGAGCACTATTTTATTTTGCCTCATACACTGTCTTTCTTTGGAAAAATGCACGGGACAAAACAAAAAGCTGGAGTCCCGTTTATACAGATTTTTTGACAATTCCAGTTTAATTTTAATGAACATTAAGATTGTCGAACAGGCTGGTCGCCAAAGGCGGCTAGTTTATAATAAAGCTCAATGTGCGTGTTAGCGCTCTACAGGCCAGACCGTTCGCCCTATAACTACCAAATTTGGCATGCGTATACCGTGAAGGCCAGAAATGTGCACCTTGAACGATTTTTTTAAAAATTTTAAATAAATTTTAACTAAATTAAAAATTAAGTGAAATGTCAACGTTTTTCCGCTATAACTTCCAAAACAAATTACAACAGAAAATAGATTTTTGCATCAAATTAAAGCTCAAAAAATTATCTTTTTAATGATAACAATGCTTTAACCTATAAATTAAATTTGAATTTTTAACGAATTTTATAGAAATAATTTAACCATATTGTTCAACAATATATTTTCACAAAAAAAATTAATTTAATCAGCACGAGCACGTCAATGGAAATAAAATTAGCTTTTAATAACATGTTGCCATCACATTAACAAAAGTTCAAATTAAAAAGGTAAATTAAAATCAAATTAAAAAATTAAATTAAACATTATTGCATATTAAATATATAAAAATGTAATTTTCAGCGCATGCCTGTATGAATTGAAAAAAATTTGAAAAATGATATTTTCTAAAAGTAAATGAAAAGGTTTTCTATGGTCTTTAACGATATATATATATATATTATTAATCCAATAAAAGAGCTTGATTTAAGGCAAACATGGTTTAATATATATAGGATAATCACATTAATCAGCGCCCACCAGCTAATTTGCTAATAAAATGGTCTAATTGAACTAAATTTTATGTAATTTATTCAATAAATGCTCCGATTAATTACGACTTTTAAATTTTTACATAGGCCTTCTGCCCTTTGAATCATATTTAACTAAATATTCTTGAGACACCAATATTTTAAACAAAATTTGTTGAACTCCTATTAACTAAATCAATCACTATAATTGACTAATTTATGAAATTTGAATATTACTCTTTTATAAAAACTGATGATTTTAGACCACTTCATCGACCGTCTCAAAGAAGATATGACAATCGACTGCCAGGGTTTCCAGACAGTGATGGCCTATGAACATGAGAATGTTGATTGTTTTAAAATTGGTATATAAAAACTTCATAAATCGGTCAGATTTGAACACAGAAGATAGAAATGTTTATTAATTAAAAAGTTGAAGTGTCAAGAGTATTTCGCAGTGTGATTTGTTAGGGCTAAGGAATTGGGTAAAATTTAAATTTTATAATTTTTTCATAAGAACATTTATTGACTGAAATAAAGTAAAAATTTTTTTATTTACTTCCTTCAAATAGTTTGGAATTAAAACTAAAAACTAAATTTCAAGATGAATCAAAGGATTTTTTTTTGAATAATTCTTTAAGATATTATATAAATTACGAAAATTATTCTGTAGTGCATATACAACTGCAATGCCGAACGACACTGCTTTCAATTTTCATATTTAAAAAAGCATGGGTTGTTTCAGTAAAAAAATATTTTTATAGTAGTTGCAGTTTAACATGTTTAACATTTACGTTTTAATTTAAAGTTGAAATTTTATGGGCACTGACAAAGAATTAAAGGAGAGATGAGTAGTACAATGAATAAAACTGTTTAAGGCCATATAATAGTATGTTTGAATTATATAACTATCAAAATCTGAAGCTTAAAAATAGTTTGCAGAAAAAGTTATTAAGAGACCAAGTTACATAAATATTTAAACGAAAGTTTTAGCGATCATTAATACTGGCGAACCGGCTGGTCGCCAAAGGCGGCTAGTAACAAATAAAAATTTAAATTCAACATAACTATAAGTAAATGTCGTTCCCCACATAAATGAACACCAATATTGAAACTGAATACTTAATACAGCGCATTTCTGTTATTAATTCAAATATTCATTATAATGCGAAATTACTACAATAATTTAACTATAATCAGTATAATTTTTGGTTGCGTAAATAAAATGATAACGCATCAAATTTACAAATGCACAAACTTTCAAAATTTTTCTTTTAACCACACAAGTTTTTTTTTAACCACAAGCATAAGCCCCCCCCGGGGGGGCACCTCGAAATGAGGATGGGATGCTTCCGGCATGGTAGTTGGATCTCCCCGCAACCCTGGAGGGAACACTAATAGGTGGGGGATCTAACTCCTCCCATCGATGACGGGACGCACTTCCTTCGGGAAGGGTTGTACCGTCGCCGGTGATGGCCCTTAGGACTCAACCACAGTTCCCGTCAATTTCTGTAGCGGCGGTCCGGTCATTCAGTTTTATGGTTTAATCCGTGTGCCTTCGGGCGGGTCGGAGAGTTAGATGGTTGACTTAACCACAAGCATAAAATTATATTTCAGATATATTAAAATTGAAAATAACTCATTTCATAAAATGGGCATGCGTATTCCTTAAACGTTCGCTCGCTAACTGATTCACCTCAAAAATTTCTTTACCTGCAATAAAAACATATCGACAAAGAAAAAAAATTCTATTGCTTGCATATTTTGCATTTCATTTTCTGACTCGACACGAAACATGCCATGAATGCCCAGTATGTTGCTACTCCGCACTTTTGACTGACAGAGAGATTGGATAAATATCAATCCGCACCAGGCTGTCGAAAAAATCTCCTGTCACCGTTCGTCTAGCGAATCTTTTCTGGAAGCAAAAGCAGGCTGTCATCGTTCCCTTACAACTCGTGTACCCGAAGGCTAAAACTCTCGGATAAAAGGGTTGCATGGAAAAGAAATGTGTTTTTCGATACGTTTCTATCCGGCTTTGAAAATAACTCTGTAGCATACTCTGATTTGGATGGAGAAAGGGGAAAGTCTGATCAAAATTCAGTACAACTCCTTTCTTTTTTATGGGCCCTTCCCCAGGTTGTTGGAGAAAAATATTTCAAAGACCGTGAAATGCATATCCTCATGCTTGACTGCATGGTTTACCTTGGCATGATTCATCCACATGCATGCATACACGCGGTATGATTGGGGTGGATTATAGTGCAGAAAGTGGTGGCGCATTTCTAATGCTTTTCCTTTTCAATGGCAGAATCTACGGATAAAATGCACGGAAAAGAATTTGTAAATAGAAAAGATATGCAGGAATCCTTTGCAATTTTCATTCAACTCTTTTGGAGTTAAAAAATATCGATAGTTGAGTGACTTGTAGATATTGAAATTTGATGTCAGGAAATTTCGTGTCATAACTATATTTATTTGTGACATCACTTTAGCTTATAGAGATGGAATGTGAGAAAAAATAATAAAACTGGATGGTAAGTTTAATTCAAATCAATAAATAAGTAAATTCAATTATTCTGTTAAAAATTGAGGTAATTCCAAAATAATATATTCAATTACAAATTATATTTAACCATCATGCGAATTATACAAATTTTATGTGACGCATATCTAAGAAGTATTTTGAGATCGTGAAATTAGAAAACGATGGAGCTTTATTTTCATTTTTCATTCTGCTAGAATTTCAAAACTCACTATGGATATCTGATTTAATTTTTTTTTATTGAGTGATTATGTAAGTTAATATTGTCAACATAATTTTACAGATTTATTGATTTACCAACTTATTTGTCTACTTTCTAATAAACAGAAATCAAAAATTCGCAAATTACATTTTTTAAGTCCTAGAGCATGAATATCGTATAACGAGACAGCCATAGTGGCTTAATGTTGGTACAAGCCGCTATTACAATGATCTAATGGAATTAGTTTATTATTATTAAGTTAAGGAAAATGGGTTTATGACTGTGAAACTAAAGGTAACGGTGTTTAAATGAAATTCCTTATTTCATTTTTAAATGTTCTCTTCCTTAATTTGAACCATTGGTGGGTTTAACTATTTTTCGAACATAAACAGAACAGATTATGAGCCCTTCTTTTAACAAGACAGTCAATTTAATTTTGCGTTTGAGTACATTTTAACATGCCAGCACATTTTAAGACATTTTTAACATATTGTATGTTGACATTTTTATTTTTAATTTTTCGAACTTTATGAAAATGTATTTATTTAAATTTATTACGTCTATAGACTGCCCGGCAATCACGTGTATACACAATATTATCATGACATTTTACAAATATTTTAATTAGTAATTGAACATAATGAAATCGATAAAAAAAACTAACCAATTATGTTTAATTAATTATTAACGCTATTCCAATTTCTTATCATTCATAGAATTTATATTTTTTACGAACTTATTTATTTGAAATCAGCTAACGAAGTTTTTAATCACCTTGCTAGTAAGCTCCTTATTGGCCTAGTTGGAAATCCACCGCTGGTTTGAACTAATATTTAGTAATTTTCTTTTCCTTTTCAACAATTTGTTTTCAATAGACCAATCAATTTGTGACATGATGAGCAACAATTTCTGAATCCATACTGATTCTTACAAAAGGACAAATGACAAATTGTCACCGCACGGTGTACAATTGCTTAGACATGATTATGTATGTAATGACTAAGCTCGCGATTGTTCCTACACCTAAATTAGGATTATGTCAACTGCTCCTGTAATCCTGAATCACTGAATTTCATATGCAGTCTGTCTTTCTATGTGTGTTAACCTGAATAGTAAAAATTAAATTTTGTAATCGATTTTTCTCTCACTTACTGATAAACTAGAATTTCGAAATACTATGAACATGTATGTTCTCGACATCAATATACCATTTTAATATTATTCATAATTTAAAATCTATTAATGCAAAGAAGTTTTCTTATTCCAAACAATTGGTTCTACGTAATAGTATAAATAAATAAAGTAATCGTATAAATAGTACAAAATATAAATAACGATTTATATTTATAGTAAATATAAATAATTTATTCATATTTCCTTAAAATAATTAATTAAATATAATAGTTTTTTTTATCATTATAATGTATAAAAATTTCTTTATATTATTAATATCAAATATAAAAAATTGATCGTAGCATTCTATAATAATTTTAATAAACAATCATATATCAACTACTATAATGAAGAAAAAAAATAAAGTAATAAAACCGAATTCTACTTTTTAGAGCAATAAATAAAATATATTTTTAAAAATCGTTTTTAAATTTTCAAAAAATCCAATTCTTTTCGATTAAATTATTTATCGATATATTGTCATCGCAATTACAATTCATTCTGTAGTCAATGTGAAATATTGTGTACCTGTATCCGATGTCTAAATTTCAGCTACCCGATTTCAGTTCTTTTAATATCAACACAGACGTAAGAGATGAAAATTACCGCAGAAATATTGAAATTGCTCATAATAGTCATTTGTTTTGTACAACTCAAAACCTTCATTAGAAAGTGTAAGTAACATTTTTCCTCCGCTCATACGTAATGAAAATATAGCAACAATTATTAACATCGTATCGTGGTTTAATCTAGCAATGATAATTATGCTCCAACTTCAGTAATTAAATAACATTGTTTTCTCAAGTTAATTACATTATTCCAACCCATAAATGTACATTTCTTGATGAAACTGAGATAATGGATAAATTTTTGAAATCCCTACAAAGGCAATTAACATTTTAGAAGTATAAATACTGTTCTTAACTAGCAATTTCGTTACATGCTGTTTCATTGAAATCTGAATAAAAATATAATTAAAATTGAAAAAAAAGTCACAAATATTGAATATTGTCATTTAAATAATTTTCTACATTTAATAGCTGAGAAAATTATTTATTTAGAAATTCATAAATTATGAATTTTGAATAAAAAATTAAATTCATACGTTTATATAATAATAAATTGATATCCTTGATAAAATTTAAATGAAATAATGACAAAGAATCAAAGAAATTCTATAAAAGAAAGTGAAAAATGGTTATTTTGGATATATAAAGAGATTGTACAAAAGATAATGATACAATAAAAAATATTTTTAAAATTTTATAATCTCATATTTTTTTTAAATAAATATTTTCTTCACATATAGAAGATACTCATCCAAAATTACAATTGCTTCGACAAGATTAATATTATACCTGGCGTTTACCCTAAATTTTTCTTTTTCTAAAACTTTTCCTAAAGTATAATGTGATTAATTACAATTTAATCATTCTCAACATTCATATTTTTAGACTGCAAGTGGATTTTTATAAAAACGCTCAGTAAAAATATACAACAACTTCTTCATTTTGGAAACATATTGTCATATATTGACCTCTAGTTAAAAATTAATAATATATGTAAAAATTATTATTTTTAAATATAATGTCTTTGCGAACTATTATATATTGATAATTTAGATCTGATCAATATAGAAAATTTAATAAAATTCATTTAACAGAATGCTTTTCTAGCACTGAAAAAAAACCCAGTGCTATCTGTTTTTTTATATCTTATTTTACTTTTCAAAGGGATTTTATATATTTTAAACAGCACAGTTGACAGAAATTTATTTCTTTTAATTTTTTTTGGAGAACCCAAATGTTTTCTATGTGAAAATTATTAAATGTAATATAAATACTTCGCTCTATATTCGTACTCCCAGAAAATGAAAGAAAAAGAAAAAAAAACTTTAGTTCTAATATTACGTGCAAAAATAGTACTGTCTAATTCACGGGAACGCCATCTGGTGCGGCAAAAACAATTTACACTATCACAAGTTATTTTTAACATAAAAGTTGTAACAATAAAAAGATCAAATTGAAATTTTAAGTAATATTTTCGAGTTTCGGAATATTAAATATTTAAGAATTATGACAATGGATTTTAAACCAAATGGCCTCTGAAGTTTATTAATGGATCACTAATCCATTTTCCTAAAACAATTAACAGTTAACATAAATAGATTCATGAGATAAAGACGAATACATCATTTATTTAAACACAAATTGATTCATACGCTTGTAGATAAATACATCATTGTTTAGAAAAAAGGCTTATATATATATTTTTTCTTTTGGTTTTGTTCGACATGAAAATAAACAAGTGTAGAAGACCTTCACCACGCGCATCCTATTCGAGCAGCTGGAATTCATCGGCGCGCGTAACTCTTGTGGACAAGGCCGCATGGATTACGTCGGTCTGTCGGTCTCAAGGTTATGCACTCAGATGCGCTGATCTGAATTTAAAACAGGCATCAGCCAACAGGTTAATGCTTCTTTCCGATAAAGAAGAAAAAGTGGAATACTGCTTCGGCACATATGAGCAGAGACAAAAGAAAAGGGGGAAAAAAAACGTTGAAGTCAAGAAAAAGGTGTTTTTGACATTAGTCGCGGCCTTGAATGACGATGAAATCGTCAATAGGTTAAGATGGAATAATCCATCAATTGATAATGTGTATGAACTACACATCCGATGTGGTTTAGAGAAATTTAAATACAAGAAAATATCGTAGTTCTGTTTTATTTTAAAATAACTGACATGCGTACAATTTAAAAATGTTATATTGCGCATTTTTTTTTTCATCTTTCGCAGTTTACATAAATAAGTATTTTAAATGTTATATTTGTTTTTAATAATATAAATACAAAATCTTAAAAAGGAATCTCTATATGAATAAAAGTTATTATAATATTCAAGCGCATAATTTTAAAACGAAAACATAGCTTGTCGTTTTAGCAATCACAGCTTTCAATAAAAATGTTTTGGATAAAAAAATCACATTCTTCTTGCAAAATGTTTTCCTCACACTGATCAAGGATGGCAGCTTAGGTATCGACTTCATTCCACAAAGATATTTCATTATGAACTTACTACAAAGATAAAGCACATAAAGGTGGGGAAAATTTGTGTTTTCAAAAACATGCAGTTGTTAATACCAACCAAAGCAGACAACTGAAGATATTTATTTTAATGAGCACATTTAATTTCCTTATGTCCTTGAGAAAATGTCCCGTTTTCGAAAGTAGATTCTTATTGTTTTTCTTCGAGTTCATTAGCCAAATTTCACAGCGAAATGCGCTGACAATATGTTTTTGCAAATACATAAAATGGACAGAAATCTCGGTGTTTACTCTTTAAAATATGCTTTTCATTATATTCATTACAGAAGTTAAATAGTTCAATGTATATATTGGGTTGTTCGGAAAATAATTTCCTTTTTTTTTTTTGTGGAAATGAAAGACAGTTTTCGTATAATAAACAAATACTTTATTAAATTATATATTGGCCGTTCTGGTCCAACACCTTTTGCCATCTTTCTGGTAGTAGCATAATTCCACGCTCATAAAATGTTTCGTCTTTGCTGCCAAAAAACGGATCGAGGTGGTTTTTGACCTCCTCATTTGAGGTGAAGGTTTTACCGACTAAAAAATTTAGCGAAACAGTTCTGGCACTGGCGTACTGTCAACACACCTTCTCCATACACATCGGTCCGTTTCTTTCTGGCTTGAACAGCATTTTTACCCTTTCTGTAGCAAAACTGTAAGATATGTCGAAAATACTGCTTATCGCTCTCCATATTTAAAAGGGCACCAACCAAAAACTACTGCGTAGAATGAATTGGAATTTTTCACACACAAGCCTTGCTATATGAGCTCTCAAAGCATATAAAAATTATACGGCTTAAATGTGAAGTTGGGTGCAAAAAAATACTATTAAATCCTCTGTCGGGAAAAAAAGAAACAACTTTCCGAACAACCCAATACAAAGAGTTCAATATATTCAACAGATATTTGCTAAAAGCATTTTTCCCTCGACTTTTTCTAATACTTCAAAGATACAAGAAATTTTAAATTAGGCTTTGCTACATAGTGAAGAAACCAGAGTTTTCATTTTGGACCCCTTTCTTTTTGACTAAATAGATTCAAAATTTGTAGGAATATATAATTCTGATGTAAATAATAACATTTTTCCAGTTCGTTTCGTTTTTCAAATATCGTATGCATATGCTCAGGAATAGACAGACTGAGAGACAAACAACCAGCACACAGGCAGATCTGCAATTCTGCAGATAAAACTGATGATTGTATTTCTTTAACTCTTGCTTTTCAATTATAGCGTGAACATATTTGCTGATGGCAAATTTCGATCAGAATTTTGCCAATGTGTAATTTTTGCGAAACTAATAATAATAATAATAATAATAAAAGTTTTTGAAAGAAAATGTGTTCAAATTTTCTGAACAAACCACTTATAAAACTTCATGCCAAATTCATTTTTGAGTCATTGTATTTAAAAACATAGAAATCCTGATATTTCGGATTAAAACTAATTAAAATCTTGAGAATGTAATTTTCGACATTAATAATTTCTTTCTTTGCATATTTAGTTATAATAACGGAAAAATTGCGCTAGTGTTGTTTACATAACACTAATGGAGTTTGGAAACTTTCAGATAAGTGCAATTTATGATGCTTCATACATTCTATTAATTACAATTTCTTACTATACGAAGGTCGCATCTTTACAATTAAGACAAAAGCTGGTACATACATTTAAGGAAGCAGGGAAGTATTTCCACACTACTTAGTTTCCGTGACGATTAGGGAAATTTTTTATTAAGATTCATGGCATAAATGAGCCTCTTTCTTGAGAACAAGAGCATCCGCGTCTTTTTCCTCTGTCCTTCACTCTGCACTTGCGCCATGACGTGCGATAACCAAGTGCACTCACTTTGGCGGAAGTTTAGTGAAGAAAAATGTAGCTGTGTGAAGTCATGAACCGTTCTCTAATATAATTACATAATCGCAGAAGTGTAAACTTACACCTACGTTTCCTTCGAGTAACTTATCTGAGATCAATGCGCTTCCACACTGTAATGGAATTCACGCTTCCTCTAAAGATAAATGGTTAATATTTTTATTTTTAGAAATCTGTAAATGCTGTGCTGTAATGAAAATTTGTTAACATTTTTTTTAATAACTTTATTAATTTTTTTTTAATTAACATTTTTTTTTTGAAATCATACTTTTTCAAATGTGTTAATAAGCTCAATATTTTTTGAAAACAAATTTTTTCGTATTTGAGTTTTTAAACAATTTTTATACAAATTCTACTACCAAATGGTGTTACACGATAATTGATAACTAAATTCTGATAGTATAAAAATAGAGTATCGTCATCTTTAATATACATGTATAATAAATCACGAAACTGTAGCAATGTATTAAATTCAGTTTTAAAAATTCCACCTTCAGAGATATGAAACAAGTCAAGTTAAACGAAATCGTGTGCAAATCATACGACAGAATCATTATTAATTCTAATATTACTCGAAATATAGTTCGCACAATTCTATCGAAATGAAATAATATCTCAGTAATGGTTTCCAAATTTTGAAAATTTTCTTTAAATTTGTGAAATAGACTTTTCCCACCTCAATTTCAAATTCAAAACCAGGAAATATAACCAGGAAGTAATGGGATCCTGCAGTAAAGTGACTAAGCTAAATTTATTGAAACAGGTGGGCGAAATAAGGAAGCTACAAAAATAACTCAGATTTAAAAGGCATCGACCAAAATGCCCAATTATAAAAGTATACACTATTCATATTAAAAACACAAGGAACATTTCATGGAATTATCAGTAAAATTAGCGGAAAACTTAACAGAAAAATAAAAATACGAACTTTTCGTGAAATAAAAAAAGCTTCACACTAAAATATTCCCTCAATAACCTCAGGCTCTTCCTCCCCCAAAGTGCGATATTTCGATTTTATTATTATTATTTTTCTTTACACTCTTCGTTGCTTACATTTCATATTCCTGTTGCTTAAATCGGAAAAATTATACGAAAATACCGGATAATATCTTTTTCAATTTTAGGTCTAATTTTTTTTTCATATCATGGAAATGTTCATAATTTTAATCGCAAATATCCTGTGTTTTTAACGTAGTATAGAATAAATTTCCTAATTCGGCTTTTTGACCAATTTTTTTTTATTCATTAAAATATTTTTGTAACTTCCTTGTTTTATAGCTAGAAGTGCTATAACCTGTCTAAATAAATTCAGTATAATCACTTTGCCGCAGGTGTCCGGTACTTTCTCAAGTATACGGATACCGTCTTGAATTTAGAGGACTTAAAAGGATTTTACCCATTACCTTGTGCATACACACAGAATAATTATGTAATTAAGGGCAAGCATTTCTAGGTAAATACACTGGTGTGCAAAACTCAAGCAACAATGTAAATTATAAGCTGGTAGTCATGAAATTTCAAAAAAGGGGTTATTACGATCAGTACAATGAACACCCAGTTCAGTAGAAAGGTGATGTGTAAGCAAATGTCAGCAACAAAACATTATAGGTGACGTGAGTGTACGCAAAACGCATACAGTATGCGCGCGAAGCTAAGAGACTACAAGGAAAGGAAGAAAGGAGGCGCAATTAAAGACATTCTCTATAAATGCAAGCGAGTTCTTTTGTGAAATATGGCTAGAAGAAATCACTTGTATGACTTCACACGTATAAGAATGATCGGAAATCTGGAGTAAGACCGCAGTTTGACAAATGAAGCTGAAGAGTCCGGAATCAACAAAAGTGTCGTTTCGCGCGCTGAAGAGACCGGAATCAGCAAAAGTGTCGTTTCGCGCTCTTGAAAAGCCTTCCAAACTATAGATACAGTTGTTAGAAAGGTTGGTGGTGGGCGCCCTAGGAAAACAACAGCAGTGGATAACAGATACATTGACATTTAGACAAAAGTGTCCGATACGAGTCAGCAAGCGCCACTGCACAACAACTGTGTACAGAAGTAGAGCGACAAGTGTCGTGGTTTACTGTGGCTAGACACCATTACACAGGTGGACTATTCGCCCGTAGTGCTGAATGCTGCATACCGTTGAAAGTTGGCCATCGGTGGAACTGTTTAGAGTGATGTAAGGGGCATAAAAACTGGACAACTCATCAATAGAGTTGTGTCCTATTTACAGACGAGAGTCATTTCAGTGCCACAAGTGATTCTTAACGTCAGTTGATTTAGAGAGAGGTCGGGACGCGATTTCATCCCAGTAACCTCACGAAAAGAGACCGCTATGGTGGTCCTGGAGTTGTCGTCGGGGAGGCATTATATTGAATGGAGGACTGAGCTCCACGTTTTCGACACAGGTTCTGTAACAGGAGATCGCTATTATAAAGAGGTGATCTTTCCCCATGTGCGTCTGTTCCGAGAAACTATTGGACCAGACTTCATTTTTATGGATGACAATGCGCGACCGCACTGGGCTGTTGATGTTCAGAAGCTACTGGAAAGTAAAGATATCACTCGAATGGATTGCCCAGCATTATTTCCTGTTTGATTTAAATCCCATAGAATATGTATGGGATGCTTTGGGGAGACGCTTTGTGGCACGATTTCATCCTCCGAGGAACACCCAACAACTGAAACAGATGCTTATTGACGAATTAGCACTCTTACCTCATGAACTGCTGGTGCTAAGTATGGAGAGACGGTGCGAAGCAACTATTGCAATAAGGGGAGGGTATATCCCATACAAAGTAACATCTGCTTGTTGTTCTTCCTCTTGAACAGAGAATCATGTGAAACGATACTAAGAGTTCAATAAAGCCTTTTTCTTTGTTGATTCCGTGCTATTAGCATTCTATTCATTTTTGCGCAACTATACTTTCGTCCTATTTAAGTATAAAATGCTGTCCCTCATTTCTGAATTTCATATCTCTCGGATGATTTCTCGTGGAATTATGACAAAAAAGGCAACTGTAGCTTAGGTTTTTCACACCAGTGTATAAAACACAAAAAATAATAAAAACAAAAGTAAGCTGGAGTTAAGAAGAAAGACCCAAGAGATAAACACTAAGAGAACAAAAAGGGAAAAATACAAATTTAGAAAAGTTTTTTTTTTTTTGCAGCCCACATTGATTCCTTCCTCTGATAAGCAATTATTGCCTTCTCTTCCTTGTACCTATATTACTAATTAATGGCTCATAATGTGGGTGAAAAATTTGATTTATCCGCATTATTAAGATATTTCTTAATCGTAAAACATCACTTTGATTTCTGAAGTGAGCTCGAATTCGAACGCTCTTTGATCCACAGAGACTTAATAAATGCTTTCTCGGTTAAATTTAAGGAAAATTTTCTAAGGTATATAAAATAATAACGGGCGTCTATACTTTAAAAAAAAAACATTCTGCTTTCTCTCTTTCTATACGGATAGCGACGCTTATTGTTCATGATGTTAACAAACAAATCTTAATTTCCGCTGAAAACTCCATCTTTAACCATATAGAAAAAAAAATTAAGTTTCACTTACAGAATGCTCTGTTATCTTTTTCATCATATCATTCTAAAAGTCGAAACAGTTGTATCTGTTTGGGGGTGAGAAACTCCTCAGATGTCGAAGCAATCGACCACACCCGTCCACTCATTTTTGAATTCATCAAAAAATGTCCTTCCTGTGATTTTGCAGTATTTCATTATTTCCACAAGTGTTCTTTCTTCAAAAAAATGTTTCATCTCTTCCAATGTACTTTATTAGAATGCGCTATGGTCAAATAAAAATATCTAAAAAGTCGTATTAAAGACTTTTTTTAAAAAATTACATAGACTCCTATAAAGAATCTCATTATTTGGCTCAGCTGTTTGCGTATTTAATATTTTGTTCTTGTCTCGAACCAAATAATTTCGGATATAAATGATAAATTTTTGGAATAAACAATTTATCAATGTGTGCCTAAAGTGGAAAACAAAACTACTAATGGAACAAAGAAATTCCATCAAAGTTGTCTCGAAAATATATCTTTTAAAATAGTTGAGACATGCTTTATTTATTTATTTATTAAGGTTGGAGATTTTATATGAGAAAGCTTCATTTTGTTTTGAAAAAATTTCGCTGATTTCATTTGAGTGCTATAAAACTAGAAAAGCTTTGAAAAATTGAACATTATTTATATTGCATTTTTATATTTTGATAACAAAATACATTTTAAATCTTACCATTATTAAAATGTAATGATATTTTTTTAAGCTTGTCTTAAAATGCTATAAACCAAATTTATTTTGACATGTTTTGAAATATTGTTTTGTTTTGAAAAGCTCTATACATTCTTGTTCGGTATTATTACTAAAAAATGTGGCTCATTTAAAAGATTTCTTTAGAGTGTTGGTGAAAAAAGTTATAAAAAATATTTTTAAAATATTACAAATCTTGAAAGCTTCCATAAATATTATTGATTCACAATTTTAATTTGGTATTTATTCGTACGATATACGATATTCGTTATTCAATGACAAAATGTCTTTTTTAATACGTTTCAGAAAATGATGGAAGAAAAAAGATAGAGAAGAATGAAAAAGACCTGCCTTTTCAAAACTTTCGGAATCAGTTTCAACTTAGATTGAAGTAGAATATAATTCTGTTGTTTACTAAAGAAGAAAAAAAATTTATTTTCTCAGGTGATAATTACGATAAAACCAAATATGACCATTAAAAACCAAAAATATTCATCTATGTAAACGATAATACTTTACTGTACTATTCTTGAGAAAAGGAAAAATTTCGCAATCTTTGAAAATAATCAATTCATCAATTAAAAATTGTGTTTCACATTGGTGGTATTTTATAAAGATTAAAAAAAATTCCTGAATTAAAATAAAATAAATTACATAATGACAAATTTAAACAACATAATTTTTTGTATATTTTTGAATATATATATATAAACTCCCACAATTTTCAGACCTATGAAGTTTCAATTTTTATTCCTCAAATTGTCACAGATATTAAATTAAATAATGAATTAACTGAAATTATTAAATAACATTCTGAAATAACTTTATAAATTAATAAATCATATTGTTTGATAAAACAACCCAATCAGATTGTACATGTTTCCAAATAAAGATCAAAGTCAAATTGAATTTTGAATAAATAATCAATCGACCAAAAATGAAATTAAAAACAAACACCTTGAAAAATGCTACTGAATTCTCTATTTTTTTCTCTTGTTTATGAGTCAACACAATCAAAATTATTTCTAATTGTAGAGCTCCTTCTTATCTGATATCTTTTTTTGAGGTGACCAAAGAAAAGCTAATAAATAATTCAGGACTTGTACATTACTGTTCCTATCGAGTGTACTATTTTATTTTGCCTCATACACTGTCTTTCTTTGGAAGAATGCACGGGACAAAGTACAAAACTGGAGTCCCGTTTACACAGATTTTTTTGACAATTCCAGTTCTTTGAACAAATAATCTTCAAGAACAGTGACATCTTTTTCACTGTTGTTAAACCAAAAGGATTTCACTGACACCAAACATTAGCACCAATAAAACTTCCTTTTTCTTTTCAAACATATTTTGTTCTTTTTGTTTACGTATCTTGAAGCTGTTTGCTTTTTGTAGCCATATATTTAATATTTATTTGTATTTTATTTTCTTTGCAAGCACAAAAAATCTTCGCAAGAACTTTATCAAATTATAAACTGTAAAAACATATTTATAAACGCGGAAATTGTTTTTTTTTTAAAGAATATTCCAGATAATATCACCAAATAACGTCTTTTAAAATAATATTTCATAATTAATAATTTTATACTTCAGAGAAAAATCAACATACCGTTTGAATTGCTTTATAGATATATGAGATAGAATTAATTATATTTGAAGAATGCCTCTGAATATTTCCCTTTCTTATTTTAAAAAGATTATTCTTCAAATTATTTAGAAAAGAGTTTTCGCAAAAACTCGATTTTAAAGATAGGTGTTTCGCTGGTCAGCGTATTTGGCAACCTTTCGTCTAATAATAGTGATGAATTAATATTGTGGAATTATTTGAATAGATGTACGACGAAAATGAAATGCCATTTTATTTTCGTCGAAAAAAGTAGTTAAAGAACTGGGTGGCTACATAAATATTTTTAAAATTCAACAATTTGATATTATTGTGGGCAAATTAAGTTGAAATTTGTTGAGAAATGGAAAAAATAATTTCAATAATAAGACTATTATTTCTAATGAAATATACCTAGAATTCTACATATTTTATATAAAAAGTTATTCTACAGATCATGAAGTTTCATTTGAAACTTATATTTTTTATATGAATTACTAAAGGAGAGAATACTTATTATAAAATATAGTTAGCACTTCGACAAAATGATAGAGAAAGAGATAACTGTTAAAAACATCTTCAAGAAAACTGTTAAAAACATAATTATAATAAATTCAACATAGGAAATATACATCTAGTATTCTAATATGTTAGTTTATATTCATCTATTTCATTGATTTGTATAGCATTACTATTCTTCATATATAAGAAGTTTATTCAAAAGGCTTTGACCCAAGAAAAAAAAAAGAATCAATAAAATTCTTAAAGACACTCTTTTATTAGAGTAATGAAAAATGGGAATTTTTTTATTTGATTCAATTTTTAATTGCTAATTCATATTTCTTTATTAAAAAAAATCATTGATTCAGCAAATCAGTTTTTTATATAAATTCGGTACCTGTTAAGGATACTACAGATTCAAAGCTTAACTATATTAATTGATTTACTAATAACTGAATTTTAAAAATATTAAAATAATTTACTGCCAATTATTCAAGTGTACAAAATTTAAAATGCTCTAGAATATTATGAATTAATATACAAGAGATACATCATTGCGAACATGAAACAAGGCAAGCTGAGTTAAATGTGTTTGAAATAAGATCGTAATTTTTGATTTAAGAAGATTTTGAATATTTTGCATTTTCTAATAAATCTAAATAAATTGAGCTTATGAATACTCCTATGCAAGTTTTACAGAAATTTCAAAAAGATTATGTTTTTATAAAATGTTGTACTTCAACATAAAATGGTGATGATATTTTAATTAAGATATTATGAAAACCTCACAGATCAAAAACATAAAATCGTTGTTCATAATATATTCATAATCTGATTACTTTGTAATTAGAATGGCTGCAACGACAATCCATTTTGTTCCCGACATTAATATCTTTAGAGTCACCTTCAATGAATAAGAATGTAATAAACTCGTTAAGAAACGAAAGTTTTCTTATTTGTTTCATTGTTATAACTCATCATGTCTGAATGGATGAGCAGTCTGACATATTAACAGCAAATATTCATGGCCAAGCATTCAGCAAGCATAAATTAAATTATCAGTTGAATGTCCGCATATGTATTAGATTATTTGATTACATGACAAGCTGGAATCAACGAAAAATTATTCTAACAGTTATTATAGAATTGTTTCAGTTGTTGATGAGTCATCAATTAGGATTGACATTGATACAATTTTTTCATCCGTAAAGATTCGTCTCATTTTAAGTTGTTAACGGTTTCCTACGTTACTAATAACCAGATTTTCAATTTATTGAAGAATATTCTAGAAAATGAACTTCATTATTGATAAAAGTATAAATTAACATATAAAGTATATTTACAACATTTTATGTACAACTGAAGAGTTGGACTTTCACACTGCTAACATGTGATACTAAGAAATAATAGTAGTAGTAATATTTCTTTTAAGTAGATAGTAGATATTTTTTTCAAAGTAAATAGTAGAAATTTCTTTTTAAGTCATGTTATTTCATGGATTGTCAGTATATAGCTCATACCAAGATAATAAGAGCAGGTATTAAAGGGCACATAAAAAAGTGAGAATAGTTCAGGAGAACATATGCTTTTCGCTAAGGTAATACGTACAACTTACTCTCTATTCTGATGAATACAAGATATTTCTTTTTAATTCTGTGATGTAATCGAAGGCTATACCGTCTTATAGATTTGGAAATGCCAAATAAGACATTCCCTTTGCAATTAGGAGAAGCTTTCCCAAGTTGTACCTCTTAAGAAAAATATCGAAGTCAATGCAAAGAAAAAAAGAAACAGCTTTTTTACTAACAAAATTTTAGTAAAAAATAGTTCAAGTTAATAAATTTTGTAAAATAAGTCGGAAAAATTATTATATATTTTTAATAAAAAGAGATAAATAAAAAAAAGCAGTACGACTATGATGACTTGTACAGTAAGCTTCTAATCGCTTAATCGCATATCCAAGAAAAACTTATGCAAAATTAACCGAACTTTATTTTATTGTTTTAATTATTTAAATTCAGACATGGCATAAAACCAGTTCGTCAGCATTGTTTATTTGATAAGAAACAAACTTATGTCCCTCCAACATGTCCCTCCACTTGTCAAGTAATTCATAAACTCATTATTTATTAAAACTTCTATCTCTTGTAATTGACATGCCACTGGCGTGTTGGAAGTGCCTTTTTTTCCACGCCAATTCGTTTTCTCGATATAATACGACGGGGAATTTTTTTTTTCAGCTAAATCAAACAATAAATTCTTTATATCAATGGATGTAATTCCAAAGATACAAGTTTCTAATGTAAGAATATGCTTAACGAACTCCTGATCCATTTTTTTTCTGTCCGATATTTTGGTCTGTCAAATTTGATGTGCGAGTTTAATTTTTGAAGATGACGTCGAAGAATCGGTTTGGGAATTTCATACTATCTATGAGCCTCATTAAATCTTATTTCAATTCCTCGCTAACATCTTTTTATTTCTACCTGTTCTAAATTCATTTTGACAATTTGAAACTTATCATAGAAATATTGAAACATAATTTTTCCCTGAACCAAATGCATCAAAATACCGTTCATCAACTAATTTGTGCCAAAACTTCTACTACTAATTAAACTGCACCAAATCTTGATTTGTGCCAGGTACGATTTAGAAATCTGATATTAGAAGGATTTAAGATATTAATAAACAATCCTGGAAGAGTGTAACCATTATTTCAATCTAACAGTATTTTCCTTTTCTTAATAACTACAGAATGAATATGCAAAAGAAATATAAACAAAAAAAAATCTTCTACTTAATATGAAAGCTAACAATAAAAGAAAGAAAGCTAAAAACAGAAAAATTATGTCTTTTTTGTTGGCAACAGTTGAAAACATTACGATTGATTCAATAACACATTACCCTGTCGCTAGAGTCATTATTTTCGTATCTTTATTTAAATTTTTTGTAGTGGCATGATTTAAACTGTGGTATGACTTGAGCAACCTTCCCCTATTTATTTTTCGCGCTACTGTTTGTTTTAAGATATTGCCACAGGAAGAATTCAAATATGTATTTTCATTTAGTTTGGAGTCGTTATTGCATAGAAAATACAATCGCAATGTCATCACGATTCTTTTATTGCATGTAAGCTGCATATTACATGGTTTTGCCTTTACTGAGTATTATCTTTTGATCCCGATAATAAATAAAAAAATTATTTAATTATAAATTTATTTAATTTACAAATTTATTATATTAATGAAATAAAAAGAGTAAAAAAAACTAACTTATTGGTGATTCAGTTTTTAAACATTTTTTTTTAAATTAAAATATCTTGAAAATTTGCATTCCATTTCAGCTACCGGTTCTAGTGCAGTTACATAAATATATCCTCTTTTAAACAAGTGCTCTCGAAACAAGTACCAAAAGTCTTTGAAAAATAAAGCGTAGTGTAATTCAAATCGAAGAAATTCTTTGATTCCTTTGAAAAAATTAAAAATAAGAATCATTATTGGGGAATATTAATGCTAGTGGTATTTATGACAACATAAAGTTCGAAAACCAAATCATTATTTATCTTCAGTCATTCAGTCACTTCTATGTTCATTATTTTGATTGCACATAATTCAATATTGCACGACTTCTCGTGTTTTTTAACAAAATATCTAAATATGATATAAAGAAAAACAGAAAAAAATTATATTAAAAATTATTCAGATTTTATTACTTAATTAAAAGAATTAGCTAAAAAAGGTTGATTTTTCTTACTTAAAAATTTCATTTCTAAAGAATTTTTAAGCCAAAGAATTATAGAAAAAAAATTTATAATAATAAATGAAACTATTTTTTTAAATTTCATGAACAAATTTAATAAAATACATTTTTATTAATAAACTCTAAGTAGATTTTTCATTTAAATTATTTCTTATTCATAATTTAACTTCAATTCATTAATTTACAAAATTCCATTATTATAAATATTATTTAATTTATATAAGTCCGTTATTATGAATATTATGGAATTCTAAAATTATTTACTTTTTTAACCGCTGTCATGTGGTGTCTGTCTTATGGTATATCTTGTAATATTTTAATAAATTAATCGTTTCACCAATACTCAGGTTCTAAAAACATCAAAATGATGTATTGTCATAATAAAGATAAAATTTTAAAACTGCAGTGCACCAAAAAGTAAAAATTCGATTAAAAAAACCGCCAACTTTGAAACACGAAATAAAGTTTTAATTAAATTTTGAGAATATTGCCAACATTCTAGCAATACAAAAGAAACAACTGCTCAATTCAATGGTAATAAATTGCGTTAGTGTTATGTAATGCCTTTTTTTACCTTCTGATTCGAAGAAATAGACGAAGTATCTTTCTATGCACAAAATATATTATTATTAAAAGCTCCATGTAACTCATGAGATTTTTTTCAGCTATTAGGTGTGCCTATTTCACAAATTAAAATACTCACTTTATTTCACCAGAACGTGAAAAAAAAAAACACCTCGTGAGATTACATATCATTAAAACCTCATTTCCATGTGGCCGCCACTTCCGCATTCATCCTCAAACCTCGCGCTCTGAGAAAAGACACACTACTTACAAGGTTACTAAGGAAATACATTATTAATGAAATGCGCCTCTTCTGAAATCTGCATAAAAGTTCCTCTTTGCCAGACAAAAACAAAGGGAGATCTAGAAAAAGCAACTCTTCACTGACGTCCTTGGGAGTCTTGACAATCCGGAAGCTCGCTCACCAACACTCAATTAGAGACGAAAGGCAGCCGAGGTCGCTCAGATTAACGACTACGACGTCTAGCATTACAGACGAATCCTCTAGTCAGGATAATTAACAATCGATGTCGTATTTTTACAAGCGATGATAAACTTTTTTTTTTCAAGTGAGCGTGCGCGATTGTTTTGTATTGGAATAAGGATATGAATATCTACTTACGAAGTTCTTAAAAAAACACGTTTATGAGCGTATTAAAAAGTATAAATTATTATTGTTGTTGTTAAAAATGTGGGATGGTTGGGTTGATTAGATAATTTATTTCCTGCCCTATATAAATGCATCATTTTAGGCATGATGAAATATAAATAACCAGAAACTACAAAATCGAATCATTAAAATTATTAACAGAAAAAACAACAACTGACAATTGAGTCTACGAATGATTATCTGCTTAGTGTTGAGATGCTCCCGAGTATAAATTTCGAATAAACAAATCCTTACGATTTTGGATTTGAGCAATACTATGACACATTGAAGCCCAAATATTCTTATACAGATGTGACATAAAAAAAACAGAATGCGAAGTCAGACAAATGAAGAATGTTAAAATGACCATTTTCGCAGTAGATGTTATATTTATCGAATTTGTTATCAATTTGATAGAACAATGGAATTCATAGCTTAGTGAACACCTTTTTCTTTATTGCTCACTAAAGAAATGTCCATTTCTTTTCTTAAATAAAAAAAATAATTATAATAGAACATTGAACAAAATGTGATTAATCTAATTCATTTAAGAACTGCATATTAATTTTCGACATGAAATAAAATATGTGATATTGTTATATTTATTTTATTGTTATTATTATAATTATTAACGATTATCTATTATGAACGATAACAGATTGTGTTATTAAAAATATAATTATTCAACTAGGAAATTTATTTTTATATACTACGTTTTTAAACGAACTAAATAGTATAAAATAATTTCTCCTATCCCCATACAGATTGTAAAGAAAATTTGTTATTATGAATTTTATAAATTAACAATCACAATTGAGTTTCAAAAAACACAATTACAAATTTCCAGGAAAATTTGTTTGGGATTAGTTGAAATCAGAATTTATTGTATGATTTTCTGTCCGTTTTAAAAATGCAGTATATTATTTTTTTTATTTAAATAATTAATTTCAGTTTTTTGTAAACTTGTTTTATGGGTAAAATTTTGCATTCAATTTGAAACTAATTCCCGGATAAGCTAAAAGTAGGGTACCATCTTTTGGCGATGAAAATTTTTAAGTAATTGCAAAATTTATAACGAATAGACAAACAAACAGACACAGGAGAATGTGAGTTAATATTACATTTGTGTCATCCAGTTTTGAGCTATATTTAAAATGTCAAGTCTCTAGCTCGTCGAGAAGTTAGTTTAAAACTGATTGCAAAATTTGTATCGAAAATGCAAACAGACGGAGCAGAAAGCGAGTTAATAAAAATGTGGTATATAAAAAGTATATTCTGACAAGAAATATTAGCACGATATTAAAATATTTCAATATTTATTATTAATTTTATTTCGTTGTCTAACGTTTCTCATCTTCAGACAATGTATTTTTTTTCTTTTTAAAAAGAGGGTTCGTAGACGATGAACAAATTGAACATTTTGTCTGAACTACGTTGCTACCTCAGAAGACAAACAAAATGTGCAAAGGTGATTTTCGGATCAAAGCTAAATTCTGGAAACTTCTTTCGCCTTTGATATATCTCTTCTAAACACAAATGATGGAGATGACTTTTACAACTGATTCTATGGTAAAAGTTTTTACAAAAAAAGAGAGAGAAACACAACAACTTTGTTATGCTATCATCAAAAACATCCTATTTCTCTTGTAGTAATTTTCTAATGGCAAAGACAAAAAATAGGGGAAATCTTTCACAAAATCCAAAAGAATAAAAGTTAATTCTTTTTGATTCATAACTCCAAGTGCAGTAATCCTTTCATTTAGGTATTTTTCTGCAACGTGAAAACTTTCATCTCTCCGAAGAATCATTTTAGGAAGAGCTCAGCATTTATAGAACCTTCATCTGCTGATTACGTTTGCACACTTCCTCCGCAAAACTTCTTAAGAAAAATATTTGTTGTAAGTCATGAAAAATAAAGACGATTGCTTTTATCGAATTTTGATAAAATGGCACTCTAAAAATTGCATCCAGGATATCAGAGTCATAGATGAATGTTTATGCGCGTATTAAACATTTATTTGATAGATAAACATGTACCAAAAATTTCATCAGAAAGATCATTTTTCTAAAAAATTCCTTATCTTTGAAATTATACTGAATCGACGATTGTTAGTAGACAAATAATGAATCAAGAACTTTCATAAAATTTAAAATATTTTACATAAAGATTTCATGAAATTATTTGTGAAATATTCATATTTTGCCAAAGCAAAGGAAATAGGCAAGGCCAAAAACATATTCATTCTTCAATAATTTTTACCGAAAAGATGGTTCTGAAGTCATTTTATGCATGTTTGCAATTCTCATTTGGTAATAAATTAATAAATCTCATATGGCAATAAATTGATAAATCTCATATAGAAATAAAATTTGTCTCTGATTGACGTTTTATGTTGCTAGAATTACATATGTTATTTTCGGGTATATTTCTTCGTTCTCAAATAAACTGTCTTGATTTTATAAAATTGTTAAAAATTATAGTGAAACTTTAAATGGTATACAATAGATAAAGGGCAAATATGTCTGCTAAATCTATCACATAAAATTTATTTTCTTTATTTTTGAAAGTCCTTTTGTAGTTCACTTAAATCGATCACTTATGTCTGATTCTAAAATTTTGAAATGAGGTAATATTTTTGAATAAAGAAGAAAAGGACAATAAATCATCATTTCATGCAGCATTAAATCCCTATAAGATAATAAAAACTTTATGGTAGTGCTTATGCATTACCCGTTCTTCAAATATACGCCCAACGTTGAAATAAAACGTTCAACAAATGAAAGAAATATGCAGAATTAACATTACAAATTTTTATTTTATTAATTTTTCTGGATTTTTATTCTTTCAAGACTGAATGCAATTGCCGTGGCTGGTTCGTGAGTGCTTTGAATAAATAGGCAAATAGAAAACTTAACAACAAATTTATTGCAGATTCGTTCGAGTTACTCTGCTCAGTAACTCCTTCTTCTCCAAGAGCAAACACTCGAATGACCTCACTCTTTTAATTACACTCGTGCTAGTTGTCTAGCGCCATCTATGAACGTTTTATTTCCCAAACGCTTCAAAATCCAATCACTACAGCAATGGTAAAGCTGGATACAATAATATTATAATATCTGTATACATCAGCATAACATCGGAAAAATCAGCAGCTGTAGACTATAAATGCGATAGCATGAATCCAAGATATTTATTCTATCATTCCAAAAAGCGGTTCACGTAACTATGATGGGTTCCTGAGTCACATGAATATCACTACGAAATTTCTTCCCTTTTCGATAAGTTTGGTTGAATACATAACCTGACGCGCATGCTTTGTTTAGGGAGGGATTTGTTTATACGAGGGATTACATTCAATAAACGTGTCTTTAGTTTTCTTTAGCATTCTTTTACTATATCACCAGAAAAATTAGAAATTGAAAAGGAAATAAACTAAATCTTATCTTCAATTTCTTTTTTCATATATTATTATTTTCTTTCTTTTTATCTTACTCGAATTTCATATAAATGTTCTAAAATCATGCTACTTATGGCATCTCGTTCATTGTGAGACATATTTTCAAACAATATTCCCTCTTTCTGCCTTGGTGACGTCATACAACGACCAACAAATTAACCCATCAGACCGAACTCATTTGTTCGATATTCTTATCCAAATGAGCTCGGTGCAATCAATAACAACGATAATGACCATCGTCTTCTTGGCTAAAGTAGAATAGGATCATTAATGCGTGCAATACGAATCAATGGGGACAAGAGTGTAGATCGACTGAGTTCTTAATTTTGCTTTTCAATCAGCAAAAAAGAGACAGAGGAACCAAAGAGAGAGGAATGTGTCTCTAATTAGTTTAATACTAGTTTGTCTCTAGTTAGTTTGTTACTAGCAATTTTATTATTTTATTTATTTATTATCATTAGCAACAATATTGCTTTTACATTTAATATAGTATGGGACAAAATAATACAGCAACCACCCATAATTTAAAAAGTCATAAACATATTGTTGTAAATTTCAAATAATTTTCTATATTCTGCTGCTCCGAAGTTATAGAAATTGGGATAGACATGGATTAGATTTTGGAATCCAGGATTTTTACATATTTAAATCTAGTCGCTTATAGCGACCGGCTGGTCTACCAGAAATATAAGCTATCTAATTTCAATTAAATATACAAGATGGTCTTAATTTTTTTTTTATTGCTTACAAAAAATTATTGTGGAAAGAGCAACTGAATATAATACTGTAAAACTGTTACTGTGGAATGAAAGGGCTTTTAATTTTTTACTTACTTTAGCACATAGACAACAATTAATGCAGAAACAATGAAATAATACTTTTAATCACTTTTATTTTATTGTGTTATTTCAAAATGGCGTCAACGAAGGGAAACGTTCAATTTGTTCTTTGGGCTCATGATTTCAACAAACCATTGGTGCTCAGTTTGCAGCTGTCAGTTCTAGAGTTACATAAGAGACAAAGTTGACAGCAATGTGAAGAAATGATGCACTCAAAGTTAGGTTCAAAGATGTTACATGTAGGATGGCAGTCGAAATATTGGATAATACATAGTGAGAACTAGAATACCGCCTTAAGACTCTGAGCTACTAAATCTGCTCATGTCGCAATTAATTGACATAAATAGTTTTATTAAAATCTTTTTAAACTTCTTTACAGTACATTAAAAAAAGTATGTGCCAAATAATAAAAATCTTTTTTCAATATTTTGGTAACCGAGAAAAGATTATGCGCCCACCCTTATTTTTGTGATTTTCTCAGCAATGTACTGTGATCAACGTTTAATCAATTTTTGAAACTAAATGATTTCAGATTTGTTCAAAATTGAACATTGAAAAATTGTCTTGTTCTGTTTTTTATCCTAATGATATTTCCTAGTACAGGCGATCCAAGTGACGTTATTGATGAACGGAAGAGGAAACTGCATCTGTCTTCTAACATATGCACATGTATTTACTATATGCAGGAATTTTATTTTCTACTTTTTCCTGTAGGATGCCAAGTGCATCTAAAAGTTAAATTGTCACCGTATATTCTATGTATATTATTGAATTTCTAAGGAATATCATTTGATCCGTCAAGACACCTGTAGAAAACTGAAAATATTCTTTTCTGCATTTTTTTTATTCGGGATTGAAAAACACAGAAATTTGAAATCAATTTAGTTATGTAAAATAAATTCATTTGTAAAAAATAAAAACGAACACAGTAAATTAAAAATTTAAATTACTTCAAACTAAAGCAATTACGGAACTCAAAATCTGCGTTAAAATATTATATCATAAAATATGGAATAGGGAAAAATAAAACTTAAAAGTAACGCTGAAAATCTATTAAAGACAATGAAGTATTAAACTTCCTTATTGACAGTAAAGGAATTGCATGCACCATGGAAACCAACTATTTCACACGCCATGAAATCCATCATGAGGACTGGTATAA
>JAPMOR010094149.1:0-22624 GCA_026543865.1 Argiope aurantia | reverse complement strand
ACACTCATTCATTTCTTGAGTTTTTGAATTAAGGAGTTTATAAAAAAATATTCAGGTGTATAGATTTTGAGATGTATTATCTCTGCTTTGTGCTATTTCTCCAACTTCTTGGTGAGAAAATGTTTCAATTTCACTATTATATTTTGCAGATGAGATTGAAGCATTTCATGCCCTAGACCGGTTTCGCAATTTTCGACGATGATATCATTAAGTGAATTCATGATCACACATTCACCGAATAATATGAATAATTCTTTTAAAAAAATATCTTTATTTTCACCAAAAATTTAGAATTTTATTAGGTTTTATTAGAATTTATATCCAATATGAGAATTTATTATCCAATATAAAATTTCTAATATATATACTTTGATATATATATTCTAATATATATCAAGGTTATACAACAGGAGTAAACTCCTAATGTATATATGAGGAGTGATTGTGATTTCCGTTTCAGAATTTTGGAAAATTACCATAAAGATTTGGTTCTATATGATATATCTTGCTACACAAACAAAGATAAATAATCATTAGAGAGAAATCATAAGAGAGGCACATAATATAATTTATCACACATAATTTACTTTACTTTATCATTTTTCAAAGCTGAATTCCTTTTTGGTTCTAATGATATAATTCAATATTTTCATAGGAAACTTGTATAAATTTAAGCATTTATATTTCCATTTTGTTAATAATGATGGAGTTTCAGTATGATTGCTAAGAAATTTTCTACGTGGGTTGTTGCTTTTCTTTTAACCCATGTTTATCGAAAGTAGTAGGAACAAAAGAATGCCTAGAAGAAAAAATAGAGGAATATGAAGAAGTTTTATACTAGCTTGGTAATCTACTCAATAATTGTGCTGAAAATCATTAACGATAATTCCATGGCAAGTATATTCTGACATCAAAATGATGGATAAGTTTTGTTTCATGTCATGACTACTTGTCATTACAATCAGTATTAAAGGACGATAAATACATTTTTATGCCATTTATATATTGATCTCCGAATATGTTTCAAATTAAAATGTGAGAAGGATTACGAATCGGCATTTCATAAATTTCAGATTTACCGAATTTGACAATATAAAAGTTCCGAAATATCGGTTACATAAGTGTTGCACTTTATGCATACTAAATTTAAAAATACAAAGCGGAGGAGATGAAAATAGAGAGAACGAGAAATTTTATTATCTTTCATAGCAGACTCAATTTTTAAAGATTTTTTTATCTGGAATATTATATTTCTTGGAAATCCCAGTTTCCAATATTTTTGAAGCGTTTTCTTAATTGGCTAATAAATCTTACAAAAGATGTATCATTCTAATAAAAAAGAGAAAAGATGTCAGCATGAAATATCGAGGACACATTTGTTTCGTCAGCTTCATAACAAATCGCCGCAACTCTGGTAACAGGTCCTTGATAAGTCATATATCAGCTTAAGACGCGATGCCAAACATATCATAACACATTCAAAGTAAACGCATCCATTAAATTGAATAATTATTATACTTACAAGACTGAGTTATTGCCCTGAGCATAAGATAAAAAGTTCGAAATGCACCTGAGATCCTCCTGAAATAAAATATTTGCTTCGATACTTCAAGCCGAAAAAGGAAAAGGATCCGATGTCAGCCATCGATCAGATACCCAAATTCTAACCTCGAATTTCTCAAGGAGATTTATTTCTAGCTCCTTGAGTTACGGAATAATGGGAGCAGGGAACCCTTTAAAGGAATGATCTATTTCACGGCGTCTTCGGCAATTTAGTCACGATTGCAGAAATCGGTTGTCTGGAAAGTCCGTGCAGCCGGAAAACGTGCTCAAAATGCAGTAAATGACCACTCACGTGATGATTTAATGAAGTTCAGTTCGGTTAAGTATTTCAGATACACGTTTAGGAGCAATTTAAAGGATAATAATGTTTATAAATGTATACAAGCTCTGAGTAGACAGGGAACTGAAAAGTTGCCACTTATTGAGGAACAAGGAAAGATATAGTATCTCCTTAAGAGAAATTTTTGGAATGTTGCCATATTCAGCAACAGAAATATGTTGTGAATATTGTTGTTTTATTAGATGCTTTTATAATATCCGCATTGAAAAACCAATCTCTGCTTGACTAATACATAAATATCTATAAATAAAAAGATATTTAAAGACATATATTTATTATTATTCTGAAGAATAGTTTTTTTTCCTTTAAATGTTTTGATAATTTTTAAGTTATTTTTTATTTATATATATATATTTTTTTTGAATAATTTACCAGTTTATCTCACTTGTCTGAAAACAAACTTTAATTAAACTAAACAATCAGGTGCATTTTTGAGTTACAAAAAGTTTATAGTTTATCATCGATACAAAATTTGAAAATTCAGTGTCATTTGATTTTCTTGCGAATAATGTTATACTTTTCTTAGAAAGATATGTGATTTTTCAGAGCAATTAGAAATTTTGGTATAACATATTGCAAGCAACTACACTATTATTTGAACCTTCCGATTTTCTTTTTCAATTATTTTTTAATTACCAATGATAAGATAGAATTACCATAAAATTAGTATTAGAAGCATAAAATGTAATTTTTTTTTTAAATTTTAAGGGCTTTAAATATTTCTTAAGCATTCATCTTTTTTCACGAAACGTTATGAGATTCATACTGGTATATATATTTATATATATATAATTTTTTGAAATATGAACAAGCTTATGAAAATGAATTAATAACGGTACTTATGTTTATGCCTAGCGAAAAACAGTGCGAAACTATAAAAGAATTTCTTATGATGGATTAATTGTCATTTCACAAGCAAAAGAATATTACAGAAAACAGAATTAACAACCAGAAAACAACAAAAGAGCATCGAGAACTGTTTATCTGGTCTTGACAGGGAGACATGATGAATTCGTATTTACTGATTGATGATTACACATAGAAATGCAATGACAGAATCCTCAAGACCGAGAAATATATTTTATACAATTTGGGATACAATCTGGGACAACCATACTGAACATGATATGCCTTCCGAATCTTTATCTATGTACTATAAGATAAAATTATCTTGAAATACAATCCATGAAATACAATATGCAAATAATAACCTAAAATTTCCTGTTCGATTTTTTAACCAAATATAATTTTATTATTTTGTAAAATCTGTTGGAAATTGTGCAATATCATTAAGAAATTACTTTGCTCACTTTAATACTTTAAAGTGTACAATTGACCATTCCTTTTTTTTTTCTTATTTCTTCTATGAACAGTATAATTTTTATCAGATATAATTAAATAATTAGACCCTAGAAATAAAATTCCAAGAGTATTAAATTATATATAAGAAGATACTACCACAATAACTTATAATATACTGGTTTAATCTATCATTTCAGAAGCTGCAAATTGTTTACTTACCTGTTTTAATAAGCGCCACTTTCATACGAACATTTACATAAGCGCAGAAGATGACAAAATCGAAAGTGGTGTTAGAGTGCATTTTCTTACCTAAAATGAAAACTATCTTCATTAGAATTTCAGAGACCTGCTATATATACTAATTCACATATATACTAATTAAAGAATTAAATGCTAACTAGCAAGTGTTTTATGCAATATTAAGTAACTGTGAGAAATAGAGGCTGTAAACAATTAATTATTTAGGTGTCATACGATTATTTAATGCAGACAATTAGCAATACTTTGGTGGTGTTTTGGAAGGAAACATTATTCTGATCTCAGCAAGCTAAGAAAATTTATATTTAAGATAATTCTGAGCACAATTATTCAAATTTGGGATTGATAATTATATTCTATAATATTAGAAAATATTACTAATTAAATTTTAACTGGATTCTGACGCATTTTTGAAAATATTATTGCGCAGAAATAAATTTGACAACGTTTCAATATTTCTTTTCAATAGTATCAATTTAACAGTCGAGCAAAGTTTTGCTAGATTTCGGCAATTTTTAAAAAAATATCTTTTTGCCTTATTTCGTATAATCAATTACATTTTTGCCTAGAAATTCAAACTGTTTCTATAGTTTAATCAAATATTCAATCGAGTGATTTCCTTCCATTTTTGAAAGCCTAAGAATGATTCTGTTACAATGATGCGTATTTCAATGTGTAGTTTCAGTGCGAATAATAATATATGCATCTTCAGTGATGACTAATAAAATGAAGCTGTAATACCGTGAAAGTTAAAAGATAGATGAACCGCACATTTACGTTTTTAATAGCGCTATGATGTAATGGGATGGGTCTCCATGAGAAAGACTCATGTACACTATGAACGGACATATGTACGGCCAGCGAAATAATACGACTTTAATGCCTGACAATTGGACGGAATTCTAGACATAAAATTATATCCAAATGATTTTACTGGAATAAAATATAACCAACATAACTTTTGACCCAACTGATCGCAAAAATAAAATAAATAAATAAATAAAAATTAGTTTCTACAGATATATACCACAACAATACATCATAAGTTATACATATTCATCAATTTCAACAATGGAAGTTTCAAATAAGGCATCAATTTATTATTTGATTCGAAGAAATTTACTAAGAATTTAAATAAAAAATTAATATTTTTTTTTAAAAAAAGAAAAGCGTTTTTTATTTTTATTAATTTATATTTTTCAAACTTCAGTTTAAGAATTGTTATTATAAATATCATAGAGTATTGAAAAGAATTTTTTTTTTCATATTTATTAATAAGAGGTGTCATTTTTAATTAATAAAAAAGTTATTAATCTCATCGATTCATTTTAATAAGTTTGCGAAAATATTCAGTTTGTATCTTGCCAGCTAAAATTTACAGGAGTATAAAATTATAAAATTCTCGTTCATAAAAGTGAAAAAAAAAATCGAACACCAAAATTTTATTTTCACAAACGTGAAGAAGATGAAATTAAATGAAAATACTACAAAATATATATTTGTGCTGCAATTTTATATTTACATGTTAAAATGGACTTCCAATTCATTAGCGAAATCAAATATTAGATATGATTTCTCCAAGTAAATATTCAAATTCACTACAATTGTCGACCACAGCCAATCCAATGATTTTGGTTACAATTCACTTAATCGCAATCATATTCCTCACTACATAATTAATCCATTGTAAGACATCAGAACTGGAGTACATAATGATGATATTAAATCCACTTACGATGACCGAAGTCAAGAGGTTGACTCTGCTTCGACCAAACACCTCCAGAGCGAATTCGATGAAATTCTAATTGAGACAGAGCAGGCCTTACGGCAACTAATGTGTTTCGGTAGCGATTATTTGGTAATTTTGGTTCATGTAATGACTAGAGGGGGATGTATACCGTTGAAGTTCTCGGAAGTTACCCAGTTTCCGGCAGGTAAAAGCTGATCCTACAGCTGAGAAGGATGCGCTGTGTCAAAGGCAACTGATGGCTGTCTAATGTATGCAAAGCCAGTAGCTGAATTTACTCAGGCAAGGGGGATGTTGTATCCAATATTACACCTTTGGTTCGTGTAAAGTCGGAACATTCGAGAATAGCTTTTCCCTTGGAATGTCACATGGTGAATACACACTTGACTTTGAAACGTTGATATAAATGGAACATATCAAAAACATTGGCAACTATGCAACAACGTTAATCCTGTAAATATTATATTGCTTACCATTGTGAAATGAACACGTTTTACATTTGCACATAGAATAAAATCTACAAAAATATCTCTTATATCTTTAATCATGTCACATATTGCGCTTTCCTGTGTTGATGCATATATTCATACTTTTTGCAACATTTTTATGTAATGTAATCTTTATACGATAACATTCTACACTTAAATTCAATTTGATGTTTGATGTTTGTAAAGATTGAATCTTCAAATTGATTTCTCCACACATTCTAACGTGCCAAATTTCCAAAACATTTTACACTTCTGTGATAATTCTGAATAATGAATGAAATGAATTAATGTTAAAGAATCTGTAATTTTGCTTCTCTGGGCAGTTACGTTTATGGTTAGAAAGAGAGTTTTACAGATACTTTAATGGTTGCTGAATGAGTGTCAGGTTAATGAACCCCCCCCCCCCCCCCCCTCTTCCTCCTTTTTTCCATTTTTTGACAAAAATTAAAGTTTCCGAATGTTCAAAAATCTTTACATTAACTCCATTTAGACTCGAGGTCTTACATTTGTTCTCGAACTTTCGATTTTATGTCATGAAAGTTATAAAAGCGAAGCTACACAGACGAACGAACTCTCTTTTTAAATTGTTGGTTTCCAGGGAATTCTCTTTCTGCGCTTTGTGTTATAGCGGTTATTTATTAAAAATTATTTGCGTATTATGTTTGTTTATGCAAACACTGTTATTGTATATGCTTCTAATGTGCTTTATTATCCGCATTTTCGTACTTTATAGCCGAATAAAACATCGGCACGTTATTGAGTTTGTTAGAATTTTCACCATACACTCAAACAACGGATTTTCTGTAAAGACATGTACATTTCTTATGTTCGAATTTGATTATCAGCAAATTTATTCATTTAATTAAATTGAGTTGACCATCTGGTAGTTATGAAAAAAAATTGCAATAAGATATATTATATATTAAACAAAAGAAAATTGCGGGCTATTACAAGTGTCTTTTTTTGTTTATGCTTTTGTTTCATTCACAATAACGAAATAACATGCAGATTCAAAGAACACACTAAAAATGCCAGATATACATGGAAAAGATAGGAGAAAAACTGAGCATTTAATAAAATCATAATTTAACAGATGTATGCACTTAAAGAAGACAATTCTCATAACTTTTTAGTTTTGATAATCGTTATTAAAATGTCGAAGTTATTATACACTTATTAACAAATAGAAATTATGATAACAATAAGGATTAAAATGTATGCGATGAAGATATTTTTTTTATCTAGATGAATAAAATAATATTCAATGAACCGACACGGAATTTTGTTTGTTTTCATAAAGAAAACTATTTGAGTTATTTAGATTTAATGTATTTTTCTTCAAATACCAAATGAAGTTTTTCCCGTTTTAATGAACGAAAGTGAAAACTATATTTATATCGCAATTTAATATTTTATGAATTCTTATGAATTATTATATGCGTTTGCCCTAACAAAAATATTGAAAATGGTCATTTAATTATCTCCTTCAAAAGACAATAATAGTTAACCATAGTTTAGCAATAAGGTTCTTTCTTCGATTTTCACACGAGGAAAGCTATTCGCTTATCTTTGTAGTACAGTGTATGAAATCCATCAAACATTGCTAAGGTGGATTGGAAAGTAAATTTACATCCGTAATTTTGGTTTAGTTTAGTTTAGTCATATTAACGTCCCGTTGTAAAGCAACACTCGGGCTATTTTGGGACGGACTTCGTAATTTTGAACCGCGGTCAGATGACGCGGACGACACCTGAACTGGCATCCCCCTCTCCACACCACACCACACCAACGGGAGGACGTTTGGCATGATGGATTTAACGTGCAACAGCCCCCCTTAAACGACGGTTCTTCGGTGGAATCGGGTCTCGAACCTGAAACCCTACGGCTCAGGGTTTCACAAGCCGAGACCTTACCACCAGGCCACCGGGGCCTTCCGTAATTTTGGTGTCAAAACCACAAATAAAATGTCATTTACTAGCTTGTTACGACTGTGGGTTATCTCATCCTTTTACCTGAGAATAGACAATTCAACTGATTTTCAACCCCTTTGATGAATTTATTCCGACATTTGATACATATCTAATATTCAGGGACAAAAATATGTGCGGAATCTCATTTAGTCAGATCGTTATGCTTTTTGCATTTCCATGTCATAATAATACAAACAAATGGACTAATAAACAGATTTCCCTTCAAATTTTTCAAATTTTGGAAATCGTTCAAAATTTGACAGAAATCAACGTCTTGGGTATGAAAACCGTATAACAAATTTCATTCTTCTACTTTTTGGTATGCTCTCGTTCTCTTAAAAGTTCATAAAATAAAACATCAGTCAGAATCCCGAGGTTTTTATTTGTTGCTGTTGTTTGATGATTTTCTTTCAACTTTATGTGTAAGGAGAAAAATCATATTCTGAAATTTAATTAAATTATTAAAATGACAGCGGAACCAGAAAATAAGAAAAGGATATGGTGCATTATACAGCGTTCAAACTTTTAAAAAAATGTGGATAAAAAAGGGTCACATTTCAGAACTCCATTTAAATTCTATGTATTTGTCACAAATTAAAAATTCCAGTTATAAAGCAAATAAAATAATAACTTGACATCAATAGAATTAAACAATGTTTGCAGCATTGAAAATACTGCTTAGCAGAAACAATGAAACAAATGTAATGCTCTTAAGTGAATCTAAATATAATGATCTTGAATTCATAATAGCGTTTTTTATTTACATGTCAACCTGAAATACACGAAATGTGTCATCAAATTCAATTAAAGGTTTCGTTTTTTTAAAAAAAACATTCATTTATTATCAAAACACAGTAAAAAAATGAATGGAAAGTCACGGTAAAATTTATATTTTCATTCTGAAATTCAATATTTTCACTTTGTTGCTACACTTTATATTTCGAGGGATATCTTGTCAGTAGTGATTAATTCTAAATATGAAACACGATAAATCTCAATAATTTTGGATACGACAGGTAACTTATTTCTTTCTATAAGGTAAAAGATGTCACATTAAGAGTCTTAGAAGCCTAACTGGCATATATTTGTAAAATCCCAACATTCCAAATTCAGTAATTTTTGTCTTGTAATCTGAAATTTCGAAATATATTATCTCATTTTCCATGTAATTAAATACTGACTCTATATCAAAGGAGAAAATTATTGAAATTTTCTTCTAAGAATTTAAAATCTTCTTACCTGTTTTCAAATTTAAATTTAAGACTTTTTCTTCTTGGATAGCGAAAATATATGTTGCAGGTCGTATATTGGTTGTGGGTCGCAAGTTTAACAATTTTGATATGCCTCAAAAGATTCACAAATTTAATAAGATAAATAAATGACAGAATATATATTATCTTCATTAAAATATAGGGTGGTATGAAGAAAACCAAGAATAAATTAGGAAATGATTATTTTTGACTAAAGGAACCGAATAAAAAATATTAAAATCTTATTCACAAATGCAGGATCACTGAAATTTTGTCTTGAAAAAAAGAAAAAGAAAAATAGGATGATTAAATTATACATGTTCTTTGAATGATATATTTTAAATGTTATTCTAATTCACTTTAAAGATAAATCAGCAGTAAAATAATTTCAAATGATATTTTTAGAAATATGAGTACCTAAAATGGAATTAAATTTTAAAATTCTTGAGATTTTCTTGCAGATACTTATTATGCGTAATTATTTCTTCGGGCATAAGAATCACCTGCTCAAAAATTCTTCGAAAATCTAATAATTTCAAAATTAATAATGCTCAGAATTCGAATCCCTTGAGTGTAAAAATGCCATAAATTAGTCAATAATTCCACATAGAAAATTTTCAAATCAAGTTATAATGAATTTTTTTAAAGCAGCACTAGCATGAAATCGCAACTCAAAAGTTTTTCGATTCATTTCTGATAATAGCTAATAAATTCGTAGTAAAGAAATGCTGCAACAAATTTAATCAATAAAAAAATATTTTTGCCTAAAGATACAGTTCTCACTGACTGGGAAATAAATAAATCTTTGCCAGTTAAAAATTTGTCCATAATAAAATATTTGAAAGTGGAAAGTGGGCAATCAATGTTGAAACTGACAAATCAATGTTGGAGACAATTAGCAGTGAGATAAATTATCTATGCAGAATCGTGAATCTAAGTATACATCCATTAGAAAAATAAGTTTATAAAATAAGTCGAATGGAAACCTTTCTAAATACGCAATTCCATCTGTGTACTTAAGAAGACAATTTGTTTTCATTTTAATTATTTTTTCTTTTAATCTTTAATTTGTTATTCATTATTATAATTACTCTGTAATCTTGAAATCATTTTCAAATCATTTGCTAAATGGAGCCATTTTTCTCTAATTGAAATTTTATTATATTAATAGATTAAGTGATAATTAATTTATGAAAATATTAAAATATTGTATCGTCTTCAAAATAAGGATAACTGTTTGAAATTTCAAAACATTTATTGGAATTGAGTAAAAATGTGATTAGAAAATTCTATCTTTATAAAAATGAAAGAAATAATTTCATATAAAAGCAAGCATTAGGCATATTAATACTTTTTTTCTATACGAAGAATGTGTTTTCATATTTTGAAATAGTAGTTTTCTAGAATATAAAATTGCAAACTTACAGATAACAGTCAATAATAAAGACAAATTTTAAGAGTTTTTACTCGATATTTTACATGTCTGTAAAAACAGAATATTTAAATTGATTATTTATTCACTTCTCCATCTTTAAAATTTGTAAACATATGCATAACCAATGACAATATAATATTTGAATTTGTTCGAAATTTACTTATTGGTAATTGAAATTAATAATCTTTTTATTTCATATTTAAAAGTTTCATCTGGTAATGAAATTGAAAAAATGAATTTCGCATTATTTATTATAAAGAATTGCAAAATTACTGGAAGATTAACATAGAGAAAGTAATGAAATCCAAAAAGTATTTTTCATTTTAAGCTACATAATGCATAAAATAAAAGAAAATCGTCTTTAATAAATCTTTAAAAAGCAGACAATAAATTTTTTATCAAAAGCATAAACTTCAAAATAAAATCGTAAAAACGTGACGCACTGAAAACAACAGCACAACAAGAAATTAAATAAAAATGATTATCGTAAGAAAAATTTCGATACAGTCATTGGAATTCAAATTAAATTTAAGATTTGTTAATATTATATCAATTTAATTATTGTCATTTTACTAAAGTTGTATTCTTCAGAAACTTTTTTATTTTCTCTTAACTATATTTAATTCTAATTTCGAGTTTAAACTTGAAAACTCCAATTAACTCCATTTAACGGAGTTCCTTTTATATTCTCTAGAAGAACTGAAATACAATAACAGTTCCTCCAGAAGAATACAAAACCCTTTAAAATTTACTTTCCTAAGCTATTTAAAGGATTTTGTAATTTGCATCAAAGGCATTTTATAAAATGCAAAATATAAAAATGAATAATACCTGGGTGTATATAATTGTTACTTTCTCCGCTGGAATGGAAAGAAAGAAATTTATGCACAACCATTTGTTACTTTCATTGAATTTTCCTTTTAATAAAATTTTTCTTGTTTATAAATCAATATTAGAAATTTACGAATAAATACGAAGTTTCGGAATTTTCAAAATACTTATTAGAATCCTTTTCATATGAGGACTTTGAATTTTCGCTTAGAAATGAGAATAATTATTTTCGTAAAAAAGAAACATTTGAACTCTAATTGATTCTCGCTTCGAAATGCATTGTTCCAATTATCCAGAAATATATTTTTCATAACCGTGTCACATTAAAAAGAAGAAAAGTTATTCCTTAGTTTCTCAATTTAAGATAGCTATACATTTTTGGAACTAATGGTATAATTGTGCTATTTCGTACTTACAAAAGAATTTTTTGTGCAATATTTAGTTATAACTATGTAGATGTAAAATATCTTGAATGGTATTATTTTTTACATTAATATTTAATAAGTTTGATCCTTAGTAATCATACATCTAATTCAGGCATATAATTGACAAACGCTGCTGTCATATGTAAAAATGTCTTTTATGTATCGGATTATTTGTACTTTTACGACTGAAGACATTGTTTCATAAAATTTATTTAAAACTTTTGAATTTTAATTTTTAATCACTTTGACTACGGGCAAATGATTTCTTTTAATTATATGGAAAGAAAAGAAATCGTATCATCAAAACCTTTAGAATAATAATGAATATTAAAGTATATTATCTTTATTACAATTGTGTCAGAACCTCTCGAATGACAGTATCCAGATTGGCAAGCTGTCACACTAAAAGTCTCTTGTTTCTAGAGTGCAGAAAGACCTTTGCGGTCTGATTTAAATGCCAAGACCTCTGCCGAGCACATACTGGAATGTTTGGGACGTTCCAGAGAGGACATATACTCTTCGTCACTTCTGGTCATCGAGTTTCTCCTGGTTAACTGTCTAATGGACCTTGTCTGATTTCGTCAGACAGCTGGAGGATAAGCCACAACAACAACATATTATCTTTATTACAGTACAATATCCTTTTATCTTAATTACAGCACATTATCTTTTATAATTCAAATAAAAATGGGTAATCAAGTCAGATATGCAAATAATATATATTATACCGTAAAGTTCTCTTCCACATTCCTTAATGAAAGAATATACCTTATTCGACTATTTTACTGAAAATGATGAAATTTGCTGACCAGCCAACTTCCCAGATCCAAAACTGTTTGCTTATGTCTGGCACGTTCTGAGTGAGTAATTGTAGCAACCATGTTTTCATATACAATTTCATAAAATGTTAAATATATCTTTAAAAATTTGGCAAAATATACCAAATTTTCTTAATTTTGAATATATATATCATTTAAGAATCTGACATTAAAAGTATATTTCAGTCGAATAGAAATGTACCTGGAAGAATCTTTATACCTTTTAATTTACGTTCCCTTTTCACCAAAATTTTTTCATTCTTTTAGAAATACTGAAAATAGAAAAAAAAAAATATTTGCTTTTTTCGCTTAGAAATAAGAAAAGCGTATTCTGAAACTGATTCTGTAATTATTCAAGTTGAAACTAAACCAATGCTTACATTATTTTTTTTCATCATATAATATTTAAAAATGAATAAAAGAAAGTCTTTATATGAAATAATTCCATGAAAGTAAAATGCATTAATAAATATTTTCTAGAAAGTAGAATTAATTTAAAAGATATTGAACTAACACTGAGCTAAATATTTAGAAAAATGTTTAAAGCACTGATACCATGTTTTGGGTGTTTACACCCACTAATAAAAGTCATGATTTTATTTTTCCTTTTTTTAATTTTTCCTATTTAAGGCCTTTCAAACAGGAGACAGCATTCCTTTTTTAATTTAATCAATTAATTAACCGACTTAATTAAAAGCAGCCTTTCTCACTCATTTCAGTATTTTTCAACAAACTTCAATTAGTTAGTTTTTTAATAGTAACTCCTTTCCAGTCCCTTAATTAATGTTTTTGCAATGGGAAATTAAAAGTAAAATTATAATAAAATGTAATTAGGAAAAAAACGATGAGAAAAAATTATTCTTCAGCAACATACTCTAGAATAACATTCTGGGCAATATTATATGAAATATTAATATCATAAAGTTATTGGAGCATAAATAATTAAGAAGCTTGTGGACTCTATAAGGCGCTTTTGATAATTATTCACTTAGGGTTATGAAAATATTTATGAGTATGTATTAAAATAAAAATACGTCAGATATCCTTAAAAATATTTTTTAAAACAAAATATATTATTTTTTTAAAAAAAATTAAAAGGCACATAGTTTTTAAAAACAAAATATTTCAATCAAGTTAATTTTTAATTTCTTTCAGTTATTTTTTCTTGTCATTCTGTAAAATTTATTTGGAACGAAACTGAGTATGCTTTTATAATTTCCAAATTAATCTTAATTTTTGTGAAAAATGAACGAATTTTTAAAAAACGTTTTGAACTTTCATAAACTTTTTCTCAAGTTAAATTGACTTTTAACTAGCTAAAAAAACCTCGAAAATTAAAATCATATCCTATTTTTTTTAGTGCTAAGCCGAAGTCTCCATTGTGAATTTTATTTAATTTCCTCAAAACATAAAATACTTGTATACATCAAAAATATTTAAATCTAATCAGAAGATCGTTTTGAGAAAAAACATTAAAATCTATTTTTTTCTTCTTTTCTCTTGACTCTTTTTTTTTATTGATCAATATGTTTTATAACACTGTTTTAGTTTAATATAGACTTCGGTTTTCGAAACAAAGCTATAGAAGGAAAATTTCCTTTTTTTTTCAATTTTGTTGATTTCAAAGTACATTGTCCCCTTAATAAAGCATTAAGATACGATAAAATAATTTCTGCTTTAACAGTTTTTTTTAATTCCCATATTTGATGTTATGAGAGTATTCAAAAATTTAACTCAATGATTTATTTCAGGCTATGACATACCTTGAAGCAATGGTCCATGAACCAGACAACATTGCAATTTTCAGATAATGCTAAATATCAAATTATATGAAAGACAGTAATAACATAATTCACCAAATTATATGGAAAAATTCATACTCGAATCCCCGAAGAAGAATGATCATCGCCAGAAGGGAAAGGATTAGATTACATCGGATATATTTTTACATTCGACAGTTTAAGTAATATTTACTTATAAAAAAGGAAAGATAATTTGAGAAAAGGATCATCCGGTATATTATAGACGGTAATTAGATATTTTAAAAATATAATTGCAAATATTTGCAATAAAAGTCAATTTTCTTTAAAAGTTTCAGTTTCTTAAAAGTCAATAATATTTTATCCCTATAAAATGAAAAGCTTTGATCATTCAAGCAAAACTAAATGCACTACTCTATAAAATTGCATTGATTTATGCAAATTTGAATTATTAAGATATATTTGTTTCAATTTTTTATTACTAAACATTTTATTTTATTAAAGCATTTTATAATATCTAATTTGCCTTCAAACCCAAACTTTTAGTAAAAATCTTAAATGAAACTCACAATAAGACTAAATTATCAAAAATATAAAACAAGAATAGGAGAGATGTAGGTTTTGAAGATTTCTTAAAATTATTACAAGGACATTTCATTTTACTTAAGAGATTATGTTTTCAAATATTTATTTTAATATAGAGGAATTATAGTAAAATTTAGCGAACAGTTTTTGCAGCGTGATTTATATTATAAAGTTTTGCAATCAACTGAAAACGTTTTTTTTTCTATATTAGGAAGAACATATTGGTCATAAAAAGAAAAAAATAATTCAAGTTATAACAAATTTCAAACACTTCTAGGTAATTATGATTATAAAATAAGAAAATAAAAGCAAGTAAATATTTGCACACCTGGCCTTACGCGTTAGAAATTAAAAATAAAGTTATTTGTTAGAAAATAAAAATATTAGTAATCATCCCTACATTAAAGATTAGTTTTAAAAAATTACCATTAGTCGTTTTAAAATGATTTATTAATACATTTTGAATACAGCAATCAATAAATTGCGCATTATCATGCATAATTGAAATTTTTAACGTTATGCAAACATAAAATACAAATATTTTATTTTAAATAAAAATAAAAAGCAGAATTTAAAAAAATATATCCAAATCTATAGACATTTCTTTCACTTAACTTCATATATGTTTCCAAAGATGGAATGTTGAAATTGAGATGATTGACATGTTAGATTAATAAAATTTAGTAAACATATTTTTTCGATGAAAATACATGATTTTTTCAAAAATAAGTTATCATTAATCGATTAATTTAATTACTTTTAGACAGATTTTATAGGACTGATGGTTAGAGATAAACAATTTAAGATTACATTGATTGCAAGCTTGCATAATATTTGAAACAATGAATCATGAATTAAAAACTAAGACAAATAAAATGGTTCAAACAAATAATTTAATTTTTAATACATTAATAAAAGTGTATTATTAATAACTGTTTAGATTATGTTTATTATTATTATATTAATAATACAGAATACTCGATTTCATGACCTTAGAAATGATAAGTTCTATTTATAATCAAACAAATTTTATCAGAATTATGAACTGAAAAATAAGACAATTATTTTCTAAGATATATTTAATAATATATCTTCTTATGATCAATAAAAAATTGGAGGATTAATTATATATTTCACTTCAACAGTTGGGCCTCATTTACACTTTAATGATGTCATAAAATTATTGCCATTATTTGAGATGAAAATAATATTAATATATCATTAATTGCTGAAATATATTTATTAATTATCTTAATACTTATTAAGTACTTATTAATAATAAGTTTGAATAAGTTAATGCAACTATTATGAAAACACTTTGCTAATATTTTAATCTTTTAAAAATTAGTTGTTAAAGTTTTCTTTGAATAAGCTGCATGGTAGAAGAATTCATATTTTTTATAAACTTGAAACTTTTTTATAAACCTTAAACTTTAATAATTACTTTAATAAGTTATAAAATGTATTTAATAATAATTTCTGCATTTATCGTGGTTGTAAACTGAAAAGTGAAAATAAAAGTTAGATATTTAAAAAAATATATTAATCTCGCTACTTATTTTCGAATAAATATTAAGAAAAAAACTATCAACTAAAGAAACAAAGACATAAAGTGATTTTTTTTTCATTTACTTTTCAAAGACCTTATTGCAATAAGAGACACGGGAAAAAACAAAGCAGAAAATGACAGGCTGTCCCGGTTGACAATAATGACCATTTTCTATCAGCAAACCACAGGGAAGAGGGAGGCTATCTGTGGGGTGATGTTACGAGATTTTAGCTTTCAAAGACATTAAGGAAACCATTATGATGGTCGTTAAGTGTTTACGATAACACGGTTTTAGATATAACGTTCGTGAAGATAAAACAGTTAATCAAATTGACGTAACACTGTTTTCTTACTTGGTAACATTAAGATCTTGCGATAAAAATAATTTTTGTTACATGGAGAGATTACAGAGACTATATGTGACGTCAGCGTTTTGAGAAAAGATATCTGAAGTATTGTGACATGATATTTGTATTCATATTCATTGCGTAAAGTCGATGGATTCCTCTTAGTTGCATCTATGCCCTTAACAGAGTGAACAAAAAGGAACGACTGTCTTTAACATAATTGGTTTTGCAAATGAATTTGCGAAATATTCTATCTATATCTCACAAAAAATTTATTAAGTTTTGTAAAACCGTTATAATTTTTCACATATTTCATTTTCACAAAGTTACGAATAATTCACAGTCCATAATTCCTTTTTATTCAATTATAATATTTGTATTTTTTTTACTACTATCAAATTTAATCATAGATGAAACTAGAGAAAAACTTTATATTTGTAGTAATTTGTGAGCAGCAATGATTTTCTTCAGAAAAGTTTTTAGCTCGAATAAAATTATTTCCCAATGAAAAGTTTATGTCGAAAAAATTCATTTAAAATAGTAACCCTATAAATTTTAAACATATATAAGGAATAAAAAATATATAAAAACAAAAATGTCAGATTTTTTAAAAACAGAATTTATATGGTCTTGTATAAAGAAATTGTTAAGTTTTTGCTCAAATTTCAGATTGATCCAAATTAAACGGCAATTAAAACAACTATAGCTTATCAGATTCATATAGACATGCATTGCTATATGAATCTGACTGAATCGAACTGAAGACCTGCAAATAACTGTGTCGCACCCTGCCGATCTAGCCACCGAACTTCGTACCCTGAGAGCGCCAGAAGGGCCCAAGATTCTCATCACGGCTATCCACCAAAAGTTTTAAATACGGTGTCAATCTGGCCTAAATGCACAATGCTAAGAATAGGAATGATATCTGCGCATCTGCGTGAACTTCACTCGTAAAATTTCGATAAAATATAGAAATATTTTGCGATTAAATTTTATTTTTGATGCATATGATTTGGAATAATTCATAGTAACTGTAGGAATAATGGGAAAAAATAGCTCAACTAAATTTAAAAAATAAAAAATATAACACTATTTGGTAAGTTTCCGGAATCGAAATGAAGACCTCCAAAAAACTACGTCGCACCCTACCGATCTAGCCACCAAGCCTCGTACCCTGAGAGCAGTGTTGAGGAATTTAAATCAACTTTACAGTTTACATAAGTTGTTTTTATTACCATTTATTATTCTTCCAATCACTTATTATTTGATGTAAAGTCATAAATGTACTGATTTCAACAATGTTATCAAAAACAGAAAGTGGAAATGAAAGGAAGGAATAAAGTCATATAATAAATATACTTTTGAATTCCTTCAAAACTTTTGAGTTTGTTCTCAAACTAAATCATTCCATGTTTTGATACTATTTCTTAGGTCATTTGTTCAGGTGCGTTTTTTCCTGTCTGCAACATCTATAACTCCTTTGGCAGAAAATTAACAATGCGCTTTTTTATTTGAATAAAACTAGATAGTCACTTAGAATCAATGATTTCAGAAGCAGTTATTTCGCTTCTTTTTAAATAACAGGGACATTATGTGGGACATTTTAAGAATTAACAGGAACACTTCTCTAATATACCACTACAAAAAGGTTAACATGGACAGGCAATGTATGTTAAATAACGACTCCGAACTTTCATTCACTTTAACAAAAACTTTGTTCTACGAGGATGCTAAGATGCATGCTAAGTATACATGACATTGTTTTTAAGAGAATTGCTTTTCCAGTAGCAGATTTATGAATAGAACCAATAAATACAACTTGTGCAAGCTTTGTAATGCGTATATATTGTAGTAAATATTTTCACCACGAAATTTATTATCACATTTAGTGAAATTTAAACTCATCCCATTCATTTACTGATTTTTAATTTATTATTTTTTTGTTGAGGATTTAAAATAACAAAAATAATTTCACAAACCTCAACAACAATATAAATGTTTTAGATTAAGTGAAAAGTAAAACTCCCCTGCTCTGGATCAAGTATAAAATCAAAGTAAAGGAAAATTTTCGTTCAAAAATAGAAAATAATTTCAAATTTTGAGAATAATCAATGGATGAATTTTAAATGATGTATTCACAGTTTCCCTCAAAATTGCAAATGGTGAGACTCAAATAATTAATAGTTATATTGTGCTAACTGTCATGTACTTTTCATTAATGAGGTTTAAGATCATTGTAGAATTCAATTTAACATTCCATCAAATAATAATGAATTTACTAAATTTTCTGGATTTATTTCGGAAGTATAACCCATCTATAAAATCAACGATTTTAGGAAACGAAGAAAATAAACACTTGAAGACATGATTTGGTGACAAGGATCTAGTTATCTCCAAAAGAAATGAAAATTCTAATAAATATAAAGTGTTATTATTGCAACTATATATGCACTGAATCGCATGAAATACGAATGATTGAAATATGAAGTACTTCAGGTTCTGAAATTGGAAGGCCCAGTTTTGAAATGGATTGATTCATCACATAATTGGATTAATTCATCAAATAACATAACTTAATACAGACCAGTGCAAAATATTTTTAAATGATATAGCTGATAATATATTTAATATAAGGCAATGCCGAAAAGAAGTGATGTTTCCTACCGTTTTATAAATTTTTATATCTCAATGTTTAAGAAAAAAGATAATCATGGAAAAGTAATTTTTAATTTAAAAAAATACTTTTTCTTCTAAATTTATAGAATCGCCCGTTTTAGTTTCGTTGTTATATTATTAAAAATTAAGTATCAGATGCAACAGATCAAATGCATTAAAATATTCAACTTTAAAAAAAAGAATAATTTGTGAAAACGTATCTTAAAAATAAAAAGACATTGTAAAGTAGTCTCAATGTAAGCAACATGTAGCTACGAATCGCCAATTATTTTGTATTGTACGAAGAGAAAGAACTGACTTTTAATTTTACTTCTTCTTTCTCTAACTTAATTTAATAATCTGGAAAGAATAATATTAGTTAGAAAAATGTATTTAAAAATAGAAGAATCGATTATGGAAGAGAAAGAATGGAAACAAATCATGAGAATGATATGATTACAAAATACTTTTGAATGTTACATTATATATATATTTCGTTATATTTTTTAGATGCTGATTGATGTAAAAACAACCGTATGAATATATTTAAACTTCATCATAATAATTAATATAAAAACTGAGGGCTGTCTAAATCTAAACTGATATAATTTCGAATTTTATTTGCAATTTAATAATGTTAAAGTTAGTACGATGTTATTTTTACCCTTTTAATTTTATAGATTATCATAAGTATTTAAAATATTCTGCAGGATTAGAATTTTGATATATTAAGGGATAGAATAAAACTAAGAGTTCACCGAGAAAAAGCAAATCAGAGGAATGTAGAGGATATTCTACGAGTCATGAGAAAGCAATGTACCGATAGTGCTCAATTATGAGGAAATAAATAAAACAAAACGTTCGCCAGATAAGGAAAATTAAATAAAGGTATTTATGTAATTCAGTTTATGCAATAATCAATTTTATTACATATTTCTTTTTAAATACAATCATTAGGAATTGCAAATGCTGTAAGAAAGCAGAGTAATGTTAAAAATTGCCATCAACACTCTAATATCGACTTTATTAATGCAAATAAGGAAAAGATTGTTATTTCTTTTTTTTAACTTTATTTTGAGTAACTCATTTTCCCAATTTTGAAATACATACTATGGAAATATAACATTCTATTTGATTCCCTCTCTCATTGAAATACAACTACAAGAATACAATTCTAATCATAATTTTTATTTAATAAATATTCCGGAAGTTTATTATTTTATTAGCGCAAGAGTAAACGATAAGAAGATGTAGGAAACAATTTGAATGTCGTGATGACTTTCACGCCATCTTTTTTTTCTTATTTGAGTAGCAAATTATTATAAAGATTGTCTTCGCTTAATTATCATTACTTATGAAATGTATGAAATTAAGGATTTCAAAATTTAATAAAAAATTGCGGTAACTCAATTTTTTCCACATCATTTATACACCGAGGACAAAAATTTTAAAAACACCGAATTATAAGAAAAAATTTCGAACAAGACTTTTGGAATATATTAACGGAACAACAATCTCTTTTAATCGAGCATCCAAATGGAATGAGAACTTTGTACTGGTCGTTTGACTCGCACAGTGCATCCATCAGTTTGAACTATCAAAGAATGTGAATACTTTTCAAATCCATTAAGTGCTAATGGTGAAATCTGGCCTCGCTTAATGATACTCTGAAACATTAAATTACAATTTTTCATGCAAAAATCGACATTTTGTATACATATATTCAGTTCTCTGCAAAAGACGAAGCTTCATAATTACTCTGTATTAATTCAGTGGAACTTTCATTAATTTGAGAAGATGGCCTTTGGATACAATGACAGATGAACAAAATGCCCCATTCTCTGTATTGGAATGATTTCCACAATCTACAAATTAGAAAAATAGATTTTAAACGATTTCATTAGTACCTACACTGTGATAGGTATAACCTTTGAAAAGTATTATAAGTAATTAAGAGAACTAGAAAAAATGTTTTTCTGTAAAGATGATACTCGCAAACAATATCCTTTTAAATTTTAAATATGAATGAGGAATTAGAATGTTGAGACGGATTTTCGGATGCCGCATTATAAAGAAACTCATCATGAACGGTACAGAACGGTACACCCTGAGACGGAAGTACAACCCGTCCCTCTAACCATAGGAAATGACTATTATTTCATATTCCAGAGAAGAGACAACCTTCTTACTTATTTCGGGATTTTAATTCCCATATTTGAAGTGCACCTCTTAGAGGATCCATGAGGATGATAACTTATAGAGATGAACTTTGTATCTATAACTCATCCTCGAGTATCTAACCTGAAATTATTTCAGGTTTTATTCGTTTGTTTTATATGCTACATCATAAACAAAAGCAAGAGAATTTTGCATGAGGTTTGTATAACTCAAGTTAAAAATAATCAGCCAGCATGAAGCATTAATTTTCATGTTAAAATTTTCCGTAATCTTTAAAAACTAATATATTAAACATTTGTTAATCAAAAATGGAAGCAGAAAGTAAAATAAAAATATTCACCAAGTTAAATTAACTCATTTTTATTATTATTTCATTTTACTCTGCTATTAAAAAAAGAAAAAGTATCAATGCAAATTCAAAATTTCATTTAGATGCGTTTCTATGGAGTAAAGATATTTTTTAAAACTCTTTTAGGTGAAGTCTCAGAATACTACTTAAAATTAATAAATGATTATTAGCATTAATTTGCATAAACTATTAAATAGTTTAATACTTTATATCGAAGCTTGGGTTGATTTCGTAATTTTTAGTAATGGACATCTGCCGCAAACAAAATGCGAGCCGGAAATTCCATCGTTAGATGTTCTCACATCAGCGAATGGTGGATTTACCATGGCAAGATTTAAGTGGATTTACCATGAAAATTGTGGATTTACCATTGAAATTGTGGATTTACCATGGAAATTGTGGATTTACCATGGAAATTGTGGATTTACCATGGCAAGATTCTTTTCTCGATTATACAAAATATCTTCAATATAATTATCGGGTTCAATTTTATTGCATTTCAAAAAGCATCAGATTTATAAAAATCAAAAATTGGGAAATATTTCAATTTTTTATGAAAAATTAAAAGGTGTCGCATGTATTCCTTTCATGAGAAGCAAATCATCTTTACAACAGTCTAATTCTCTGCATGTCAGTAGCATCGAGAAAGTTTATTGTAGCAACTATTTCAGACAAAATCGCAGATGTAAAATCATCCAGACATTTGGTTGTGGAATTTGCAGTTCAAGGCGAGTGCAAAACGCTGATTTCTTTTTATTAAAACCCGAAATAATG
>JAPMOR010094144.1:697154-748313 GCA_026543865.1 Argiope aurantia | reverse complement strand
ATTGAAAATTCTGATGAAATTGGATAAATAGTTTACTATCTTATGATATGAACTGATATATGTGATTGATTCATTATCTGTTGAGTTTTTTTACTGCTTGTACTCAACGTTGCGTAAAATTTAATATTTCGCTAGTTAGGAGCTATATTTATATGTCCTAGTGTGTCTTCATTTCATTGATTAAAATTGTTGAAAGATGTAATGTTCATTTTCCATATTGGTAATTATACCAATTGTTATCACGCGGGAAAAAAAAGGATTGCATTAAGTTGTAAATTTTATCTAATCTAATTAATTAACGATGAAAATATCGAGAAAAAGGTTTTTGTGAAAATAGCTTTTTAAAATTTAATTAAACATCAGCTGTCCATGATGTGGAATAGTCATATTTCCCAAGATCTTCCTCTAGAGATTAATGCAAATAGGATTGCTTATAAATATGTGGGAAGTTCTTAAATACTGCTTTCAATTTTGAGAACTTTGTTCTTCGCGTACTTCGCGTAAAACGGTTGTAGCTCTTCATTCTGAATGCATCCTTGAATACATTGAGTTCAGTTTCATATGAAGACGAAAAACAATGAGAAAATAAGCGGGATTGGTCTCCCTAAAACTTACTCGCATGCTCTCTAATAAAGATGTCATGCCTTGCATGATATTGGCGTACAATAGATATGAAATATTAACTTTTGACGTAAATTTAGCAATTTTACTAAAAACGATTGGCATTCTTGGCGAGTTGTTTCGCGACTAGTCCCCGGCATGTCGTTAATGGTATTCGAAAATCGAATTTGTTCTTTAGACACGTTTTTGTCAATCGATTGAAACAAAAGATTTAACACAAAACTGTACTGGTAGTTGCAAAATTCCGTACCTAATTTGATACATTTAAGTCACTGTGTTTACATGTTTTTGAAAGTACACACCGATAATTAGTCAACCCTTTGTTGATTTTGTCTCAAACTTTGACAGATGTCTACACTATAAATGTTAAATTTGTGTGCCGAATCTTATCTCTCTCCGTTTTGTAGTTATTGTGTTAACTTAAATTGGAATAGACGGACTTCCTCTGAAAAGAATTTACTCAAAATTTGATAGGAAACTGGAAATTTGGTGTAAAGATTGTATACCTAATTTTATCTGCCAAACGTTTTTGAGTTTCTTTTGTCACAGAAAGACAGACATTTATTTTCCAAAAATGTTATCTTCAGGAAGATAGAATTTGGAGAAAATTTATTTGTAACTTAATGAAATCAAATGTTCAATCGAAATTTCCACTGTTTCCAAAAATTTTTGGAAATGATTTTATATACAGAATTTTAGGACAATCATTTTTCTCACTGAAAATATATATATATAAGAAAGCTGTATTATTTTAATTTGTTAATTCCTAAAGTGAGGAAGAAAATAGTTTAGATTTATTCTATATTAATAATGACAGAAGATTTTTTTATGTATACATGTATTTGGTAGAAAAATAATTAAAATACCAAGTATGTATACTAAAATAATTAAAATACAGGTAGCAAAATAATTGAATACTCATCCGCCACAAATCTTATCTGGATTTTTGTACTTTGAATGAATTCTCTAAACAGGTCAAAATTTCTGTTATTTCTGTAGTTATGCATTTTTAGGGATACATCGAAGAGTAGTTTATTCCGATGCTCTTGCCTACTAAAATAATTAGTTTCTAAAGTGGTTATGACCGTTTTTCGCGCTGTTTGTGTTCGAATAGCGAACATAGTTTCAATTTATTTGTTAAAAAAAAGGTTGAGTAATCAGAGAAAGAAAAAAAAGTTTTAAAAAAAATGTAAGTGCATTACCATTAGATTTCTAAACGTCTCATAATTACACAAAATGGTTTTTAAATAAAAACGATAGTGATTTTTTAATACAGATGAGGACTTATACATATGACTTAATTAATAATAAATTTTTGTATTTACAAATTTGTTAGTTTTCTTTCAAAAGGGAAAGGAAAAATTATAAATTGACCAATGGGTATTTTATATCATAACTCTTTTTTATTTATGATTTGTTTTTTTAGAAATAATTGCAGCATTAAAAACGCACGATTGGAAAATGGTTGCAATTGTTATTATAATTTTTTTTTTTTTTTTTTTTTTTTTTTTTTTTTTTTACTTTTTCGCATGCGATGTTTAAGTCGGGTGGCAATAAAAACTTCAAATTTTCCCCACAAATATCACAATTTAAAAAAAAAAAAAAACGCCTTTCATAGATTTTTATTACATTTAATTTAACTGTCTATTATTGCAACTAAATTTTTCATGAATTAAAAACATAAAAACAGTTCTTCCTGTGCGATTCTGGATATATGGATTAGTTTTTTAATAAACATATACCTTTTGAAATTCGTTGAAAATTTGTAGATATACCTATGTATTATATTTATTATTCTGATTTGTAAAAAATGTGTCAGATTTTGTCACGGTATTCTTTAGAAATTTTTCAATAAAATCTCAATCACCTTTGCACTTAAATTATTCTAACATGAATTCTGTGCTTAATACATTCCTTTTTCATTTCAGGCCCAAGGTGATGATGATGTCGCGGTCAGCGTTGAAGACACCAGAGGTAGCGGGTTCATGGAAGAATTCTTCGCCGAGGTAAGTGACTGAAACCATTTTTCAGTACTTAGTTTCTTTTTCGGTAACAAATGAAGAGACACAATCAAGCGGCTTTTATCTTCTCTTTCCCGATTTAATACGGTTAATGAAGCAGGAATACGATAATTAATTGAAAATTTTAAATTGATGACAATGTTGCCACTCAACCGTTTCGTCATATCTGTTATCAAATTTCGTTCCTTGTTAGGTTTTTAGATTCTTGAAATGGACCTATTGTCTTCGTTCTTTTGTTCCTTATTATTGTATTGTATTCGATGATAAAGGTACTTACACCTTATCCTTTACTATTATCTAAAATTCTTCTTGGGCTTGAGTCAAGTTCGAAACAATAACTTTTTCTCCACGCTTCTTAAACAGGTCTAATATCTGATGAATGGTAATGATAAAGAATTATCTGCATTTTGTGAATCTGTTTGAGTTTAAAGAAAATATTTTAATAGATCGACCTATGTTATTTGTTTTATCACTTCCTGTTAGTAAAATTCTGAAATTTGCCAATGATCTAATATTTCATGTGGGGAAAGACATTTTTGGCGGGATTTACAATTTCTTATATATGTGGTTAAACTTGTATAGTTTTTAAAAAAAATGTTTTAATTTCGAAATTGAATTTCATATATACTTTTTTTCCCCTTCCCATTTCGAAATTTGGAAGTATTTATATATGCATTTGCTTTTAGATCCCATCCTTCTTAAAATAGTCCTCGTATTTCATTCTCTTCAGAAAAATATGAAAAACATAATATTAAAGTATTAATTTAAATAAGGATATTGGTTTTTTTCACTACAGTTTTTGAATGATCGCTTTTCTTTCATTTTTTGTGATCTTTAACTTTTTTGTGTTGTTAACTTCCATTATATTAGGTTTTTATTACAAACTTAAAAAAATAAAGTTTGACGATTGTGCAAGTTTACAATTCAAAGTTTTTAATAGATTCTTATAGATTTTTTTTCCTCCCTCTAAAATTCCTCCGCTTTTATAAAATGATAAAAAGTCATTTAAAAGAAGCTGGAGGATTGGTTTAAAATGCTGACTTATCGCAAAATTCATGATCTCAGCGACATGTTCCATCTGATAAAAAAAATAAGTCTTTTTATCTTACTTCAGTGACAAACGTTTTTTCATTTTTTTGGATTCTAGCCCAAAGCACAATGTTCTGTTTGAGTGGGTTGTTTGAAGTATCCCCCTCTCCCCCTTTTTTTTCTCTTATGGGTCACATGATTATACAATAAGCATTAGAAGGATCTGTCTTTTCTACCTTGGAAAGTAATATAAATATTGCTTTTTAAAATTTCGCAAATTCTTTTCTTGTTTTTCGTTTCCACCATTTTGAAAATAACCGACAAATTTAATAAGCAAGATTTTTTTCTTTTCTTTTTCTTTCTTTCTTTTTTTTTTAATATATATAAATCATTGTTTTTAGTGTTTGTGCTAATATAAAACATAATCCGAATTTTCAAAAGCAATTGCATCTTAATGTATGGTTGATAATAAGTATCATAAAAATTGTAAAAGCATCCAAATATGCAGGAAATGACGGATAATCTTAAACTCTATAGATATTTCTTAACACCTAGATTTTTTTTTCTTTAAATTATTATGTACATTTTAATGGTACTTTTTCCAATGTTTAAAAACATTTGTTTGTTAATATTCATGTTGAAGGTTACTGTGAGTTGATTCTTGCCATTTTAAATATAAATAAAGAAAGGCTAGTGAAGAATTTGGTTCTTCAAAAATGGAAATTCCAAATATGTATATTATTTGGACAAATTATATTGTATTAATAAAAGTGAAAGAAGACAAGAAAAAGAAATTACATTGAGGATTCTATTCCTACATGAATTTGTTCCTACAGTGCCCGAAAAAATTATAAGGACACGCGAAAAATCGCCAAATCTAGAAACTTTGTTTACAGAATCGAATGCAAATTTTTGTAGAAAAAATAGAAGTAAAACTAAAATATTTTATGCGTAAAGTAATTAAAATTTTCAATTTTAAATCTGCTAAAATTTAAATTTTGATTTTTAAACCTAAATGAAAACGGAAAAAAGTATAAGGACATTGCTTTTTCTCCAGTAATTATTTAAAAATTTGCATATTTGAAAGCATAAAATGACAATTCCGAGTTAAAAGATTCATTTGCGAAAAGAATTTCCCACTCGGCGACTTTCAGCGTGAATTTTTAAACGATGCCCAAAGGAACTCAACTTTCTGACTCTGAAAAAGGAAAAATTGTTGCTTTTCGAGAATGTGGATTGAGTGGATGGGAAATTTCAAAAAGAATCAAGATATCTAAAACGGTGGTTTATAATTTTCTAAAAAATCCTGGGATGTATGGTATGAAAAAGCGAACTGGGAGACCAGAAATTCTCACTCGTCGACAAAAAAGAATGATAGTAAGGAGAGCTTGCGAGAAAAGAGAAACAGCAAATGAAGTTAGACAAAATTTGAGTTTACCATGCTCAACAAGGACTGTTCAAAATGTTTTGAGTAAACATCCTCAAGTTTCTTATGGGAAATTAGTGTCACGCCCCCCTCTTACAAATCATCATAAGAAAAGAAGAGTTTACTTTGCCAAAAAATATATTTCTCTTGGTCAAAAGTGGGCTGATGTAATTTTTTCGGACGAAAAAAAGTTCAATCTTGATGGACCTGATGGTTTTCGTTATTTTTGGTATGATCTGCGAAAGTCCAAGGAAGTGTTTTCCAGGCGTCAATATGGTGGTGGCTCGGTTATGGTATGGGGCGCTTTTGCGGCAAATGGAACCACTCCAATTGGTATTTATCAACCGTAAAATGAATTCGGACAGGTATGCTGATATGTTAGGAGAAAGTTTGTTACCTGAAGCACCACTAATTACTTCAGGGGACTATATTTTTCAGAAGGATAATGCTTCGATACACGTTTCTACGAGTACAAAACTCTGGTTTGAAGCTAATTCTGTAAATTTACTTGATTGACCTGCGAGAAGTCCCGATCTTAATCCAATCGAAAACTTATGAGGACTTCTAGCCCGAGAAGTTTATAAAATTGGCACACAATATCAATGTACACAAGATCTTGTCGTCGCTATCAAAGACGCTTGGGAAAAAATATCTGTGGACATTTTAAAAGATCTTTCAGGATCTATGACCTCTCGGCTCATTCAAGTGATTGAAAAAAAGGTAGTTTTCTTGATTATTGAAACATTTTTTAAGTATTTTACAACATGTCCTTATAATTTTTTCCGTAGTTCCTTTAATGTTAAATTTTGTAAAATCAATATTTTGAAGCTAAATTATGTTTTTTATGTGGTATAAGTGTTATCACAAAATTATGCAGCAGAAGTAAGAAATATAAAAAGTTCAGTTAGGTGAAATGGAAATAAACCATATTTTCATGCAATTACATGTTGTCCTTATACTTTTTTCGCGCACTGTAGATGAATTTCCTAGATGAATTTGTTCCTAGATGAATTTGTTCTCTCTCTCTCCCTCTCTCTCTTTTCAATTCAGTTTTTCTTTTGAAATGACTTTTAAGTTGAATGTTGTCATTCTTTAAATCAACTTGAAACATAATATTTTATAATTAAATCCTTTTGAAGTCTCCCATTAATTTTCTAAATTTTATTTTACTTCAATCTCTGTTTTTAAACACGGGTGTCTCATGTTTAAATATTTTTTTGTTTTGTTTTGTTCACTGTTTAAAATTATTTGCGATTAATAACTATAACATAGTTTTAACTATAGTTAAAACTTTAACATAGATATAAAAAATTACGTGCATACTTGTTGTTCAAAATTTCACTAATAAATCTAGATTATGATAAGTACTCTCTATTGTAGAATGCTTATTTCACATAATTTGCATATGCCAAGCAGATTAGAAACATCAGTTTAAAGTAAATTTCTAATTAAGCTACTTAAAACTGATTCATATTATTAGCAAACGGTTTTCGATTATGTAATCTAATTATGTGTTTAGAGCCTATTAACATACCATTAAAAAAATTCCCCCACCTTAACTGTCTATATACAATTATAAAATGTTTTAAAGTATTCACTTAACATATGCTTCAGATATAACCTCTTAAATTCATTGTACTATTGACTAAGACTTCCTTTGTTTTAGAAATTTCAGTTTAGATTGCATAATGGATTTCTTGAGATGCCCATTTGTTCCTCCTAAACTATTTAAATAAATAAAGTCTATTTGTATTTTATCGAAAGTGAAGACTGAGCATTGTTTTTAGAACCTCGATCAGTCATTGTTCTCCTGTCTCATTTGGGCATCGTGACCGGTTCATCAGATTCGGCAACTGGCTCAATTCTTCTGCAGAGACTGGCTGGATTGGTGTGTTTTGATTTCGACTTTTCCTCCTTTCTCTTGCCGTTGAATAAATAGCCCTGAGACGGATTCGATTTTCTCCGAAGGATTTCATTGAAAGTCAACGTTGCGCCATCGTTTCGCTTCGGATTTTTGTCAGTTCCTTTTTATCTTTCGTGTCTGTCTTCAGGAGGAATCATGAAGATGGAGATTCCCCTACTTTATTTTCCCGCTGTCAGTAGCTATCTTTTAAGGTCATTGCAGGGGATGAAAGAAATCCCACCTTGCAGGCCTGAATATTTTATATTCTTATAGATTTATTGGACAAACATATGTTTGCTTTCTTTAGTGTGAAGTTTTTTTTCGGGAAATAATGTAGGGATGTGTGCGAGGCTAAGAGGGTTTTTTTGTTATATTATTTGTCAAATACATGTTGTACTTTAATATGTTTTTTTTTTAAATTCTAATATATAAAGCAATTTTTAGATGTTATGTTGGGGACATGTTTTTTGAAAGAGAAATTATGTACTTATGCTTAACTTTATTTTAACAGCAATAGTTATATATACTCTACATGTGAGTGAGTTATTGTACTATTATTATATCATGGATAAAATATTTTTTTGGTTTAGGAATTGTTCCCTGTAATCTTTTGTTATTTATGTTATAGTCTTGTTATTTATATTTGATTGAAGGATATTGAGAATGTTTTTAAAAAAAAGGCGCGTTATCGATCGAATTTTAATCTTTTTTTGTATTGTATTAATAATATTTAACCATCATAGTACAAACAAAAAACAAACAAACAAAAAATAATCGGAAATACGAACCACTGAAATATCGTTAATTGATTAGGTTCTAAATGTGATTTGACTCTTTACGTTATTTTTTAAAATTTATTCTTGATTATATTTCGGCGATAACATGCGCACATGCACACACAAAACTTCAATATCATTGTGTTGTTGTTATTGTTGCTAATCTTCATGGCCTGACTTAGTCAGACCAAATCCAAAAATCCATTGGCAAGAAGAAAGTCAAAAACGAGGAAGGGAAAAGAATAAATTTCTCCCCTAAGAAGTCCTAAACAGTCTAAAATATGTTCAGCAGAGGCCTGATATTGGCAGCATTTCGGGCAAAGAGGGTAAAATTTTTCACCCTGAGAAAAGAAAAGACATTTAAGGTGGCCACTGACAAGGCGCGACAGACAAGAGTTGGGCAAGTTAAGGACTGCCCCGGACAGACAAGTTAAGGACTGGCCTGGCTTATTGGCTCTATACCAATCATGAGTATGGAGAACCATCAAATTCTTCTTATTTAAGAATTTCGCCTGAGAGAACAGTTCTAAGTATGTGAGCTCAGTAGAAGATGAAGTCGCTAGGCTGCTTCTTTTCTTTGGGGAGGGAAGTGCAGCTTCTGTGAGTCAAAAGACTGGAGCACCAGGATATCGAAGACTGTCTTAGCTCCTTCGCCTGCAGATTTTAGCTGGGCGTAGTGGAATGGCCTTCACGCCTTGGGTGACCCTACCAGGAGCAAGCTCCCGACGTACTTCGTCCATTCCGCCCAGGGACAACCTCCCGCCACGATGAGGCAATCTGTAGGACTTGGGAGGGTCAATATCATTGTAACGCATGTAAATATAAAGTAACTAAATCTAGTATATTAATGTAAAATTGATTAATATTTTAAATAATTTATTTGAGAATGTAAGTTATAAGGGAAAAAAATTCATTGAAAAAACTAACTTTATAAAACTTTGATTTTAAAAAAGATTTTATGTTTGATGATATGACTCTTTTAAAAAAGATTTTATGTTTGATGATATGACTCAGAGTTATTCAAAGAAAACCTTCATTATTTCAGTTATATTTTATTGGGAAAAATTAATTAAAATTTGAAAATTTGTACCTTTCTCAGAGAACACATGCTATCCAAGAAGTAACAACGTGCCAAATTTTGCAGACTATGGCTGAAAAGTTCTATCCTGTTGAACATTTTGGTCGATTTCTCTATCATAAATCAAACGCATCGCGTTGGGCAGTAATTTACAGTTTGCAAAATCTGCCCTGTGCCATCATTTGAGGTACAAATATTTTTCTCCAATATGTGGAGTTATATTCTTTCCTGAAGAACATTCAGAAGAATTTTCCTCGTGTTTCTGTTTGCTTTGGAGGCAAGAAAGAAAAAAATCTCCTGCAGCCTGCCCGAACGCAATAAACGATTCTTTGCTAAAGCGTGCATCGATCTACTAGTTATATAGCGCTCGTTAAGCTCACAGCCAAAGAATATAACCAATAATTTTTAGAATTTAAAAAAGTTTTTTACCTGTGTACTAATGTGCAGTTATCCGCATAACGATCATTGTAATTTGTTGTATTGCGTGTAAATTTGCTGTGATCGTACAAGGTGTTCTATGAAACGAGATAGATGAATTCAAAGGATTTGAAGATTGGTATGGATGTTGCACATATGCTTAATTATTTTTGACAATAACAGAAATTCATTATCAAATGTTATTTGAGTTGCGCACATCGCATCTGCTAAGTTAATCTTTTAAGTATAGAATTTCTACGTGTGTGTAAGTAAGGATGAAGATACTCAGTTTAAGTTTTGCGAATTTGTTCAGATTTCAGGACTGAACGCGATTTGAATTGCGCTATGATTGACTGTAATGGTGTATTTTGATTTGGACTTTCCCCTTTATTTTGCTGCTGCATAAATAACCTTGACGGATTCGATTTCTTCCGGTGAATTTCGCTGAAAATCAGTGTTTCACCGTTTTCTCTTCCGCAGTTTTTTCAGTTATATAATATTACGCCTGTCTTAAAGGTAGAAATGTTACGTAGTCTACTTTCTAGTTATTGATAACAGTATTTTAAAATCACTTCAAGTTTGAGAATAAATGAGATGTAGTCTTTAAGTAATTTATTTCCTTATGCTTTTATAGGGTAAAAATTTGCTGAGTTTTGATTTCAATTTGAGAAACTCACCCTGAAAAAGATATATACCTCACGTAAGGCTATGCAGTGTTGACCTGAAGAATTTATATAACATATCTATATGTACCTTTCCATAGCACAGTATGACTATATACGGAATGTTTTTAAAGGTGAATCTTGCATGTTTTATTGCATAGTTCTGATTTCAATCTTTCTGATGATAAGAGAGGCTGCCAGCAAATAGATCTGAAAATCCTAAATAGAAAATTTTATGCTTCAAATATATTGCAGTTCCGAAATTTCTTGATAGCTTGTTACTTATTTATGTTAAACCAAAAAAGCTAGTAATGTAGAATCCATAGAATAATATATTATATACAACAGACTTGGATTGAATTCTGACTTCTTCCATCTGTGTTCCAGTTGTGCACTTTGGCAATCATGGGAAAAAATTAGCTTTTTTCAAAGTGTCGCCATCACATTAATTAAAGCTCCAATTAAAAATAAATTAAATCTTTTTGGAAAAGAAATCTGCAAAAATATAATTTTCGGCACGTGTCTGTAGGAAATGAAACAAATATAAAATATTATTTTTTCTAAAAAATAAATTCAAGAAAAATTATTTTATGATCTTTTACACTCTCTATATTATTAATCCAATAAATCAGTTTTATTTTAAGGCAAGTTTTGTTTAATATGAAGAGGATATCCATTCAAATCAGGGCCACACAGCAAATTAGTAAACCTTTAGTAAGACACAGATCTGCTAAAATGGTGTAAATGGAAAATGATTATATTTTATGTAACTTGATTCAATAAATACTTTAATAAATAACGAATTTTTTATTTTACATAAAACTTCTGCTGTGGAAATCACGAATAACAAAATATTTTTGAAACACTAATATTTTAAATAAAAAGAGTTAATTTCTAATCAACTAAATCAATCACTTAAATTGACTGATTTATGAAAATTCGAATATCACTATTCAATAAAAAAAAGGATAATTTTAGATTTCCCATCGATCGTTTCAAAGAAAATACGCCAATCAGTGCGCAGGTTTCTCAAGATTAATTAGCCTAAGATTATGAAAATGTTGAGTTTTTCTAAATTTTTAACATTCAAAACTTCATAAATAAATCTTAGTTGATCGTGGAAAATAGAAAACATTCATTCATTTATTTAAAATTTGGTGTGTCCAGATTATTTCTCATAATATGATACCTTACTGCATTAAATTTGAACTTCATAATTTTTGAAATATATTTATACGCCGGAACAAAATATTATTATTGATTTCATTTCAATCCTTTTGAAAGCAAAACTAAAAACTGAATTTTATGCTGAATCTGAGACATTTTTGTTGAATTATTCTTTGAGATATTGCATAAATTAGGAAAAATATTTTGTAGTTCACATAAGACTTAAATACCGAGCGATTCTGTTTGCAATACTCATATTCAATGATAATAATAATAAATAAATAACAATAAAGATGATAAATAAAATAAAACGCTTGGTTTTATTAAAAAATATCTTTATATTAATTGCAATTTCATCATTTCCACTTTAATTTAAAGTTGAAGTTTTACCGGAAATGACAACAAATTAGCAAAATATATATAGTAAATTGAACGAAACGATTTAAACAACAGTATAAGTTTGGTATGACTTTCAGAATTTGAAGATTAAAAATGCTTTGTTTGAGAATCTATTAATAAATCAGGTACTGAAAATATTTAATTGAAAATTGTAGTGAGCGCTAATACTGGCGAACCGGCTGGTCGCCAAAGGCGGCTAGTTGAATAATAAATTGAACAGGACAGACACTTAAGAACCATTCAGAAGAAAGATAAATTCCGTATTTCTATACTGATGGAAGAAAAAAAAGATAATAAAAGAAGAAAAAAAACTGTCTTGATGATGTTTTGAGGAATAGGTGGTTAGGATGGAGTGGCAGACTCTCCATCTTCATCTTGAGGAATTTCGGGGTCTCCCCCCCCCCCCTCCTTTTTAAGGCTTTTCAAAGCTATAGTCAGGAAGATGAGAGCATCCGTTTGAAGAGAATGCACTCAAATGCCTATTAACTTGTTTAATGTCGTTTGCAATTCCAGAGATTGATTTATCATTAGCGTTTGGGCCATATCAGTCGACATTTTGAATTCTTTCAATAACTAACAAAGTTTTACATTTGTATCAATCGATTTATGAAACATTGGTGTATACTATTAATTTTCTCTTAACAATTATTAAGTGTTTATGCCTTTTTTGAATATTCTGCATTTCTGGAAATGAAGTTTGAGAAGAATTTTTTATTTTGGAGCAGAATTTGATTTTTTATTCATGATAAAAACCTGAAAATGAGAGAGAAAAATCTTTTATTGTTTTTCCATGACATCTATTGTTTTTATGTTGTGAGCGATTATTTCAAACACCATTCAAATTTGATATCTTATAGTCTTACTATGACATCAAGATAGATTTAAAGTCTCTTTAATAAGAATTACGTATATTTAATTTAGACAGTATATTTCACGTATTGTGATGGGACTTTTCAGTCAATTTTATTTGAAGTAGATTTGTTAAAATTTGCAAATAGCAACTGCAGTTTAATCCACATGAAGTAGGCTTTGTTCTATTTTTCACAGAGTCTTCGGCTAATTTCTTCCAGATATTGAAAGAATAAATGTGTAAACTGTTGTCATGGAAATGACACATAATTGAATATTGTATGTCGTAACTTATGGAAAAAATTAAATAAAGTAAGAAACAAAATAGTTGTATTCGTGAATTTGAATCCTTTATCACCACCCATTAAGGATACTCTATCCGTGAACTTCTAAATCCATTTCTATAATTACGGATAGCGATATATTTTTTGTTAAAAATATCAAATGATTACACTTTTTGATATCATTTGATCGAACTAAAATATTTTATTCACTTATTATTTTTGTATCGTCATATTAAAAACTGTGAATTTTAATTGATTAGAAAACTGTCATAATCTTTTAATAAATTAAGCTGATTTATTAAAATTGAAATTGAAATAATTTTACCGATTTTTAATCGATTTGAACTTTAGTTTCTCAAATGAAATGCAAACAAATATTCAAGTGGATTTTAACATACAGAATTATTAATAATAATAATAAAAGAAATACAATTTCTTTCTTACTGTACAAATATTAAGGAATCTTCCTTCGTTTCCTTACAAAAAGTATTTTTAACCACTTTGGTCGCATTGTCCCATTTTTGCTCTATTAGACATTGAAGGGAGTAAAATATCTTATTTTTTCTCTCCACTATAAATCTTCCAGCAACATAATATTTTATAAAAATCTGTCATTCTATTTGCGATAGTGTAGTCCAAGAATTAGTTTGAAAATATCGTTGACACAAAATTTAACTCGGTTTCGTTCTTTTGTTATCGTGTGGTTTTAGAAGGGTGGGATTCGCTGAGAGACACTATCTCATCTTTGCAGTTTTATTTTTATCTGTCGCCATTTTTCTTGTTTTTACCCACATGAACTTCTCCTCCAATCGTAAGTTTGTTTTTATTTATTTGGGAATTTTGGAGCATTAAGTTATTGCTTTCCTCCTTTGTCGTGGAGTTTTATTTAGTTTGCTTTTATGTCATTTTTTGCGTGTCTGGACAATGTTAAATTTTTTATATACGGTTATGCTCGTCGGTAAACTTCATGGTGCATTATTTTCGGATTTACTTTTTTTTTTTTCGAAATTTAATTTTTCTAATAAATTCTGAAAGGTGTGTTTTTTTAGAGGTGGGGGGGGATCGAAAATGTACCTGCATTGCGACTGAAATATCTGAAAGAAGTGTGAAATACTTTTTTAATGTGCGATGCCAACTCTTCTTTGTGCTGTCAGATTGTTTGAAATCTAAGTCAGAATATAATTTTCCTTGGAAAACGTTTTAATTTTCAAATTTAGCATAGTTGCAGAATTAATTTTTTGGACAATGAATACAGATTTAAACAGTTTTACTGTCTCTCTAATATGATTGGGGGGAAGGGCAAAAAAAAAATCAGAGCTAAATCCTGCTCTTTCTGTGAATAAATTTAACTGTAGTTGAATTCATAGAATGATTATTAATAATCGTTTAAAAAGTTTTTTCTTAAGATAAGAAACTTTATTTTTCAAAAAATATTTAAGTAGCTGGACAGGTTTTGGATTTTACCGTTAGTGATAAAATGCAAATTTAATATTTATTTAGTCTTACTGTTTCACTTCTTTCCGTTTGGAAGCAGGATAACATTTTCTGCAAAATTACGGGATTATAAAAATATTTATAAAAATTTTTGTATTACGCACTATTGCGTTACATAGAAACAAACTATTTTTGTTAAAAATTGAATTATGCACTGAATGTTGATAAGACATTCTTTTTTCGCTTTAATCGTTCGAAATTAATGGAGGGGAGACGAGACGAAATATATTTAAAGTTTATCTATTCAGGTTCTAATTTTTTAGGTTAATTGATGTCCTTAGCTGATAACGCCATGTAGTCATTAAGATACTTTATAAAATGTACCACATTTTCGCTTATCTCTATTAATAAGAGCTGAGAATATGTACGTATGTATGTATGTATGCATGCATGCATATATTCATGTCCTACGAGCCGGATTGTTTGACTAGGGTTATTACAAAAAAATTTGGATGATGAGAATGTACACCGCGAAGCGATATGACCAATCGAGAATATATCCAGTTTCTAATTAATTAAAATTAAGCGAGATTTGGTGTTTTCTCGAAATATTTTCTGAAAATATTATTACCAAAAATACAAAGTTATTTTTAGATGATTTTAAACTATGAAGAACATCTTTATAGTGATTATGGCTATCGCACAGTTTTTTACTCCTTGCATTTTTACAGATTTTTTAAAAAAATTTTTACATAATTTTTCATTGAATTTAATATTGTCGCATTAAAAATTCTCTTCGTTTCAAATTGTTTTCATTGTTTCACTAAATATTTAATCTCGTTATATTCTTACATTTTCGAAAATAAAGGATTAAGAATTCTATTTATTGTCTGCGGAATTTAATAAAAATGAAATTACAATATTACGAATGATAATGTGTCCGAAAATAAATTATCTGAAGAATTATCTTTTTAATGGCATTTGATGCCTTAAACTCGGCACCTTTAGGGGGGGATATATGTATTTTTACTTGTATACAATAGACATAATAGGTAAAAAGTTATTAATATATTGTGGCTCTAATGTGCATGATAATTTAATGTTTGAAAAATTTGGAAGAATTATAAACATCAAATTATACATAAAACTTAATTGAAATGAAACAAAACCAATTTTCATGGCGAACCAGCTGTTCGCCAGACGTTACTAGTTATCAGCTTACCTATTTTTTTTATAATGAATTTTTGAAAACGAATTCTTATTTCTGGCCCAATTTTAAATTGATTTTTTTTTTCTTTCTGTTGTGATAAATTTTATAATTGTTCGAAATATTATATTTTTAATATATTATAATGTTTCAAATTACAAATCAATGAAGAATCTATTTTATTTCGGGAAATTTTAGTCATTTTATTCCGTTCATGCTTGTGTGGAATGTTATATTTACAATAAAGCTATTCTGGCTAATAATCGCTTAACTATAATACGATATTTTGTTATTTTATGTAATGCAAAATGCTTATTATTTAATTAGAAACAAATAATTGCAGCAGAATCATTTTCTTCAAAATCTATCTTCAAAAAGATAACATCATATATATTAGTGAGTTGTAAATTTTGTGTTCGAGATTAATAAAATCAAGTTTTATATTGCATGTTTGAAGTCTTTATGAGCTTGATATATTACTTTTTACAGGTTGTGCTTTCTGCATATTTTTAAAGGCCTATTATCAAGCACAACGAGTGAAGAATTGTTTTAATGAAAGTTTGGCGATTTCCTTACAATAAAGACATTATCTTATTATAATTCTGGATTGTGATGAAAAATATTTCCTTTCCTGAACAATATTGATCGTCCCATCCTAGATTTAATGTTGACATAAGTAGTATTGAATAATAGAGAGCTATATCGTAAGTAGGTGTTGCAAGACTTGCGAAATGAATGAAGCATCCCTTCTAGGTGGGTGGGCGGTCGAAACTCAAATTTCTATTCCTATCAACAAATATTATCGCCCACATCAGTGTGGAAAATTAACCTTATTGATTATTCAGACTTAGAAAGGTCATTAAACTGCATGTGCTGCACTTCGTTTAAATTCGCTTATTAAATGCAAACTATCGGGTTTTGGTAAGTGGGCGAAAAGATGAATTTGGGAATGTAACAAATGATTTTATATGTTACTAGCCGCCTTTGGCGACCAGCCGGTTCGCCAGTATTACCGCTCGCTACAATTTTCAATTAAATATTTTAAGTAACTGGTCTCTTAATAGATTCTCAAAAAAAATATTTTTAATCTTCACATTTTGATAGTCATACCAAACTTATACTGTTGTTTAGATCATTTCGTTCAATTTACTATATATATTTTGCTAATTTGTTGTCATTTCCGATAAAACTTAAACTTTAATTTAAAGTGGAAATGATGAAATTGCAATTAATATAAAGATATTTTTTTAATATAACCAAGCGTTTTATTTTATTTATCATCTTTATTGTTATTTATTTATAATTATTATTATTGAATATGTGTATTGCAAACAGAATCGTTCGGTATTTAAGTCTTATGTGAACTACAAAATATTTTTCATAATTTATGTAATATCTCAAACAATAGTTCAACAAAAATTTCTCAGATTCAGCATAAAATTCAGTTTTTGTTTTGCTTTCAAAAGGATTGAGATGAAATCAATGATAATATTTTGTTCCGGCCTATAAATATATTAAAAAAATTATGAAGTCTAAATTTAATGCAGTAAGGTATCATATTCTGAGAAATATTCTGGACACACCCAATTTTAAAAAATGAATGAATGTTTCTATTTTCCACGATCAATTAAGACTTATTTATGAAACTTTGAATGTTAAAAATTTAGAAAAACTCAACATTTTCATAATCTTAGGCCAATTAATCTTGAGAAACCTGCGCGCTGATTGGCGTATTTTCTTTGAAACGATCGATGGAAAATCTAAAATTATCCTTTTTTTTTATTGAATAGTGATATTCAAATTTTCATTAATCAGTCAGTTTAAGTGATTGATTTAGTTGATTGGAAATTAACTCTTTTTATTTAAAATATTAGTGTTTCAAGAACATTTTGTTATTCGTGATTTCCACAGCAGAAGCTTTATGTAAAATCAAAAATTCGTTATTTATTAGAGCATTTATTGAATCAAGTTACATAAAATATAATCATTTTCTATTTAGACCATTTTAGCAGATCTGTTTTGTTCGTGCATCAACAATAATAGAATGCAGACAAATTTATTATGAAACTAAATCTTATTACATTATAGATAATATTATAAAATTTACATCAACTTATTTTCATTCAAAATTCTAGCATCGTTTTTAAACAAATTAAAAGTTCCAAAAATATCACTGTTGCAAATCTAAATTTCACAACTATTTACAAAATAAAATTTATAATTATTAAAATAATCGTTTGCTACTTTTAAATAAAATATTTACGATTTATGTCGCAACAGATCTGTGTCTTACTAAAGGTTTACAAATTAGCTGTGTGGCCCTGATTTGAATGCATATCCTGTTCATATTAAACAAAACTTGCCTTAAAATAAAACTGATTTATTGGATTTATAATATAGAGAGTGTAAAAGATCAAAAAATAAATTTTCTTCAATTTATTTTTTAGAAAAAATAATATTTCATATTTGTTTCATTTCCTACAGACACGTGCCGAAAATTATATTATTGCAGATTTCATTTCCAAAAATATTTAATTTATTTTTAATTGGAGCTTTAATCAATGTGATGGCAACACTTTGAAAAAAGCAAATTTTTTCCCATGAATGCGAAACGTGCTCGTGCAGCTTAAATTTTATTTTTATTTTGTAGGAAAAAAATTGTTGAAAAATAGAGTTAAAATATTTATTTAAAAATTCATTAAAAATAGAAATTTAATTTTAAGATTAAAACATTGGTATCATTTAAAAGATAAATTTTTGATCTTTAACTTCATGTAAAAATCTTTTTTGTGCGGTAATATTTTCGGAAGTTATAGCAGAAACACGTCAAAATTTCGCTTAATTTTTAAATAAATAAAATTCTAATTAAAAATTCGAAAAAATAACCCCCAGGTGCACATTTCCGGCCTCCAAGGTATACACGTGCCAAATTTGGTAGTTGTAAGTTGAATGATCTGGCCTGTTGAGCGCCAACACACACACGCACACACACACATTGAGCTTTATTATAAGTATAGATTAATGATTCATTCAGATAACGTAAAGTTCAAGATAATGTTATGGAATGCTCATAAAAGTACTTTTTCGATTAAGAAAGAGTCATGTTTGGTAATATAATAGTAAATATATTAAATATAATTTTTCGTGTTTCATCAGTTATGAGAATAGAGAATTCCAATAGAAATTTGAATTTCAATATTAATGAGAAAATCCAAATATTTCTTTCGCAAGTGTACGATTCTTTTGACTTCCGGACTTCCCGTACTCGAATGAGAAGTCAGATCGAATATGTGCCAAGTAAAATTTTCGTAAGAATATGGCTTTCTGTTTTATAGTTATCGCTTGATTATTTTACCATTATTATCGAAATAGTTTATTTAATCTTCAAATGCAAAACAAATACCATGTAATCGTTTTTTTAAAACCAATTTTACATTTAAAATGTCTGTGAACCTTGGTTTACCCTAGTGTCATAACTTCAAACACACGTCTTTTGATACGAGGGGTGGTGGTTAGTTCTCGGTTCCCTCACGAGTAAAATAATTGCTTGGAAATTGCTGCCTCCATTCCTTTAACGGAACATACCTCTTACGTGAGTTGTAAAATTGCTGGAGATGACAATTGCTACTGAGCTGTAATTCCCGTCGGAAGGCTGTTGAGACGATGATGGACATTCAGTTTACCCCTAATACTGTGGCAAGGCTGGGATAACTCTCTTGCTGTGAGATCATAGCTTGAGACCCGAATCCATCAAGCACCCATCCATCAATATCGAATATTTTACAGTTGGTGTGACGTGAAAATTTCGTAGCAATGAGTTCCGACTCTTCTTTCAATACAGAATGTCAAAGACCAACTTTGAAGGGTTCTCGTGTAGCTTCAAAACAAGATATAGATGTAACTAAAATTCTGGCAACCCTTTTAAATTTGTATGTAATGTTAATTATTAGAAAAATGAGTGTCATTCTTTCTTCGGAACATGACTTGAAATTGGCTGTTATCTCCTTAATCTATGTTTAATCTCAAATATCACTCTAATCTAAAAATCATCCCATCAGATTAATTTTTTCGCGGCTCGAATGATATAGTATTTTCCTTTTTAAAGTAATGTAATGATATAAAGGAGAGAGGATTTACATACAAAAATGTTGTAAAACGCATAATTCAATATTTTTTAATAATAATTCAATTCAATTAGTAATATTCAACTATTATATATCTAAACATCGATAAATTAGGTATGTAACTTTATTAATAAAATTTAATAGCCGTGACATTTCATCGCATTAAATGGGGTTAAACAAAATGAATCACAACCGAGAAACAGAGAGAAAACATAATCACTTTGCATTTTCCAGCTGGCCTTTAACACCTTTCAAGGAAATTAAGCCAATAAATTATATTTACTTGATTCTATTATGATAATTACTTGCTTTCGTGACTAGCAAATTAATACTTCTAAATAAGATTTACTGAATCGCTTCAGCGAAAAAATCGGACAAAACTCTATTTAATCATAAGGAGTTTTCCTTAGATGATCTTCATACATGTTTATTTCAAAGATAAATGGCTTTTCTGATCAATACATGCCATTTGGTGTATGTAGATTTGGTTTCCGTAATGTTATTTTTCAATCTCTGAAAAATACATGCGCGTTAAGATTATTCCATATTTGTCAAGATATATTATATATTTTGTTAATAATTAAATTTAAGTAGTTGTTGATTTCTCGTAAAGACATTTAGTACAAATATCTTTTTAAGTTAATGTTAATTGTGACGTATGCTTTTATTAGCCAATAATTTGTATATAGTAACAAATACAAATATAGAAAAAAAAATGAGTATTGTAAAATGATTTGTAGCTTTTTCCATTACAATTTCTGTTGCAGTGTTTTTATTCAACTTGATTTTCTTATAATTATTTTAAATATCAACTGTATAAATCTTAAATATATAAAAATAACCAAGTTAAGAATTATATGTATAATAATAATAAAAAAAAAAATTCTGTGCGTGGGTTTTTCAGAAAATTGTATGCCATTCTTAAATGTCATTAATAGATGTAATGCCATTAGCGGATATGTATAAATGAAATGCTTCTAAAATATAAAATGAAATCTTTCGATATTTTCAGAAAATTTTCGGTTAATCAAGTAATTTAAGTAAATTTTCATTCGTACTGTTGGAACTATCTGGAATTGAATTTGAGAAAAACTGATTTTTAAGTTCCATAATATTTCAAATAATGAATTATAAATTAGATACTAAAAAGCAGTAAATAATTAAGCTAATAATATTTTAAAAAATTAGTATTCTGTAATTTTATCTCAAATCAAAAACACATTTATTTGTTTGATCAACGGGAGCACCTCCTCAAACCTTTTTTTTTTATATATATTCTTTAATAAAGGTGTTATTCCCCTTCCACATAAAATTGTGAATCGTTGGTAAAGCCATGAATATTTTGCATGGCACGATCGACAATAGTTGCGGACTGTGATCTTTGACATGAATCGAGCACTTTTACTAAATCTAGTGTGTTGTATCAGATGATCAATTCTGCTTCCGGTTAATACGCATTCGAAAATTGAAAGCGTGTTTTGGACGCCTACTTTCCGACTGAGTGAAATTAAAATTAGATATAGAATTACAGTTGTAGGCACAGAATTACTTATCAAATGTTATTTAAGTTGCACTTTTGAGTTATGTTTACTTTTTTTCGAAAGTACAGACTGACAGAAAATCCTTTGACAGATTTGGTTCAAAATTTGATGCTGAAACTGTGAACCAGATTACATATATTTAAGGCATTGCCTTTTTTAAGATATCACTTACAATCATGTAATGGAAAAGGCCGATAGATGGTCAATCTCTTGAAGGGTGTAGTTTCAAATTTGATATATATCTATATTTTAGATGACCAACTTATGTACCGAATTTCATTTGTAGCTTTTTGCGTTTTGTTCAGAGTGTAAGCGTGCTGACTTACACTCTGACAACTGAATAGACAGACTTACTGATAATCGATTTCATTAAAAATAGAAATCTGTAAATTTGATATTACCAAATTCGAGCCATCTTGCCCAAAGCGCTTTTGAGTTACCGTGTTCACATACAGACTTGATTCTAAAATATATTTTCGGGATTTGGGGAGTTTCGAAACGCGGCGATTCGTTACGAGTTTGAGTTCGAATCTTTAACAATGACAGTTCTTTCTCTTTGTATAATAATTCGTATACGGAAAAATAAAAATTAGGCATGATGTGTATAAATATTAAGTACTTTTTGAAATTAAAATATATTCCATTCCAGGAAAAACAGGATGGTTAGCGAATCACAACTTTTGTATTTTAAAATGGTGCAAATTATAGGTAAATAAATTTGATTGAATATGTTTCTGAGGAGGGTATTTTGGGTAAAAGCAGAAACCCTAATTTGTTTTAATTTCAGATTTGATTGTAGGAATGACACGCATTCCGGTTTTTCAGATCTAAAATTTAAATTTTGTGATATTAATTTAGATGATATCCGGTCCTTTTCATGACTATTGCTATATTTTTTAAAAAGTGGGTGCCCAGAGCACCAAATCAACAAGCATGAAATCAAAGAAAACAAGCTGAAGTTACTAATTTCTCTAATTTTAGAACGAGAATTTTCTCGACTTCCTGAATACAATAGATGACAAATAGTTGGTACAGCTTTTTTAAAACTCGCAAAGTGAACAGAACAAGTGATTGAATCGAGATAATGAAAACTGAAAGCAGCTTAATTTAACAATGACGGCAGCAAAAGAATTACATGCGTGTGACTAATCCGTATCCTATCATGGGAAAACACATTGTGGAGTGTGGCGTTAATATATTCAGCTTAAAATGGAATTGAAAGTCAAATATAAAGGTCTTTGTTAATTACCACAAAATGTATTTTTACTTTCTGATGCATTTTGTATCAGCAGTAATTTTGCTCAGATCATGTTGTATCATAAGAAAGTTTATTCCGGAGTACTTAAATGTAGATGAGGTATAAAATGCGTTAACAAATTATTTTCATTTTCAATAGATTCTTGAGAAAGTAAAATTTATTAGTCTTTAGTTGCATATTTTGCAATGTCATATCAGAACTTGTGAAAACATGCTGGTAAAGATACTTTGTGTTCAAAAAGTTGAAGTTTGCTTTCAATTCACAATATATATCACTATAACAACTATACAATAAAACTCTGAAAAAAGAGTGTGTTTGATTGGTAAAAATGAGTTCATGGAATTTGATGTAAAGTTAATTTTCCTGGGCTTTGGACCTGGGGAAATCGGATCTTCATTATTATTGTGCAATGCGTATGTAATAAATCTAAGATGTATATGACTATACTGTGACTGATCAACAAGTCGCTATTAGAAACTTTAAAATAATGTCTAAGAAAATCTGTTTGTAAATATCGCTATTAGCAGTCTTATTTTGCTGCCAAATTCCAAAATATTTCTGGCGATGGAACTAACTCGTTTCCAACTCAAATATATTATTGTGTGCGAATTGTGAAAAATGGTGTTCCATATTGCTTGTTCGTGACTTTTTACCAGTGTGTAACTTCATTACTAAATTTTCTTACTAGAGTTTTTACTTTAGTTGCTACAGATAACAGTCTCTAGTGTGCGATATAAATTTGTTAAATGCCGTCCCGTTTTGAAACAGTTTTAGGCTAATAAAGATAAACCTATTTTTTAATCGTGATCGAATGATTAAGTTGACACTATAACTAGTATCTCATTATTTTCGCACTAATCCAGTGGAAATAATTTCTGACATAGAAATTTAGTGTACACGAAGTCCGCGTACTGATGATTTATTTGAATCGGTCTCTAGGTCGTGCACTGTTCAGTTCAGGATTTAGGTCTTTTCGGCGATTGTTTTTAACTAAGGTGCGATACACAGAAAGATGAGCGGTTATTTTCCCACTTTATTTCGTGAATAATTTTTCACCCTGCTTCTAAGTGTAAACATATCTTCCTCTCGTCTTTCCTCTCTCCGTCCTCTTCTTTGACGAAATAAAACGTCTTCTGAAGCATGGAAGGTTTCCGAATCTGAGATTGAACAGCATTAATTTATATGCTACTTTTCTGCAATTGAACATAACATTTATTCATCCAGATAAAAGATTCTCAAATTAATTGATTATTGTTAGCTTTCACCTTTTGTTTTTCTTCAAATTGGTCAAATTTCAAAATTGTGCAGCATCATATTTTAAATAGAAATTCTTTGTTCACATATTATAAAAATTGTTTTATATATATAATATATAAAAATATATATTATATTTAATAGAATGTTTTTTCCATCTTATGTACTCAGCTTAGCTTTTTAATAACTTTCAGATAAATATGAAATAACTATTAAAACGTTTAATTATTTTATACAATTGTCTGAGTGTTCTGACCTTATTTCTTGAGAAAAAATACTATGCGAAATGTGTTCTAATTTTTTTGAAAATGGCACATCTTTTGTCTTTTTATGTTTTATATTTTAAAGAGATTTCTAATTTTTTTATATATCTTTAAAATGTATCGTTAATTCCTAATATATCTTCCTCCTAAGAAATACATAAGAAAAGATTTATCGGAGAGTTCTTGGAATGACTTTATCACCTATATTTCATCCGGGACATTCCGTTAGTCTGGTTCTACAATTCATGATTTGATTCCCTTTTACTATCATTTTGTATTAGTTTATTTATATTATTCTATTATCATCAAAAATGATCGGTTACTCTGACAATCTAATTTTTTTTTTTTTTTTTAATCCTGATATTAGAGCGAAAGAGGTTAAACCGATTTACAGAAGCAAATGTCTAGATTATTGGGGCAAATCTAGGATATCTGGTCCATTGGCACTAATGACAATAAAACTCTTCACTCAGATGAAATCATAATATTGAAAGGAATAAAACTTCAGTATTCCCCCCCCCCTCTTTAAAATAGAGTGATTGTATTTTATATACAATAACAATTCTGAAAAAGAATTTCTTCAGAAATTAATTTAAAAAAAATTTAAACCAAATATTGTACTTACAATTAATATGCACTATCAGCAAAATGTGGGCAGTTGAATTTATTATATTCACATAGGAGATTTCTTTTTATACTGACACAGATAATCAAAAATTGTGACTATTTCAGTTAATTCGGCACTCGTACCAACGTTATATTTCTATTCTTAGTAAAAGTTACTTTTTTTCTAACAATTACAAAAATAAAATATAATGCAGTGTCTAAGTATTACAGCTATCTACAAACGTATACTTTGTGCATAAGGAAATAACATCAGATGACGACAAATTATAATAAGGGGTACCGTAGATATTTGAATAGGATATTCTGGAAAGCAGCCAACAGGCTATTTGTGTCATTTTACTCCATCTATTTTGACACTTATCTAACCGATATTTGTTTTTCATGGTTTTCAAAGATATTCAGGAAGAGTTTCTTCAGTCTTGCATTTAACTGATGTGTTTCTGATTATTATAATGCCGATTATATATACAGATTATTATCAAAGATATTCTTAGTTCAGTTAAATAATAACGAGGCTGTATAGGTAACTTTTTCTTTGTTAGCATTCCTTACGTAAAATAAAATTAAATAAATAAACAAAAAGAAAACCTTTCATGTAATGACTTGTAGAATGGCTTTAAAAAACGACTTAAGGATAAAGGAAAATTTCGGGCGTTTAAATTTGTTAAATAACGTACGTTTGTTAAATAATACTCGTTTACGTTAAATTACGTTTGTTAAATAATACTCGGCTATATTGATTACTTGTGTTTTTAGCTCATCGATCAGTTAGTTATCTGTCCTTTTGGGTTTGATTATTTCTGTAATTCGTGTCCCGTGCACGTTTCTCTCAAATCGACCATAATATCATTAAGTCAGCTGTCTGCTACTAAGTTGCAGTTGATCATTCCTTTCTTGCATTGCGTGATTAAGGAGCGATGCCCTGTTTCCTAGTGCAAACACAGCTGAAAGTACACAAATATTCATTCACGTATTTTCTTTTCACTACTGGTGCCCGATTTTGGTTATCTCTGTTCATTTGAGCGATTCCTTCCTTTACGTTCTTTTGCTTTTTTTTTTCAATGTATATTAAACAAAAATATTACAAAGTAAGTACAAGGTACAAGTATTACTCATTATAATACCTCATTGTACATTGTACCTCATACCTCATTGTAAGGTATTACTTATTGTAATACCTTGCATAATACCATAAAGTCGGCTTATGCACTCAGTATTGAGTGGGGCAAAAAAATTGTAACTCACATCCCCCCTCCTTCTCTTTCGCCGTTTTCATTTGGATTGGGGGGGGGGGGGGGAGAAATGGAAGATAGTAAAAGTTCGCTGGCGTACTTTTAATTCAATCAATATTGAACAAAAATGTTGCACATTTCATTTGAATATATAATGAGAAAATATTTCGACTGCCTTTTCTTTCTAGGTTTGTTATCTGATTTAAGGAGAAGGAAAACCATTAGCTATTGTAAATAAAATTTTATTTGCGACTTGAGCCACCTTAGTCTTTATATTGCGCACTTTCAAATGTATCTTTAATTTTGAGAGGACAAAGTGAGGATCAGATAATGATTATAATTTTATTTTTATCGTGTAAATGAGTATGTTCAATTGTTAAATTGCTCGGATTGATTCGAATTATTTTAATATTAAATTTTAAAACACAGTATTATGTATTTTATAAATCTGAAGATGAAAATATGTTGAGTCAATATTAAAACATCATAACTTTTTCAAATCTTTCAGCTTATTATGCCAGAGAATATTAATAAAATGAATAAACACATGGTTGTTTACTGCTCGAAATTTTACCCTTGATTAAAAGAAAAAAAAAATTAGTTGCCTTTTCTAGAAAGCCATTTCTGGAATTTCCATTATGTTTTTAGAACTTAAATTTTTTACATTTTAATGTGTTAAGACTGACTTAAATTTGGAATGTATGTGACTTTATTAAATTCAAATGTTTTGAAGTACCCCATTAAAAATTCGTCTCACTAAAATTTCTAATACTTCTGTTGCCCCTGATTCTTTTTGTCCTTTGACATTTTTATACTAATGAATAATTAGTTAGTATCAGCTATGATAATTTTAAATTTTATTTCTGCTGCATATCCTGATTCTCATAATGTAATTGGGGATAATTCCCCGATATTGCTTATGGACTGCTTAGCGGTTTAAGCGTTATTTCAAAGGAAAAAAAGTAAAACCTCTGTTGCTTTGAAAATAAACGCCAAAAAAAAAAAAAATGATACAGCAGTTTGCCAAGCTAAAATAAATCCAATAATATTTTCTGCGAATGAGGAAGTATCCTCAGAAAATCTCTGCTTGTCCATCAGAATGATCTTTCTTATTTCGATTTTCCAAGTTTACATCTGTTTTTGTGTAATTATTGAATAAAAGGAGACGTAATTTGTTATTGGATCTGAGAGTATGTTTAATGATCTTCAGTAATTTGTGATGATTTTTTTTGCCAGCATTTAAGAATCTTGGGCGAATCGTGAGAGAATTTATAAATTTAGTCGTGAATTAGGCAAAGTTTTGGGTTTGTATTGTTTATGACCGTAAGCTTTGCGTTTCTTCTCCTTCTTATTGTTCTATTGTATCTCGTTTGCACTTTTGTTTATCAATTTTCAGTTCGCGTACTATTATTTGTATGTTTCAACATGTTGACTGCCATAGGGATCATCGACGACCTGTGTGTGTGTGTATGTGTGCGCGGGGGGGGGAAGCACATGCATTATATTATGAGAAAATCAGTGCGGAGTCAATGTGTTAAACAGTATCTTACCTAAAAGTATCATTTGTACTGTTTAACTCCGATTCCTAGATTAGCTATGATCCTGCCTGCTGGACATTGCTTTTTAAAACCTTAATGCAAAAAAAAAAAAAAAAAAAAAAACCTTTTTTTTCCATTTTTGCTATTATGTGAAATCAGCTGATGGATAATTGAACAGATGATTGGAGTCATCTTTCCCTTCATGTCCGCAACACTTTTTAAATTACGATAAAGTTATAATCACATGGGAGTGAAGTGATAGCACACATGGAGTTATGTAGCACCTGGATGCTATTCTCTCAATATTTAATAACTTTTTTAAAAAAAATACTTATTCTGTTCGATCTCATGCGTTTTTTAATAATGATTTCACATTTTTATGAACTGTTTAAATTTTTACAAAATTTTGGACATTTTTTTGATGTTTCATGATTTTTGTTTTGCATTTAAATTATTTCAGATTTAAATAAGTCCTTTTCATAATGTTGTATATTTGCATCATTTTCATTTTTGCGTAATTAATATAAAACTCAGTAACAATGGATTGAAGAATAGAATTTAATGAAGAATTGAAAGCTGGCCGGATTAATGTCAAAATTGTTTTGCGAAATTTTGAAGTTAATAGAGGGCGCTATTAACCTCATGTCTTTCCTTTCTGAAGCACTTTATATTAGACATTTTTCGATAGCTGACATGTATTTCGTTTTTCCACCTTCTGTTCTTTTCTTAAAATGCACGTTATTTATCACGGAACATGTTAAAATAAAATCTTTTGACTTATGAAAGACATTTTTTAAAAAATAAAAATGCCCTTCACTTGTAGCGTCACCAAAATCTTTTTATGCACTTACAAGTAAGCCCTAAAAATAAAATTTTATAAAATGTAGTCCGTGCTGTTCTTTTATCCTCCCAGAAGCCCTTTCCTTTCCACATCTCTAAAAGATGGAAATAATGCGCCCCTCGTATTTGAAGCCCTTTTGAGAATTCTCAAAAAGCTCGAGTTTAAACGAGTTTTTACGCTTTTTTGTGTGTTTTAATTTAAATTCAATCTAGCGTTGAGTACACTTCAAAATGATTTTCTTTCGTGAGCGTTCGAGTAAATAATAATAGAATAAAAAGTGTTTCCCACATGAAGTCTTCCCCCCCCCCCCCCCCCTCCCCTTTTCTTTTTTTCTTTTTTTTTTTTTTTTTTTCGTAATTAAGTAGAGAGGTTCTGTACCAGACTAATCTTCATCTTCGTTTAATAGGAAATGGAGTTTTTTTTTTGCAAGAAATGAAGCCTTGGACCTTTCTCTGGTATCTCTCGATCGGAAATAGGATTTCCAACCGCGAAATCAAATGGTTGAGTGTCTGGATTACCGCTCGATTATTATTTTTTTAAATTTTATTTTGAGGTGATAGTGAAAAAAAACCTAATGTTTTTTTTTATTATTATGAAAGTATTATTATTATTTTTGTACTTTCAGCAGAGCATTTTGTTGTGAAAAAACGCAAATTCCAATTTAATAAAAATGTTCCTTTGTTCTACCAGAAATCAAGTTAGCAAAGCTTTTTCCTCTTTTAAAAATACAAAACTGCCTTTTGGTGCTGTTCCTTTTTTTCAATCTTTGTGGATGAATGTCTTTGACTTTATTTTTTCAATATCAGGAAGTTACATATGCTACATACATTTTGACATATGTTATGTGTAGTTTCCAGTGAATTAAATGACTGCGGTGACCTGATCGGTAAGTTCCAGATTCGAAACTAGATGTTATCAAATACTATGCTCGGAACTCGATTTAACTGTAAGTCGATCATCTAGTTTGGAGAGGCTTGCCGACTTCGTCATCTGTCCATGGCTGAAGATTATGAAGTTTTACCCAATATAGGTCTTCGAAACAGAACTTATATAATTTGACTTTAAAAAAAGAGTCTATCCAATGAATTGTATGTTTTATGGACTGCGTCAATATGTATATGCTTCTTCAGATTTTTGTTATAAAGTATCTCATATCAGTCTCGTTTTATATAATTTTCACTTGAAAATGTTATAAATTTATCGAAATAAAAAGAAAAATTTTTCAAATCGATAGTTTGTGAAGAGGATTTGTTGCATTATTATAGTAAAGCAAATTTACCGCAGCTGATTTTCAGCTTTTCAATTTATTAGTATTTATTACTGTTTTTAAAAAAAAAAAAGAAACGACCATAATTAGGAATTTACTAACGAAAATCTCCGAAGATGTTTTGCTTATAAGCTATAATTAGTTCAGTATAAACTAAACTAAACTAATATGTCATTTAAGACTTGGAATCACAATAAGAGTTAATGATTCAATTTCTTGATTTGTAGATAATAGTTATTTATAAATTGGAAATCAATATTGAATTATGTAAATGCTATCATGTCACAGAGCGCCAAGAATAATTAATTTAAAAGAAGAAAAAAAAGAGTAGGGTAATCCAAAAATTTTCCGCATTGGTTAATTTTTAAAATTCTTACGGTAAGCCAGCCTTATGGTTTCTTAAAGTGTATGGAAAGTTTTTTGAAAATGTAGATATTTTTTGAAAAACGGCAGTTTGCTTTACGTCTCTTAAATAGTGCATAAAATTTCTGTTTTAAAAAGATGGTTTACCTTTAAACAAAAAATCCTTCAGTCGATTTTCAACCTGAAAGACAATGCAAAGCAAATTCCACAATTTTGATCCATTGCCTGTCAGAAAGGATAATAACGCGTAGTCCTTGGTTACCGGACATCGATCCTGAAATCAGGGACCCGAATTCCAGGGGAAGTCACCTCTTTTCTTCCCTATCCCCTTCTCCAAACAAAGCGGCATTCCTCAAACATTTTCCATTCCAATGGGTCTTTTAAATCGGGAAGATGATATCTCGATCGAGATTCTATCGGTGGCTTATGAGAATTAAAAAAAAAAAAAAATGTTTGTTTAGTCCCATTACTACGGATAATCAATCTTATTTGAAAACAAATCCTTTCATTTTTCACACTTCTGCAATCATTTCAATATCTATTTTTCTTTTGAAATGTTTCTAATTTTTGTGTCTTAGAAGCGACTTAAATTCATGTTCTTATGAAGTCCCTCTTGAATTTTTCTATTTCGTTGAAAAAACAACATTCTTTGAATGTTAGTGATAATTCATTCTTTTCTAAGCTTTATTGGTTATATTTAATATGTCATTCACATCTGGTTTTTAAAGTTATATATTTGCTTTTTCAGAATAGGGGTTATCAAAAAAAAAGTGTTTTTTAAATATAAAGCTGCGAAATATTTTATGCGTAGAAAAACGTTGAAAAATTTACACTGGAAAAGAGTAATGTTTTCTGATAACTTATTCGAATTTCCTCAAAGAAAGGGTTAAATTTTTATTTCTTGATATTTTATTATTATTTTTTTTATTACTTACTACTCCTTTCGAGACCAGATGGTTCACTGGAAGTTAGTTCATGTTTCTAAAAATTTCAATTAATTATATTGATACTTAATACTTAATTGATTATATTGCTGTCTTAATGGCTTCCTCAAAAAATTATTTTTAAAATTCGATAGATGTATAATTTATACTATTTTAAAAATTTAGTATGCCGCATATTTCCCTAATTTCGTGTGTATATTTTTATACATCCGATTTCCAATCCACTGGAAAGAGTCAGCATTTTTTAAAATTGTAGGTGCTTGAAAAATTATCTCTATCGTTTCTTTTTGAAGTTAAATCTTAACTGTAAGTTCAACAACGTTTCAAAAATTTTAGTAAAAGCATATCTTATATTGAAATTTGCTTACATATATCTTGAGCATCAACAGGGGGAGGAGAGGGAATAAGATAAAATATTAGTGGCAACAAGGAGAGTGATTTGAGCTTCATTTCAACAATAAAAATATATTATTCAAAAATACGTTTAAAATATTTTTTTAACTTGATTAAAACTAAATACTATACGGCAAAAAATGTATATTGAAAAGATAATTCTCTTAATTTAATTTTGTGCTATAAAAAAATTCAAAAATTAATGCGAAAAAAAAATACGTCAAAATTTTGCTTTAATCTGAAAATTTTCAGAAATTGCTCTGAGGTGCTCATTTTCACCCTTCAAATTATATATGTGTAAAATTTAGTATTTCTAGGTCGAATGATCCGGCCTATAGAGCAGAAATAATCTCATATATATGCATGCATTATCTTTTATTGGTGATAGAAATGCATACTACACAGATTTTAAACAGAATTTTTGTTTCATAGCTTTCAATAATGGACAAAAATGAGTTGATTAAACATTTACTGAAATATTGAAAACGAATTGCAGCAATGAAAATTGTTATTGAAAACTATGCAAATAAAAAAAAATGAAAAACGCAAGTAAAAGTAGCACAATAATTATGCCGATACCTTTAACAAAACGATTTTTTTAAATGATGTTAAAATTAATTTTGTGCAATAATATTTTTGGGGCTGTTCCATGAAGACGCCAAATTTTTTTTAAAATTTTTAATTGATTAAAATTATAATAACTAAAAGTTTAAAAAAATTCTCTCCGAGTTGTGCATTTTCATCTTAAAAAAATATATCTTTACTAAATTTGGTAGTTCTAGGTCTAGCGGTCTGTCTTTTAGAGTGGAAACACACACGCAGTCATCTTTATTATAAGTAGAGATAAGCATTTCGATAATAATAAGAATACTGAAATGATTTTATTTGTGATGCGTATTCTTTTTATATATGTTGTTTGTAATATATGTCAACTGTAATTGTAAACCACTAACCAGTTTCTAAACCGTTAGAAGTAGACATATACTTCCATTTAGAAATCTGTTTATTTCCCTTATTTATTTGTATGCGTGATGTCAGTAAATATGTTTTAAATGCAGGGTGGAGAGAAATTTATTTTCGCAGCTTTATTTTAAATTAACAAGTAAAAAAAAAAACAACCTCCATCGTTAGTGAGTGAAATATTTTGGATCTATTAACATCAATTTTCAAGTTAAAGAGATGTTTATGCAACAGCCGCTAGAAAATCTTCTTTATATAGACCAAATATACAATTAAATGCTTTGGTCTGCAGATACTTTGTTCTTATTTTCTTATCTAATCGGTTTATAAAAATGTTACCTGGATCATTCATGAATGATTATATTAAGAAAACAGTTCCGCTATGGGATTTGTGAAAAAAGTGTTTCAACATGGTGGCGCGGCTACACACTCATCTTCTCAGCTGACTGATTCTTTTAGGAATCAGTGGCTACTAATGTATAGGGAAATAAGTCCTTGTGAGTAATACTAGCAATCGCCAAATTTTAATCACTTCAGTAACTTTTTTTGGCTTTTTATTTAAGTAGAAATATGTCAAAGTGAATCCATGAGTAAACAGATTTGGTAAATCATATTTTCACTGCTTGTAATTCTATTGCATAAACAATTTTGTATAATATCCAAAAGTTGATTCCGTCTGTGTGCTTCTGTTTTTCAGTTTAAGGAAGCCACTTTGAACAAATATTACGGCAAAATGATTTTTAATTAAAGTGTTAAAACTGTTGATATTTATCGTAATTTAAAAAAATTGTTCAGGTTGTAATAAAATGAGATTTTCAGATAATTGCAGCAATTTATATAGAATCCTCATTTCTTTTAAACAGATATTACCCGACCAATTTTAGAGAGAGAGTGTTATCTAAACTTTTTTCTGAAATCATGCATTCAAAAAGATATCAAGATTCTTCTACTAAATATTGTCAAGGAACTGTATGTATATATATATATATAATATAATATATAATATAAAGAAGTTTCGTGCGAGTTTTTACAACAATACATTTATTAATTTAAATGAGGATTTTTTAATTTAAAAAAATTATATTTTGCTTCATTTGGAATATGTTTTTAATTGGAAATGTGTACTTATGTCTGACGGTTAAGAATACGCTTGTTATACGTTTAAAATATTAACTAAGTCAACTAATTATTATAAAAAGTTGTGCTTTAATAGTTTTGTATTTAAATTACTGCCTAAAAAATTGTTTCATCATATTTTAGATGAAAGAAACGGTATTTTTTTTTTCAGATAAAAATTAAAGAATACATTTTAACATTTGTTTGTTTAACATTTTTAAAACGTTCTCGTTATTTTGTCATTAAAATATCGAATATAGATTTATATTCTATCTCATCCCTTAGGAGAAGAAATAGCGAAATTGTTGGCAATTAATTTTTTTAAAATTTTATTTAACAAGGGGGGGGGTAGAGTTCAGATTTAAAAAAAAAAGGCAAGGAAGAAAATTGAACCCATTTATTCTCTAGTCTGGACTTTAGATATGGCTCTCCTTACTTCAAGAGCACGAAATGCCGGTCGTTACCTTATCGATTCGACTTGCCGAGTCTTCGGGCCATTCTGTCCTGCGCATGGAGGTGGGGTGGGATAGCGCGTACGGGGTGCAAAAAAAAATCGGGAAAGGGGGAACTGTTGCCACTCCTAAATTTGCTTTCCCGATTCTCCTTTCATTCGGTCTGTTACTTCTGCGATATTTTTTGCTTCTTCTCTCTTCTTCATATGGAATTTCTGGATCTTCGGGCTATATGACTGACTTCCTTTAGAGTAGTATAAAGTTATTTTTTTTGTGTGTGTGCGTTGTTTATTGGAGCAGATAGGTAGAGTAATATCACAAATTGATTTCTATTGTTTGTTGGTGAATCAGCCTGCTGTTGTCATGTTTTTTGTTAGGGCTGTATTTTCAGAACTATGGGAATGGATAAGTTGATTTTGCTGGGAATCTGAAATTTGTAGATTATGTTTGTTTATTACGTGTGGCTTCTTGGATAGCCTCAATGGAGAATGTGATTTTTTTTTTTTTTTTTTTTTTTGTATTCTTCTATCTCAGCTTTCTCCCTAACACTGTCATAAATTTAGGCGACAGATAAAATATATTTGTTTAACTAAGATGGAATTAAAATTATGACGACATATTTCAAGTTTGTTTTGAAATTATGAATAAAAAGAAACATTTGAAAGTCTGATCAAAGCTACGCTGAAATATTTATTCCATATATTTAGCAAATTACAGACATACAAACATTTCTTTTTCATTGCTGTTTATGAAATAATTTTACTTCTACAAAATTAACTGCGTTCTCCATTTCCTTTATCTTCGATAGTTTACTATTCTTCATAATTTCTGCAAATATTCGATATATCGCATACATTTGCTAAACTTGTTTTTGCTTATTTTTGTAACCGTTTTTTAATCTTTTGTTCTTATCACTTTGTAATGCAGGGGAGAATTTGAAAATCGAAATAGGAAAAGGTCTTTGTATTAAATTTCCGTGATTTTTTTTTTTTTCGAATAAAAGCATTTGCAGAAAATTGTGCGTCTCATGCATTGTCACAATTGATGACACTTTTCTTGGCAACATGAATTTGTTATATCTTGCGGATTAAATGATCAATAACTATTTGCCTATATACAATTAAATTTCGATTTAAATTTAATCTCATTTCTCGGAGTTCCCACGGAGACCCACACTCTTACCTGTGTCAGTCACACTCTCCTTCGCAACTCTTCCTCTCTCTTCACTTCATCTCCTTTCAACTATGAGGCCGGAACAGCTATGTTGATGTTAGAAGCGTGAATTTGTGATCCTCTGTATTTTTGTAAGGGGAGGAAGAGTAAAAGATAGCTTTTTTCTAATTCCGAAAGATCAACCGTTGTTAAGACTCGGGATTCTTTGGGATGACCTGTTCATCTTATTATTTTTAAACCGTTCCTTCTGTAATGTAGGGAATACATAAATCAAACTTATAAAACACGAAAACTACCACAGATTAAGCAGTATCTAAATTAATATAAACTAAATTTTTCCTTTCCTTTTCTTTTCTTTCTTTCTTTCTTTCTTTCTTTCTTTCTTTTTTTTTTTTTTTTTTTTTTGAAAAAAAATATTTAGCTTTTTTTCCTTGTCTTGCGCCCACACAAATAGACAGGTTGTAGAATCCAGGTAAATATTGTGTAAGAATAATTTGCTCAATATTTGAAATTTATATTTCGTGTCTTTCCTGTATAAAGAAAAAAAATTAACTCACAGAAGTTTTCGAAATTGGCCAGAATTGATCTGAATTCTAGATAATTCGAGAATTTGCTTTTGCAGTTTGTTCGCCTAGTCTGTAACCTACTGATCTTGAGTTACTGCTAGCTCTGGTTCTTTAATTTTGATTTATCAGTGCTCTTTAAATGTATCTTTATGTGACCAGCTGTGAAAACTTAAGGAGAAAATTTAAAGTTATTTCGAACTTTTAGTCCATAACAATGCTTCTCTTTGTCTATTTTTATTTAATTTTTAAATTTCGCTCTTTTTCTTATGGCGCACACAAATATTTCTTAACGCCGTCACAATTGAATCAATAAAAAGTATTTTAGTAATATAAGCATAAACTTTTTTAAAAAGTTTTTTAAAATTTGAGAAAGGATTTACGGAAATAAAATTATCACTGAGAAGATTCTTTTTTTTTAATCATAAAAATGCTATTGTAAAAGGGCTGTTTATTCAATAATAGGCACCGAAATATATAAGGAATTGTTAAACTTTTAATTGATTTACTAAAAAATTGAAAAACTCAAAATAAGAACCTACTACTAGGGGAGTAATTAATTCAGTGGATTGCCTTGTAGAGCTTTTTATTGATATTTTTTTCTTATCGTGAATGTTGTATGCTACAAGTTATTGGTAGAAATAAGATCCAACATATACATCTTGAGGGAATGTTTGAGTTTTTCCAAACTTAATTTACTAACTTGATTTCCCCCCCCCCCCGAAACTTCTAGTTTCGGGACCATAAAGCTAACTTCGGAACACTTCTAGTTTTCTGTATCTGCATTTGGATATTGACCAACTATTCAGGTATACTTGAGAAAATGCGCGAAGACGTGTGCATATTCATTAAGATATATTGAAGCAAGAAAATTACTTGCTTTAAAAATAAATCTACAAAACATAATCTAAATCTTTTCAAATATTTTTCGTATTGAATAGCTTCACCTAACATGGGTTAATGATAATGTTAATTCAGAAACTTAAAATGAAAAGCTAGCTGTCTAAATACGAAGATTTATATTAAAAATTTTGCTGAAGTGTTCTTTGTTGGCTTCTTTTAACAAGTTAGGACATTGCTTGTATGACATGTTTTCTTTTCCTTTTTGGTCCAGTTTTTTCTTCGTTTTTCAATTCATTTCGATTCGTCTGAAAGAAATTGGCGACTTTTGATCAACTGATTGTGTTGAAATGGCTTCTCCGATTTCTTTATTTTGATTCGTAATTTATATGAATTGCTCTAGAATAGGTCTTCCCCGTCTGGCTTTTGGTACGGTTTTTCTATCTATTTATTGATTGTGCATTTTATAGCTTTTGTTGTATCTCTTGAGCTTTTGTGTTTACTGATTTCAATCATGCTGTTTTTATATGAAGATTCTTTTCGGTTTTTGTTATTGTTTGAGATGGGAGGGGTTAGGGGGCGGGTTCCATTTTCATTCCATTAATTCAAGTGATAAAATGTCATGCTTGTAATTTTACAAATGACTGATCTATAGAATGTAACTACAAAAGAATTGCTGAGTTCCGTTTTATTTATTCATTTATATTCTTTTTTTTATTGCTTCTTTTTTCTGCTTTGGTTCACTTGATATTTATTTTGTATTACTTGAAATAAAATTGCAGAGTTTGCTGCAAAAAGGAGGTAGCTCCAATTATTCAAGCTTGCAGAAAGCCGTAAAAAACGTTTGAAAATCCCAAATTCTAAATTGTGCGAAGAATTTTCTTTTGGTCAATCTTCTTGATTGTTCCTACATATTAATTATGATAGTAACTAATCTAAAGTAAGAAATAGTTAGAAAACGAAACTAAAATGAAAACGAAAGCGAAACAGTATCGAAATCGCAACAAAAATTATTTCCTATTCAAACTAAAACCAAAAATGGAACAGGTAAAAACTTCATAGTATTTAGAGAGCGCAAATGCAGCTACTTCTAAAACACAGACGAACTGATACAAAAGTATAAAAATCAAGTTAAAAGGAAAAACAAATAAACCAAATAAAAAAATATAAAAAAGAATCCGGCCTGAAGACTTTTTCAAGGGTCACCCTCAGACAGGGATTCAAAAAAAGGGATTTTTTCTGTTAAGGAAATTCAGACAATTACGTCTAATAATGATTCCTTTGTGACCCGAAAATCCCCTGAAATTAGGCCCAAGAGATATACCATTTTAACAGAAAGGAAAATACAAAACAACAAATTAGAAGAAAAACCACTAATAAGTAAAAATACAATAATAAAAAAAAACAATAAACACCAAAATACCATAAAAAACGCATAAGAAAAAACGAAAAGGCAAAAACATACCATCAACAGTCAAGGAAATTTTAAGCTATCGATTGTGATTCCCACTTATTAAAAACACAAAGCTAACGGTAATTTAGGTAAAAATTGTAAGCTCCCAGCGCCACCTATTGAGTGATATAATATGCAAGGAAAGTTCTATTTTTTATTTAAGCCAAAGGATTAATCCCAAACCATACCTTGTTTAATTAAAAAATTGACATTACAGTAATTTTAGGAAATTCATTTTTAATTAAATTATTAATTATAAAGTTATAATTAAATATATAATTAATTATAAATATATAATTAATTAAAATTATAATTAATTATAATTACATAATTAATTATTAAATTATAATTAAATTATTAATTATGATAGTATTTTCACTCAAAAACATATTTTCCAGATGACGTGGCACATTGTTGGATTGTTGGACGTGGACGTGTTGGATTGTTGGAACTATCTTTTTCTTGCAACCAAAAAGATAGTCCGTCTACCTCTCTGAAAGATATTTCACGATAAAAAATGCAATTTACTATAATATTATTTTATTTAAAGTAAACTAACAAAATGTACATACAACTTGACTTTAAAAACAAAAAATTATATTCCTATTAATCATCACACTCCTGCTGTGTCGTTGGACTGTAGTCCATCATTGAACCACATTTCATTTTGTGGCACATATCTGCGAGCTAGTTCCATTACATCTTTATATTTTGTACTCTTAAGTGGAAGCAAGTGGCTGTAACTCCAGGAGTTACCTCTATATTGCAACAAACTAAATAGACAGACACCTCCATCACTTGAGGAATGCAAGAACTAACGATTGGAGCTACATCTTTCTGGTACCAATTAAACAATTTTTTTTACCACATAATAGTAAATGTATATCTAAATTTCCCGACTTTGGAGATGCATCTTTTTTGCAGCAAACCCTTCAATTGGTATATATTATTATTATTTTAGAACGAGTTCTGGTGGGATTGTTTCCATTTTAATATTAACTTCTACATCATTATTTTAATGTCTAGTTTTATTATATTTCACTTTCTTTTATTCCTTCACTTATTATGTATTTTTATAAATATTATGTAAAAAAGTCATTTTGCTTAAATGCTACGCTGTTATTGAATGCTGGTTCAATTATTTGATTCCATCTGTTATCCTTCAAAAAAATCGTATTTTCAATGATTTCCCTTTTTAAGTCTTTCTTTGATGCTTCTACCTTTCATTTACGCCTTTATTTAAAATTGTAATAACAAATATAAAATTATAAATTTATAAAATAATTATAATTTTAAAATTCGTAAAAATATATATAATAATGATTTTTTTTTTTTTTTTTTTTCTGATTGAAGAAACAAGATAATGTAAAATGCTACGCTTCATTCAAAAATAGAAAGCATTTTTGTAACAGTTTAGTATTTGGACAAATTATGAAAAATGTTCCGCAATAATATTATTGTAAATATCATTTTCACTAAAGGATTGGGAAATTGAATTGCAGTCCTACTGGCTTCACCAACTACGGCCGACCTCTAGTCGCTTGAGATATGTTTCGGCATTGGAATATAGGTAACTCAATCTCACACAAATTATTATTACTATAATCATCGAGGATGCGGAAATCTGTTTACTTATCTTGCAACTTATCCACATATACATGATCCTCATCTCCTACTCTGATATGATACGAGATAACCTTAAGAAAAATGGTTCGTTTTTGTCAGAAAGATTGTTCTTGATAAAAACTGTATGAAACTCATGACTGGTATCCATATAGACTGTATCGTACAAACGCTGATTTAATCTACTACAAACTATTGCCCTTTTAAGTTCTTTTTAATATATCCTTGAAAACCACGATGGCCTGATGGTCAAATCGGAAGATCGTTGATTCGAGACCCGAAATTATCAAAATTTCGTTGTGTCCGCTGATCTTGCTCTTTAAATCTGTCCTTGAGCTTGCATGATATGCGAATTAAAACAAGGGACAGTCTCTTCAGGTGCTTCTACTGTCTGTTCGATTTTTGAACATTTAAATTAATCGGCTAATTTGTAATCACAATTTGGTCTGAGTTCAAAGGTATTTTATTCATCTGCAGATAGCGCTTATGCTTGTTTCCGTAACGGTGTCTAATATAAGGGGCAAAATCAACGATCCAGTTCTCCAATCACTGTAGCAATTTTACCAATTTTCATTTCATATGGAAACTTATTATTCTCAATTACGTCATCATTGATCACTTGTTATCCACAACCCGCTGTTTTTTTAATTAACTCTCAAAACTTTGATTATTCTGATCTTATTAGCTGGATCGAATTCACTATTTATATCGTCACTCTATGAACGTAATTAACCTGTCAGAATGCTCCGTGTAGTGCATTAAGTAAAATAATGTTCTCTTTTTCTCCTTTTTTTATAAGATATTGATTGTCGAAATAGATTGACATTAATAAATTATTGTTGTTTATTTGATAAGAAAACGGCGGGTTTTCGAAGTCGGCAGTCAGTCATTAAATTTATCCTTCTAATTACTCCCAATGGGGGAACCTCATTTGAGGATGGGAAGTTTCCGGCATGATGGCTGGTCCTCACCATCCGAGTTGGTGCAAAAATGGTGGGGGTCGGCTACCTCCTTATGATGATGGACGTGCTTCCCATGGGAAGGGTTGTACTTCACCTTACCTTAGTTTCGCCAATTCTGTTGCGGTGGTCCGATTATTCAAATTGAATCCGAATGCCTTTAATTGGGCGGGGTGGAATAGCCTTGTAAGGCTATCCTTTTAATTATCAAAACTGATCTTTTTGTCTTATTGGCTAATTTATTTAGTGATTGGTTGCAAGAATTCCAAACTGTATTTTTAATATATATAAGTTGATTTACGGACTAAAAATGTTTTATTTCCCTCAAGAGAAACAATACCGTGTTGAGACATGAAAAATCTTGGGAGTCGAGTAATTTTCCATTCCTTTCTTTCAGTATAGCACGCTTTTTTTTTTTTTTTCCCCTTGCTGAATTGGAATGATATTCGGGTCACGCTCTTCATTTAGATGAGCGTTACATGAGATCGTTCCATTACCAACAATATCTTGAAATCCCTCGACTTTATGAAGGCTTCTTCCATTTCTTTTCTTTGTGGAAGTGGAACGTGATATCTCTTTATTTATATTGGCTGGGCTTCTGGGCTGCGCAGGGCTTTTTCGAATTGAAAATTTTAGTACAATCATGGCCGTCTCTGGAAAATTGCGTTTGTTATTCAGTTTGCGGTCTCTGGAGCGTTTTGCTGGAGAAAAGTTAAAAGCTAGAGAAGATCGAACATTTTTTTTTTCTTTCTCCTGGAATTCCACATTTGTAAGAGGTTGAAATAGCTTATGAGCTCAGTGGAACTTTTTGTTTTATTACATTTTATTTGTTTTTGGGTTTTAGTTTCATAGTTTTAGGGTTTGTTAATGAATTTCAACTGTAAAATTAAATTTATATGCATAATTAAATATTTTTCCTTATATAAAGTTGTCGTTTATTATTCCGCCACTGTTGTCATATATTTATGTTTGAAGATAGAATAGCCGTTTAAATAAAAATCTTACTTGAAGATTGTGAATTTTTCATTTCAAATTGCGTCTGTGCATTTTTATTTTTTCATATCCCTGTACTTTTTTTAAAAAAATAAGCTTCTGAATTTTTTTTTCCTTACCTTTTACTGAGCTTAATGAATTATGAATATAAATCTCGATTTTAAATTTGATGTGTGAGGAAGATTTTAAAAAAATCGCAATAATAAAAATCATGCTGGAAAATCAAGTGTATTCTGTTGCTGTATATCGTGTTTTGAAGGAAAAAAAATTATGCGTATTCAAATGAATAATTATGTTCAAGAAATGGACGACAATGAAAAAAAAATTATGCGCATTTTTTTTAAATTTTATTTACATTTCAGTGCAAAATTAACTATAATAACTATGTTTGAAGATCAGATGTTTAGACAAACTGTTATAAGTTAATTTCATCATTGATTGCAATTCTCATGTCTGTAATTAATAATACCGCTATCACTGTCTTTAAACAGTATTGAAGCTATCAGGTCTGTTCTAGAAATCGTGCCCATGACTTCATGGTAAATGCTAACGTAGTCATTTTTTCTTTTTATTAAGGCAACAGAACCTCTGAAGCTAATTAGCTGTTTTGTCACTTCATGGATACAATAAATAATTGTCTTTATGAATGAATGATAAAGATTAAGATACATATTGTAAGTTATTTTATTGTGACACCGAAAAATGTATTAAAACAAATTAAATCTATTTTTATGTACAGTTTTACGACGGGTAGACAAATTCTCTTTTCTCTCTAGACAGTTGGAGATCAGCTTGGCAGATTAATCGCTATATCACTTCATAGAAATAATGAGCCCCCCCCCCCTCCTTTTGCCATTACAATGTAATGATAAATATTAAGATATATATTATAACATCATTTGCTGTGACCATAAGGACAAGGCCATGTTTCAAAAACACATTTCAATTTGTTTAACTGTATTAAATCTATTGTGTGAATTTGATATTTTTGTCATACAAAACATAAAGTATTTTTGTTCAGTTTTTTGTCTCTCCTATAGTTTTCTTTTATTCTAATTTGTCGAGTTGTTCTGTGAAATTCAATAGATAAAATTTGAAATTTTTCGTATGAATTTTTGGAATTAGATGACCATACATTATCTCCCTGCATTTGTTCAGAAATATTAGTAAAAGAAATTGCTCACGTTTCCATTAGACGAAAAAAAAAAAAATGTTTACAATCGGTGCGAAAGCACAGCAACCAATTATGTACTAAAGCTCATACATGGATCCATAGATCTTTTTTTCTTATGATATGTATGAAATATATGTGTAATATGTATGAAAATCATGACTTTTATTATTAATGACTTCGGCTTAGAATGATTGAAATAGCATTTCTCTCCTTTTATTCTCTATTTATTAGTTGCAATTGTTGCATACCAGCGTCGGTACATAAATCCAACGCTTTGTCTGCAAAAATAGAAGGAAAGATATTATTGAAAATGTTTCATTCCTGGAAATTTTCAATTTCATACGTAGTATCATATGTGACATTAGCATGAATTGAATGTAGTACGTTTCTTTTTAATGACAGGTAAAAATATAAAATCGTGAGTTAGTGCCTGTTTAACAGAACATTCTGAACTGGAGATTTTCAAAATTAAGTGACTTACACTCAGTTTTGCATAATTCATTGCGAAAATTAGAGTAATTTATATATGATGAATTTTTCAAAAGCTGAAATGATGTTTCGTAATTGAAGCTGTCAAGAGTCTAGTTAACTTATGAATGTTTAACCATTTAACATTTAGCCGTTGAAAGAACATCTTCAATTTCGTTAGACTATTTTTATATTCACGAAAGTACTGCAGAAGTTTAAAAAAAGTAGTTTCGATGTTTTAATGAATATAGTATTTTAGATTTCTCCTAAATCCGAAACTATATTTTTGGAATGAAGTCTGTCTCAATTGTGTGTGTGTGAACAGAATAACTCACAAACGCCGTATTTAATGACATTTTATGTAGGTGCTTAGGTTCAAAATTATTGATATGTAATAAATTTCAAACCACTTTGCTCTAAAATGTACTTTTGCTAAACGAAAATTTAGTTTTTCTCTAAATTGAGAAACCGTGCAGAATATATATATATATATATAATATGTGTTTGTAATATTTATGAAATGTGGTATTTCTTTTAATATGTGTATGTGATGTATGAATATTTATGAAATGTGGTATTTCTTTTAATAGGTTCATTATCATCATTAAATATTGTTTGCATACTTGCAGTTATAGTGCTTATTTACGTATTTATGCATTACCATAACAATCATAGAAAATATTAATTTAATTTCTGGACCTTTGCAGTTGGATCGATTTGTGTTCAAATGTTTCGTGTCAAATACGACGTACGAATTTCGTTTTGAGAACGTTGAAGTTTGGTTGAAGGCAAGAGAACCTGACGTCACAATTAAATGGAAGTGTGCAGTTAGACATTCAGTAATTTGTTCATTTACGTTTATCAATTGACTTTGACCTTACTTGAATTGAATTTTATTAGGTAATGGCAATGTTGAAACTGGCTATTCTTTATTTCTTAAAACACTTCTACAAGGATTTGATTTTACTTTTTCTTTAGATGTACTGGTTTACCAATGTCTCAGAAATAAAGTTGCATTCATTTCACCGGTAATCCGTTTATATATAAACCAGGTGTTAAATCAGTCATGGGGCAAACTTCCTTCCGTTGAAGTTAATTGGAAGTTTGGAATCAGAATTGCTGGCTTGTTTGTCATCCTCGGCATCTGACCACGGTTCAAAACGGGATATTTATCTAGCTAATCTAAACTGAACTTTAAATTTTATCTTCCCGTTTCAACTTTTAAAAAAATTTAGTGTTATTTATTTTTAATTCAGTTCGTGATGATATCTACTACTACTTGCCGCCTTTAGCGATAAGCTTTCCCGGTGGGAATACTGATTTTTTTAAATTTTTTTTTAATATCAGTTGAACTTCTTAAACGTAGTTTCATATTAATGGTTTCCTCGCCAAAATAATTTTAAACTTCAAATTCAGTTAAAAGCACTGCCCTATATCTTAAAAGTCGTAAATGCCCTGTTCATTGACTTCTCTAATTGTGTTAGTAGTAATGGAGTAGCACATTTTACGCTTGATATCATTTTAGGTGAAACAAAGCATGCCGGTGAGAAGAAATAAAGATTAGCAGAAGTAATCTTTAAGCTTATTTAATGTATTTCCTAATATGTTTACAATCTTAATAGATTTCTTAGAAAAAATTGAAGAAGTAAGAAAATTAAAAATGAAATTTATTAAAAATGTGATAAACGTCTTTTCCGATAGATTTTCGTCTATTTCCGAAAATTAAATAAAAATTTTAATTTTCGGAAATAGACGAAAAACGCTTAGTGTGTAAACGATAAAAACGGCTTGAGTTTCATTGCAATAATGAAATGTCTTACTATAAATTATACATAAAAATATTTTCATTTAAACTCATTAAAACCAAGGAAAAATTCGACAACAGAATTATTATCAGGAAAAGAATAATTTTTAGAATTTTAAGAGGATGCAAAAATTATTTCAAAAATTCTGGAAGTTATAAAAAAAAAACCTGTTTAAAAAAGTTTTTTATTCGAAACATAAATTTTTAAGTTTTTATTTAAAAATTTAAATAAATTATTTTTTTGTAAGAATTCTCACGTTTCATATTCTATATTTGCCAAATTGTAGATTTAACAATCGGTCCTATCTTGCGTCAATAGACATATATTCACTTCTATTGCCAGAGAAGATAGACTTTTAATAACATTCTCGAGAATTACTATTTCGCTTTTATTCGTTTTAGTTACATTAACATTAAACATGATAAAGAACTGTGCAGCTCGTACGTCATCTTAATTTGTTTACATCAAAATCGCTTAGAAAACACTTGATGGTAAAGGGAGGGGGGGGGGGTCTGAATCTTAAAAACGTTTTGTAGATTTCAGCGTCATCAGAGAATCTTTTCTAAATATCCGGTGAATTCACTGGAGAATTATCTTTTTGTAAATGCTTTAGTGAAGAATTTAAAACTTTTGAAAGTTTTATGTAGAACGCAACTATCGGAAAGGAATATAAAAATCGGAAAAATTAAAGGAAGAAATGAGATTTCCATATTGATTCTTAGAACATCGCATGAAATCTTTTACGTTATGGCGAAAGAATTATTTTTGTATATCAAGGTTTGGAATGGGGTATATTAATCCTGCATTTCTTAGGGTTTTCAGTATTTCTTTTTTTAACAATCTTCTGCTTTTCTCTTGTGTGAGAAACATATTGTTTGGTTTATCTGTTTTCTAATTAACTGCGTCTTGTATAAATCGAAATCGTGTTTCTGCGTTTCGACAGTGGTTTTTTTAGTATTTTTATTTCCGAATTACATTGTTCGCTTTTAAAATAAATCGAATTGTTCCATTTCATATAAACAAATAAAATCTGATTAATTTTTTTTAAAGTTTGGTTTACTTTCATTCATACAGATGGCATTAAATCATTATGAATATTTTAACGAAAGACATTATATTTTAAATGTAATATTAAAAACTCATTTAAATATCTCTAACGTTTCTTGTAATAGAAATTTTGTGTGTGTGTGTGTGTGCGTGCTTGCGTTTATGACAATTTAGATACGCATTTTCCGAAGTGTTTGAAAGAGTTAACTGACTAATAACTATCCGTCGTTTCTGACCAGCTGGTTCCGTCAATATTGGTTTTGTTTTATTCAATTGAAATTCATATATATAAATTTGATGTTCATGGTTCTGTCGTAGATTATCAGATATTATACTTTTTATTTTATTAGCCTTATACTTACTCCATTTATGTGTAAATGAATTTTCCTTATGGAGTCAAGTCCCATGTCATCGTAGTACCATTAAAGATATAACTGTCGGGTGATTCATCTTCTAAATGCAATCACCTTTCGCATGACTATTCACCTTTTCAAGGAACGATAAAAAATATACCCCCAAAAATATGACTTTATCAATTGGTAACAATAAAAGAAAATGCTTTTAAATTTTCAAATGATATAACAAAAATTTTAAATACAGTAGTATTTTTGGAAAATTCTAAATATCGCCAAAATCTTGCTTAATTTTTTAATTAAAATTGTATTTAATATCACCTAATCTCTGAATTTACCTTCTAAAGTAAATCTGTTCCGAATTTGCTTGCTCCCGGTCTAACGGTCTGACTTACACAGCACCAACACAAAAGCACGCATCATTAATAAAGATAGAAATTTTTATTGGATTGGCATATTAAATAATTTAATATTGAAAATATTAAATGATAGTAGTTAGTATTTAAATTTATTGTAATTCATTTTTAAATTGAATTTAAAGTTTTGAATATAAATGAAATTCTAAAAATGTAATGCTTTGATGTGTTTTCTAAGTAAGTATTCATCTTGTAGTGGTTTGAATGACTATACTGTGGAAATTTTTAAATGCTTCCGGCTCTAACGATTTGGATCAAATTTTTATATTTAGATAAGTTTTGCTTTTTTAAGTTTGTCTGTATGTCCTTCCTGAAAAAAAGTGATTTTACACACAAAACGGTTAATTATTAAAAAAGCATTTTTTTATATGGCTCTACTTGACCTGCATAAGCATATTTGAAATGGAGTAGTGGTTTGTTCTTTGGACTGTCATGCACTTTTCTCATGTTCAATTTCTCATTTGCTATTCGATTAGATTTTGCTTATAACTTTAAATGAACTATAGAGTAGAATTTTATTTACAATTTTACAAAAAAAAAAAAATCTGCCGGGTGAATCTTGGTCTGTCGGTTATAAAATTTATAATGAGACTTCCAACAGTTTTTATTTCGACTGCGATTAATGTGATCTTAAACATGATGTTTATTTAATTTACCTATGTCAATTATACTTATTAATCAGAATTTTAGAACTGTCATTGAAATAACTGTTGGCTTATCATTTATAAAAAAAAAAAAATTAAAAAATACCTTAACTAAAACTTTATGCTTATACAATAAACCAAAATTCTTAATTTTTCTGCTGGTAAAATAAGCTACAAAAGATATCGAGAAGGATTGGAGTTTTTAAGTAATATATCTTTTTATGGATTAGATGAAAAAGTAGTAATTGTAATGAATTTCGTAATGAAACTAATCGTCTCATAAATTGAACCTGGAAATTTGTTGAGTTATTATAAAAACGTGACAAAAAAATATAAATGGATTAACTATTAACATTTACTTATTAAATTGGAGATATTTAATAAAAATAGTGTGACTAAAGTTTATGGATTCGACCTGAGTTCTATTTTATCAACTTAATATTAAGAAATTCAGTTACATACTTAAGGAAATGTAATAAAGTGCTCTTAAATTTGTTAAGTGAAGCTTCCGTTTTCTGTTTTGAAACGATTAAATTTTCATAAACAATATTACAGGATTTAAAATACGAAATCCTCTATAAATCATTCCTAACTTATTTCCCCGTTTAAAAGATAATATATATTCATAAACTCTTGCAAGGTTTTGGTCAAATTGGATAGATTCCAAAATAAGCCTAAAATCACCTCTCCCGCTCAGCAAAAGTGGTGGAAGTGCACTGCATTTTCCCCGACACTGAATTATCATAATTTCTGGCTGGCAGAACACAACCTACGTGCACTTCCGTAATCCTTTACCCTATTCATAGTTTTGACTTGCGTAACAGTGGTATTGATTTTTCTTCTTGTACCCGGTGGGGCGTGAATGCCTCTTTAGACCAGACGATGGCCGTCGTCTAATTATGCAGATGACCTCTTCTTCGTGCAGAGTTTTAGGGTTTCGGGATAAAGGCTAATGCAGTGTTTTGACCGCCCATTTGGGTCAAGGATGTTTGTGATTTGTCGGTAATGGAAGCAGTAAACATATGTCTCCTCTATTTTCGCTCCGGATATTTTTAATGGAAAATCGATGGGATCCATTACTGCTCCTTGAGATGGCAGTCAGCATTCTGAGAATGCTCTTGTTATCCGTAACTGTTGTGCTCTGCTATCATTGCTGTTGCTGGAGGGAAATGTACTAATGCTTTTTGTGTAACTGTGAAGACTCAAAATAGTTGTCTAATAAAGTAACCCAAATGTATTCTAAATTTTTAGATTTTTAATAACTGGAAATATATTTTTTTACATGTATTTATCTTTATGCTAGCAGTTGGGCAATGAATCTTTTATTTATTTATTATTGCTGACAGTATATGAAACCAGAGGGAGTGGTTACCCCACTGGTCTTTGTGGGAAAGTGCCTGAAAATCTTTCTCGCTTGTTCTCTAATAACGATTTTATCCCAGAGAGCGCCTTGCATGGTATTGATGCACAATAATTACGAAATATTAACCTTTGGTGTGAATTTAGCATTTTTACTGAATCTATCGTGTCACCCTTGGCTAGTTTTTTGGCAATTAATCCCTAGCATACAGTTAATAGTATTCTAAAATCAAAATGGATAGATACGTTTTTCCAAACCGATTAAAACAAAAATTTGACACGGAACTACATTTATAGTCACAAAATCACATATCAGATTTGATATATTTAATTCATAGTGTCTTTCAGCTATCGCATTTACATGTTTTTAAAAGTACTCACCGACAGACGGACAATTCTATGTTGTATTTGATTCAAAATCTGATCGATGTTCTATATTATAGATGTTAAATATATGTGCCCAATGTTATCTATCTGGCTCTCTCCGCTTTGTAGTTATCTTGTTAACGTATATTCGAACAACCGAACATGCAGATTTTCTTCCAATGGATTTTTTTCAAAATTTGTTAAGAATCTACAAATTTGATATAAAGACCATGCATTCCATTTGTCTGGTTCAAAGCTTCTTTGAATTATCTTTGTCAGACAGATGAACATATTCTAAAAATGTATTTTTTAGTTTCAAGGAGGTCTAAAATGTGAAGATTCGTCAAAATCCCGAGTTCGGATTTTTTGACAATTACTATACTTTATACTATCTATGTATACGAGAAAGTTAAAAAAAAATGTTAGAACATAAGGCTGATTCATTGTACTAATAGTTAAATGCATTGCACGACTGAAATGTAGGACTCGATGGAAGATGTTTATGGTATCTGTTTCTTTGGTCGAACTTTAAAAGCATTTTAGTCGTACGCTTTAGCAACGAATTTATTTGTCACAGATGAGATGTTTGTTCACGGTTTTCTTCTAAAGAAAACACGAGCTGAAGCATTAACTTTCATCCGCTACGCACGTCCAACACAAAATTCCGGAGAAGCGATTGACAGCTTGAAGTCCATTGATAGAAATCGGGCATTGCACACATTCTCCTGTTCTGTCTGACTTGTCCGACAATTTTCTATGCACTATGTCCCATTGCTGTGAACGTGCCCTTCAAGCTGCATATCGCTTCTCCAGCATTTTATCGCCAACAACTCCTTCGACACAAAAAGAATCGGATCTTACCTCCATATAAAAGAGCTAAACTGGGTTTATGTTTCGAATTTTTCTTATGTTCTAAGTTCGTTTTGTCCATTAGAAAAAGGCCGTATTTTTTCATTAACATGAACCCTTGATTCACAAACTTGGCTGAATACACTAAAGCTATTGTTATTGCATTTACCAATAATAGAATGCATTCTTTTTTATTTTACCCTTTTCGAATATCAATCTTAATTTGTTTTATTAATAAGTTATTTCGACAATTCTAATTTATTTTCGTTATCATCAAAAGGAAATCTTTTAGCCATCTAAGCCACTAATTAGATGCCACAATTTTTTATTACATTTTTGTTGTTGTTGTTGTTGTTTTGGTCGATTTAAGAACGTACCTCCCAAAAGGCACTGAAACTACTTAAGAGACGTGCCAAGATTATTTTTTTAAAAAATCTTTTTAGTAATTTATATTCATGATTTTTGAATTCTTCAATACATATTCAAAAATCATGAATATAAATTATGAAAATATTAAAAATTCTGTATAATTTTTTTATATAGCATTTGATTTTTTTCCCGTATTTAAATATATTTTACATGCAGTCAACACATTTAAACCTATTATTCAGAATATGCATTTTCTAAACGATTTTGAATAAAAAAATAATCCGATGTTGTTGTTGTTTGCAATGTTAATGTATGCGTTGCATTTTCTTGTACTTAAATCACTAAAGTTTTGTTCCTAGATTATTTGATAAATGCCAAAATCCCATAATTCTATTCTTGAAAAAATACAGCCATTCAGTTCATAGAGAGATGTTTCATCTTTCTGTTCTGTAATAATAAAGATTTAAAACAATAAAGATACGTTGCAGAATCACTCTTTACTCTGCAAAATATTTGTAATGCTCCATTTTCTAAATGCATCTTGCATCGTTTTTATCCTACGTCAACATATTTTTGTGTTCCAAAAAGGGGAAGGGGAAAAAACCCTTTGCAAAGTCTTTGTTCATCATCTTTACAAACTTTTATATTGTACATGATAGATAAATTTTTAAATATGTAAGTTACGAAAAGGGATTATTTTGTTTTCTTCCCTTTTTCGAAAGCTTTTCACTTTACTCTATAGTAACAACAGCAGAAAGAAAAAGAATTAAATGAAAGTCTGAAAAGTTTTTAAAAAGAAAATTAAGCCTGGAAAGTGTTTCAGTAGGCATTAGCACTCTTTTTCTATTCCATTCTGAAACCGTGTCACTGTAGCCTGTCTTCGAAATTATGAGAAATCTGTCCTCTTTCAATAAGCAGAACGGTACTTTCCCTAGCTCTCTATGCATTAAATCCCTTTTTAATTATTTGACTTAGATTATTTCGGTCGGAAAGGGATTAACTTTTCGGAAGAAAGCTTTTTTCCCCATGACTGAGATTGGAGCTTATTGTCTTGAATGAATACCGCTCTGTTTTAAGTGACTGGAGTCGTTACCGTGGCCCTCCAATCTCGGTCATGCTTATAGTTTGTTTAAATTTTGCTCCTTGATTTGAAGGTAGAAAAACGTTCGCCCTAGAGAAAACTTTTATCCTTTGACCAAAGATTTGAAAATGACTTCGAAGCTAAAAATTAAATGCTGGGGTAAAAAAAAAAACTTTAA
>JAPMOR010094144.1:677154-694654 GCA_026543865.1 Argiope aurantia | reverse complement strand
TTGTTTCAGTAAAAAATATTATTATATTAGCTGTAGATTAATCCTTTCCACTTTAATTTAAGGCATAAAGAGATACGTATTACATTATGAGTGAATTATATGACTATCAAAATTTAAAGTTTTAAAATATTTTGATAAAGAAGCTATTAAAGTAGGAATTGAATAAAATATTTAATTATTAAAATTTTAACGAACATTAAGATTTTCGAACCGGTTGGTGGCCAAAGGCGGCTAGTTTACACTAAGAATAATGTATTGTAAGCGTAGCTCATTTTTTTTATAAACCTTTTATCAAATGATTGAATTGTTTGGCTCTTTTTTATTTTCCCTCTTTAACCGTATGAATATATATATTATATAATTTTTTCTTTATATTTTCTTCTATAATCCAATAATCATTTCTTAATGTTTACTTTTAATGTGAATCATCAAAATAAATTATTTGTGTCACAGAATATAGTAGCTGAGCTAAAATATTAATGAATGTCATATAAAGGCAGGAAATAAATTCAGTCCGGTTCAGAAACAAACAAAAAATTTCCATTTGTTCCATTTCTCCCGTAGGTGCCATCAATGTGAATATTGCATACGAACTATTTTCCTATTCACGAACTCGTTATTTCGTCTTTTGAAAAGCCCATTTGAAGAAATTGTTTTTATGGCTGCAGAATCGCACTTTTGGAGGAACACGTTATTTTGTATTGATCAATTTTACGTTATTGGTTGTTATTTTTGTATACATTTCCTTTTTTTAAGACTCACTCTTGAATTTCGAATGCCTTTATTTTAATAGTTCCTGATCTAATATCATTAATTTTTTATCAAATTATTATTATGATATTGAAAAGTAAGAAAAGTTCATACAAATTCTTAAATTATTTCATCCAACTGTAATATAATTAAAGACTAGCTGCCTTTGTCGACCAGTTTGTTCGCCTTAACATGAAATACATACTACGAAATAAAAGTAGAAGTGACAATCCTACTTCGGATGATTTTACCAATTAAAGCAAGTCCCCCCCCCCCATTTTGTGACTGTGGCAAAAGCATGCAATGAATAATTTGATGAAACAATAAAATTAGTTAAAAATTTTCATAACAATAAAATCTTTGACATTGTGTATTAGATTAAATGTTTAAAAAAATTAAAATTTAAAATAATGTAGAAAATAAAAAATTATCATTTTTAAAAAGGCTTTTGATTTTAGAGATGATGTAAAAATAATTTTGCCGGAATAATATTTTCTGAATATTTAGCTGAAATAAAAACAAAAGCTTGCTTAACTTTTGGGTTTTAAAAAGTTGACATGGTCTTCCTCTTATTCTTTAGAGCATGTATGCCAAATTTCATCAAGATCAAACAAAAATTTGTAGATTCATAAAATAGACATGTTAACAAACTTTCATTTGTATATTTGTAGAAGAGTGACTAATTGGTTCCCTTGAATGTTGGTTATATCTCGTATCAATTAAAATTGCACCGATGTAATTTCGTGTCCATGATTCCATCCATTTATCAAACATTAAAACAACGTTATTTTAATAATCTTGCATATGTTCTGTTCATTTTGTACATGAACCCTACCTAATGAAGAACAGTCCAAGACTTTATATCTTTACTAAAAACGCAATTATCTTGTTTTTCTGTTTTCTTACTCTCGCAATATTACAAATTCACTTTTTGTTTGATTTGTAAAATGCACGGATATTAAATAGAATTCTTTTTCCTTAACATTCAACAATAAAAAAATTCACGTGATTTGTTTTGGATGCTTGATGAGATCTCTTTGAATTTCATGTTAACAATTTCAGCTATCATTGAAAATTAGATAATATAATAATAATAATAATAAATTTTCTAAAAATAAACAATTTGCACAACTATTTAAATTTGTTATTATAAGATTTTGGTATTTTGAAAGGATGTAAAAATGATGTAAATTATTATGTAAAGATATGTTTTTGAAATTATCGCCGAAAAAATCTCGAAATACTTATAAATTTTTAGTTAAAATTTCAACAAAATCGCTTTGAGATGCATTTTTTTTTCACCTTCCAATATCCTTCCAATATATGTACCAAATTTCGTAACTATAAATCAAACTATTTTGCTTGTAAAGCATCAGCATATTCTCATGAATCTTAATTATTAGTAGAGATATAGTAAATAAAAAAAAATTATGAATGAATTCTGTACGTAGAAATTCATTTAGAAGTCTGCCTTGCCACAAAAAAAAAAAAAAATCCTAAAATTACATTTAAGGTTATGAAATCTTTTCAGTCTTGGTGAATTTAATTATTTTGTGACGTAATAAATATTTTATACTTTCAGAGGTCAATGCCTTATTTAATTTTTACTTTTGCCTTACAGAAAAGAAAGACATATTTAACTGAATGCTTAGATATCATAAAGCCGCCTTTGACAATTCGCCGGCAATATTATTTGCATTTAATTTCAATTAAATCGTTTAGGCTCTATAATAATTAAATATTTAAATTTCTAAATCTTTAAATCTCTAAATATTTAAATATTTATTTAGCACTAAAACACTTAAATATATTAGTAAAAATAATAGCAATTTATTTATAGACAAAGTATGATAAGCATGAAACTGAAATAAAATAGTATTTAACAAAAATTCTAAAAATTGTTTTGATAGACATGTGAGCTACATCGGAAATTGAATCGTTGCTAGCTGCGGCATAAAATCTTCTCTATAAATAGTTAAAAAATGTAAAGCACGACAATAAATAAATGATATTCTTTCTTGGTTCCTAATATCTTCTTCAAACTTTTTTAAGCATCAAATTATGACTGACGTTAAAGCCGTATTATTTTAATAGCATCATACTTGTTCTATTTATTGTGCACATTCTAATAATGGACTTTCAATAAAAAGGGGAGAGTCCTTTGATATCATAGTGTTATTTAAAAAAAATCGCCCTGATAATAAATATGGTTTAACAAGGAAACAAAATTAAATCTCATTGTAACAATGAAATCTATTGTTGAAATTATGCAGAAGAAAATACCTTTAAAAAATTATCGAAGATAGGAAACATTTGCGGGGGAGCTAAATTGTATCATTAAAAAAAAATGAGTTTTAAAATGATGTAGATATAAGTTTTGCGTGGCAATATTTCGGAAATTATCGCAGAATCTCCAAATCTTGCTTAATTTTTAATTAAAATTTCCAAAAAAAAAAAAAAAAAATCTGGATGCATACTGCCATCTACTCAAGTATGTTTGTGATAAATAGTTTGCTATGTACAGCATTAATACTTACGTTTTCTTTTATTATTTGTGAGAGTGTGTGTGTATGTGTATATATATAATATAATATTTAGTTAGCAAATGAAATTTGAATCAGAATTGAAATCAGAATTCTATTACTTCACGTACTATCGAGTCACTTTTTTGCTTTAAAAAATAATTATTTGCGTTATATTTCTAAACTTCTCAAACACGAAATGATTGATCTTACCGAAAAATATTTTTAGCTATATTTAGTAAAGCTTATTTTCCCATTTTATTAAAATTGACAGATTTAGTAATTTTATAAATTGTTCGACAAATTTTTCTCCCGAGTTTCTTCTGAAAAATATTTAATGTCTGAAAATTCCGTAATATAGTGCGTTTCTTTATGCCGTTCGGAAGTGTAAAGACATATGCTCTAGTTCCTGATATTAAAATTCACTTATCCGTCAAAAGTTTCCTAGCCAGGGATATTGATTTAAAACATTTCAACGTCAAATTAAGATTGACTACTGTTTAGCTAAGTCATTGAATGAAATGATTATAAAAATTGTTAAAGTTTGAAATTTGGAAAGGCCTAAAATAATTATTTTATTCAATTTATTATTATTTTCCTTCCAGTTCAATTTCAACATTTTTAGGGTTATCAAATTCATTTACAAGTGAAAATCTGAAATGATGGTGGCTAAATACAGAATATCTGAAAAGTGTCTTTAAAAAAATCTTTAAAAATTAAATTAAGAAGAAACATTTAATGAAATAAAATTAGAATTGATGTTTCCTAAATGAAATGAGTACAAACTGGCGTGCGATTACTGATAATTTCATTCCTCTTTAAATATAATTTCAGTGGTTTAAATATTATTTTTTTTTTCATATTAATCCGTGAAATGCGTTACCCGAAAATCTAATATGAATTGTGTTGTTTTTTTTCTCCCTATCGATTGAAGTCCAAATTGATTTAGAATTGCAATTACCGTCTCAAAATCAAATATCAATTTTATTTATTAAAGTCTTTGCATTTATGAATTATTTCGTTCACATGCAAACGAAAGTATAGACCGACAAACGGTCAGCTCTTTGGATGATTTTAAGTGTGATATGAATCTATATTTTATACGTTAAATCTGTGTAAGGAATTTTATTTATATGATTTTTTGCGTTTTGTAATTATCGAGTTCACTTGTGCTCGAACAGCCGGATAAATAAACTTCCTCTTCCTGGATTTCGTTCAAGATTTGATAGAAATGTACAAGTGTCGTATAAAGTTTATATACCAAATTTCATCCATCTAGCTTAGTTGGCGTTTTTGAAATATATTATTTACAAACAGATAGACGGACAAGTATGATTCCAAAGATCTGTTTTTTGTACTCGGGGAGATCTGAAATGTAGAGATTCATCTAAATCTGAAGTTCGAATTTTTTCACGTTGACAATATTGTCTGATACAGTGTATATGAAGAATTAAAAATAGAACAAACTGTTCTGTGGTTTTTGGATTTGAACAAATGGAATTAATTTCAAATGCCGATAGTTTTTGAATGCCATTGTGAAAGATGAGAAAATGTGTCGATTCTCTAATATTTCGTTCGCCGAATTTGGAAATTTGTTACCGATTCCATGTATTGTGAAAGGCTAATAATGTGCGCATCATTTTAACAATGGCAAAAGAAAGAAAAAAGATCCGAGCCTGCAGTTAGAAACATAATGCATAAGGTTTTAAGCTATCAATTCGTTTATCTTGATTTTATTCCTTAATTTCATCTTACAAAGCAGCGATAACGTGCACACGAAACAATGCATTTAACAGTGCATGAATACAATTCCAGTAACTAAAACAAGAAAAGTATTATTGTAAAATATTTTTTTTTAAAATATTAAAATTAAAAGAAAACAATATGTGAGAATAAAATTGGAATCTCTAAAATGCTTATTTTTGCAAAAATGATTTTATGTGATAATACACTCCGAAATAACGGAGGCAACGTTAAAATTTGCATAAACTTTTAATTATATGTCTATAAAGTTTTGAAAATTTCTATTTTAGTGAGCATTTTCCGCCTAAGAATTTACTACATGCCAAATTTGGTATGTACATCAAATAATTTGAACGATTTTTTTGAATAAGCTGCGATTCTCCCAGCTTATAAACATTATTTTATTTATTGAATACGGCAAGCCATAAATGCATATCTTTGTTTTCTTTTTAATGATTTTTAAAATATAAAGTTACATCCTATTCTGTTAAGTATTTCAATAATAACATCTGTTATTCTATCAAATAATAGTATAATATTTGTTGATAAAAGTGAGTTGTTAACTTGGTTATTGAATAAATCTATATCAGCGATAACAATTATTCATTTTATTCCAAATCGTTATCGTCATTGTGTATTATTGCTTTTTTTATACATTATTTCTGCGTGTTTATTTAGAGGTAGTTGTAAATAATTGATTATGATTTATTTTTAACTTAATTTTTTACACTCGTTAATGTCACGCTTCTTCCCTGTTAAAAAGTAATGAAACCCAATTTACGACTACTTATTGGGAATAATTGGGCAATATTTTTTGCCCCGCTTATCTTGTCATAGTTTACGTCTTCGGGTTTTGGATTACTGTACCTCAGAATATTGGGTGTCTTTTGTCATAAGGACTGCCTATTTATACAAGTATTTTTAAATTTTTCTTGTGTGTTTATTTTTAACATTTTTGTTCGTCGTAAACAATATTTATTTTAATAAAGGCGTCAGATTTTACAATTTATTCATGTAAATAATTTAGTTCGTCCTGTAATAACTGTTTGAAACAACAACATAAAAAATGATATTGATATTTTAATCGGTCTGAATTCTATTAACCTGGATCAATAGCGAGTGAATTGTATGACAATATTGTGAATAAATGACTTAAAATTGAAAATATACTTATTTTCAACTTCCAAATTCATTATAGGGCAGTGGCAGTCGGGTGGTGAGGTCTCGACTTCGGAACCATAGGGTTCCAGGTTCGGCAACCGATTCCACCGAAGAACCATCGTGTAAGCGGATCTGGTGCGTGCTAAATCCGTCGGAACCAAACATCCTCATCCTGGCGTGGTGTGGAAAGTTGGAGAGGGTGTGCCAATTTAGGTGTCGTCCTTGTCCCTAAACGCGGTTCAAAATTACGAGGCCCGTTCCAAAATAGCCCAAGTGTTGCTTTAAAATGAAACATTAATATAACTAAACTAATCCAGATTCATTTTTGGAAGATTTTTTTTTCTTTTTCTGACGACGTTCCGCTCTTTTCAATGTTTTCTCCTGTAAGAATTAAATTTATTTATTTGAACATTAAAAATAATTAATATTTATTTTTAATATTCATAAAAGAAATTACAATCTGAGTGGAGGGTCCCTCTCCTCTCCTGACGTATTTGCATTCATTAGTGAATATATATTAAGTCAGTAAATATTATATATTAATGCAACTAATTATATTGCTAGCTGCTTTTAATTAATTAATTTATATTTTTGTTATTGTTGCCTATATAAAATTGCTTGTTTTCATCTGTTCCAAAACATTATTAGTTAAATGAAATAATTATATTAATAATTCTACAGATAAACAAAATGTTTTTCCCTGAAACCGGACAGCGAAGACGACACTTTGTAACAGAATATGAAAAGATTAATCGATATTAGTTCTTTCCAGAATGACATTACATTCATTGTTATATAATAATGTCGAATGGGACATTGGTAATCATTAATTATACGCCCGGAAACATTATTTCAAGTATTGTCTGCTTCTTTTTATTATTTTAAAAATTAATGTAGCATCGTTGATATTGATTTCTCAAAATTCGTGTCGAACTGTTTTCTTTTGTTAACGCTCCTCCTTCTTTTTAACTTCATATAAAATTCGAACAGACGTTTTGTGCCATTCAATTAGTCTTTTTTACTTACGAATTTATTCAATCTGCTAATTAGATAATACCCTGCTTATGGCATTCATTAGTTCTGTTCATTTAAATAAATACAGAGCATCTAAAACCTTCCAAGCGTTTTTTTCTCTTTTTAATTGATTACTGTAATTAATATAATTATAAAATAATTATTAATTTAATTATAAAATAATTTTATTATTCAGTATATCAGTTTGTATTCCATTGTAAGCGAAGGGGTTAAGCGGAAATCAATCCAAAAATAAAGTAATCCGATTTAAAATGAAAATAATTTCTCGGAGTCTGATATCTGCATTATAGTTTTTTTATATTAATTTTTTTACAATTGATTTTCTGTTTATTAATAATATTCCTTATTGTCAATAAAGAGCAAAAATTAACTAAACTTACAGGAATCAATTCCCCCCCCCCATCATATTTGATTTCGAAACGGTGAATTCTATCCCATTCCATGTACTTCCTCCGGTAAATTTGTCACTAATGCTAAAAAATTTTCCACTGCTGTTGCACAGGAGTTGCGAGAGGAGGACTGGATCAGGTGTCATCCTCGTCATATGAACACAATTCATAATTATGATATCCATAATCTTGAACCATGTGCTTCAAAGTGTTCTAATAGTATATAATTTAACACCTTCATTCGTTATTCCGTCCCGGCTTTTCTTAATCTGCATTGATTCTGACATTTTTTTCAAGATTTGCAAAGAACAAAATCTTGTATTTGATTCTTAAATGTTGCGCAAATGTCTTAAATGTCTGCGCATTTGCAAATCTTATTGTTATCCACTTATTATCAAAAGTAGACATTACTACTCATTTTTCTGATAGATTTAACAAAAAAAAAATAATAATTTCTTTAAAACTAGTTTTTATTAGTGTAATTATAAGTAGAACTCTTTATTTTAAATATTTGTTAATTTTTAATCTTTAATTTATTGTTATAAATAATTTTAAATGTTGATATAACCTTTTTCACATACTTACTACCATACAATTCTACTCATATCGTATAGAAATTTAATTGAATTTATTTTTAATTTTTAAAATCGTATATTATCTGTTACGATTCTGCATTAAACAATATAAATTAAATCAAAGTGCGTAGAAGTTTTTAAATATATATTTTACAAAGATTCTTCGTTTTCTGATATTTATTAACTCATTGTCAGTGCACAATATATGAACTGACATAATATTTTGCAATATACAAAGAATTATACATTGTCGAGGAAACAATGTTCAAAGCATAAACAAATATATAAAAATATTCTTTATTAAAATATGTTAAATGAAACAATTTGTAATATAATGGTACATGATCTTCAGTAGATTATTTGTATTTAATTTTATCAATACTGAGTCGTGTCGTTTTTGGAACATCTTACAAAGGGATTTTAAACGATCATCAACTTCGGAACTATTTTAAAAATCAAGTTTTCTGAGTAATAAATGCAAATATGGATTTGATTTATATCGTATTGTTTGAAATAGAGCTCGGGCTCATCAGTAATAACTTCTGTTGCTGCGGAGAAATAAGAATGCTTCCTCGCTATTTATATGAGGAGCCCCAAAATAAACTTGCTGAGTGAAGGATTAAAAAAAAAAAAAAAAAAAAAAAGGATTACTTCTTATTGACTCTCCAGATTGAAAATGCGCTCAGGAATGATTGTCATTCCTGGACACTGGCTGTTTCGTGGTGTTGTGCTTCCAATTATTTGAATATTGCAATTATTTGGTATTCCAAATAATTGCAATATTAATAATTCCTTCGTTGGTATTCCAATTATTTGAATATTGCAATTATTATTTTAATATAATCAGTATTTCAAGTATATTTTGCCTTGTAGACTCATCACTCAAATTTACAAGAATACCAAAATCAAAACTAGAGTCCGACTGCGGGTTATTATTGCACTCCAATTATTGTTGTGCAAAGCATCTTAATAATGCGACAGATTTATTCTGTACCTTCTTATTTCTTAATAAGAATCTCATTATCTATTCACCTATTCACCTGTTATATCTCATTACCCTATTCACCTGTTATATCCGGAGGTTAAAAACCTTGAGTTCAAACACTCCGTGACACTCCTCTCAAATCAGCAGACCTTCTTTCAATTTTTTTAATATATATTTACAGTTTAAAGTAAAGTTTTTGAACGAAGTCCGCCCCGTGAAAAGGGCTGTGACGCGTGAGTAGCTATGACGCATTCTTGGACCTAGATGGCGCTACTGAAACAAGAGATGCTAATATTCGGCTTAAAATCGCTGAGATCGTCAGCGGGCTTGTCTATGACAAGTGCCACGAGCAACAACAAAAGTAATTTTTTAAAAAAAATATTCTAAAAAATGGTATTTTAGTTTCTTGCAACAATACTTAAAATAATTTTTAACTTTTTTTTGTGTGTGTGTGTGTGTCGGATAAAAAGTGTTCAATCTGAAAAACAACAGAGAAAATTTTAAGATGTCCGGATTCATTCGATGAAAGCACTATTCATCTCCACAGCGACTCATAACCATGACGCTGAAATAACAAGTGCAAGAGATACTAACTGCGACCGGACCGTGCCAAGATTAATCGATAAATGGTCTCGCAGTCGAAACAATGGCCTTTCGTGAATAATTCTCCAGTCGTAATTGTCGGTCGTAGACAAAGAGGAGGGAGGAGGAGCATCGGGGCCATTTTATGTTCGGTTTTTCGCCCCCGTGGCGTCAAAAAGTTTGTCTTCGGGACTCGCTCTAGAAAAATTGAGGCTGATTTAATAAGAGAGCGAAGATTAATGGACAGTGGGTGAATGTTCGATGTCGTTTGCGGCTGTAACAGAATTTTTTTTAAATATATCTTTATAATATTTTGGCGGGATGTTCTTCAGGTGTAATTGAAATGTATAAACATTTGAAAGAATTTTAATCGTATTCGAAAAATTTTAGTTTAATAAATGGTGTGTTTATTTAATACTAAAGTTGAAAAATTGATTATAATCAGAAGATAAAAACATCTGGCGTGTTTGTATTTAAAATGGGTAAAGAAATGATTAATTAAAAGTAGTTGAAACATTTTTTAATTAATTTAATCTTTTATATAATACTTTTAACAAAGCATCGGTTCCTCTATGTCTCATGAATAAAACCATTTGGATTTTTTGTGATCCTTTTATTTTAATCAATAAAAAAATCTAGTTGAATTTTTGTTCCTTTTCTTACTTTTTTACGTTTATATTATTTACTTAAATCCATAGATTTATTTTGTTGCAAATTAGCATTTTCCCTAAATCCAGTTTTTCAATTGTAAATTGCTGTATGGAATGCACTTGACAACGTTCAGTATTAAGCTGTTCATTGATAAAATTATTTTTGTATATATAATTTACTATAATTTGCAGCTAATATTTATACGTTTATATTATTTGCTTGAATTCATAAATTTCTCTTGTTGCAAATTAAAATTTCCTCTAAATCCAGTTTTCCGATTGTAAATTGCTTTATGGAAAACATTTGGCGGCATTCACTGTTAAGCTGTTCATTAATAAAATTATTTTTTGTATATAATTTTATATAATTTGCAGTTAATATTCGTTTCAGTATAGCTATAATGATTTTGAATGACTAAATAAGAATTACTCTACATAAAATGAGAAACAATATTAGTAATTAAATAAAAGTAATATTAATTATAGAAATTAAAATAAGGATAACATTTAACTTGAAATTAATTTTTGATGATTAAATGTTTCATATTTTTAAATGAAAACTTTAAAATTAACATCAATTGGTTCATTATTTTTGTTGATTTCAGTGTGTTCTTCTAAATTTCCAGACAAATAAAATCACACTTTCACGAGAATTTGTTTCTCCAAATACCTTCTGATAAGTATAAAATTTGAAAAGAATATCTTGAGTATTCTAGATTAAGAATAATTTTGCTTTTAAAATGATATGCAAATTCTCTATTAAACAATGTATTTAATTTGAAAAATTAACCTTGTTATAATAATTTATTTGAAGACATTTTTCTCCATTATATTACCTTCACTTTTCCCTATCCTCTCTTAATATTATGCAAGTTCGTTCGCAAAAAGTCATCCTTTGAATTGTTCCATCTTAACTGCACCTGACTGCAAAGCCAAACGATGGGTTTTCATGGATGGGAAAGGGCCGTTTGCAGGTAATTAAGACTTAAATGGACCTTTTGTACGGCCGCTATTACCGGAGGGGGGGGGGACTGAGATGAACAGAAGCTTCAAAATGTGGAATTCTATTTATTCCCTCCCCGTGCTTCGGTCGGAAATGGTATTTGTGTGAAATGTTTGGATGTCTTTCTTAGCAAGCGATGCGTGGGGAGTGGAATGAGGTTTTGGTCTGGCAAATATGTGCGCTAGTGTTTTATTTTTATTGATTGCTGGAATGACTTCAAGCATCTGTCAGACAGTTGCTGCTGGTGCTGCCATTCTCTGCATTTCTTCTAATAAAATCATTTTATATGCGTTTCGACTTGCTAAGTTTTATGAATATATTGTATGATTGGAAATTAGCTTCAGAATTTTTGTTTGTCTGTGAGACATGCTTTGTTTGGAAATGGTATTTATGTATTCTTTGGAAGACTTAGCAAATGATGCACTTAGATGGAGTCGATTTTAATCTAGCTAGTATTTTATCTAGTGATTTATTTGTATTAAATGCTGGGGTGTAAGCATTTATTAGTCCATTCTCGGTATTTCTTCTAATAAAATCATTTTAAACGTATTTTGACTTAATTATACATATACTGTGTGACTAGAAATAAAACTGAATAGCATTTGTTTGATTCTCAGAAATAACTGAATAGATTTATGATAAGAATGGTCTTTTCATCCTACTGATAACTTGCCACTTATTCTCAAAGCTTAATCCTACATCATGTAATGATTTATACCTGAATATTAAATGTTTGCATTTTTAAAATTTTAAATAGTACCTTAGATTTTAAATAGTAAAATTTTAATAGTACATTTTAGATTTGATGTAATAAGTATTTAAAGGCGGAATGTTTTAAATAAAGATTTGATTCAACAACCACAGATTTTAATTGATTAAATTTAATTCAAACTCGTTTTTAATCATTTTTTTCTTTTTTTGCATTGATTAATATTTAAAAAAAGAACAGTATTATCAGTGCGTTAATGCATAAGGCAATTAATTGTCACCCACTAGTATTATTGTATTGATTTTTATTTTAGAGCATATATCACATTTTGATGTTATTTTTTTCTTACAGTATTTGAAATGTATTAAAACTGATGCTGTGTTGAAAGTCACTATCAATGTTTTATTTTAATCAATATTAGAAAGTAACTACATATAACTAACTACATTAATGTATTGATTGCTACCTGTTATGGGCTGCTGCAACTCCATGTCTGGCCTATATGTCTCAATCAAAAGCCTATGAAAAATAAAAATACCTACTTTTTAAATTTATTCATATGAATAGTGGCATGATCAAATGCATTTATTGAAATTTGGATAAGTTATTTAAATATTGTTGAAATATACATCTTTGATATAAAACACAATATACAAAATTTAAAAAATTAAACACAATTAAAAAAATATACATCTTTTGATAATAAACAGTATCTTAACATTATAGCCAACGTAATTTGTATATAGTAAAACTTTTTCTTTACTAATAAGTACTTAAAAATTCTATTATGCCACTTTCTATACCTGAAATGTTTTATGATATCTGTTGTTAACTATTTCATTAGAAAATATTTATTTTAAACTTGAAAAATCCAGCGAAATTATTCGCTATTCAATTTATTGAACTACACTTGATGTATAAAAATTCTATCTTCCACTATGGCTACGTCATTATCCTAGTCACTTAATGCCATTCGGAATTCAATAAATAAACAGAAATCGTTCTTGGGCCAGATTCAAAAAAGAAATCCTTCCTTATCATTAATCTGAAACCGTTTATTGTGTTATTGGCTTTTTCATATGGTTTCCTTTGTGAATGGGATTCTTTCGTTCCCCAACTAAGAAAGACGCATTCAGACATTTGATCGATAAAAGGTCAGCCAACAAAAGAGTAACTAACTGCATTTCCTACTGCGTTGCTTTCTCATGTGCGTTAGATTAATTGAATATCTCTTACTGTATGGAAAGGAATATAAGTACCAGATATTTGTTATTTTGTCGTGGGGAACATGTCATAATGACGTTGTGGTGTTTTGGTTAAGTAAAAAGTGCGCTTTCATCCAGCAATGAAAATATTGTGACAATGTTTACTTTTCCTATTTCTCCTCTGTAGTAATTGCTACTTGACTTTTTGGAATGTACGAAAATCCATTCACCTTCTGTTTGTTTGTTTTTTAATGCAAGAATAAATTGTCCGATTTATTCTTATGATATTCCATACTACAATAAAAATTCGAATTTCTTAGTTGATTTGTATGTTAATCACCTCGTATCACCGAAACTCATTTAGTAAACAGATTTTACATTACGAATTCTTTTCTTTCAATACGATTTTGTCTTATTTGAAATTGTGAAAATAAGGATCCATGGACATTCTAAACTAGCTCTATTATTAGTTATCGTACTTGTTATAACCGGATTCGCAAATATAACTTTCATTGCTTCCTTAGCAACGAATTTTCTATGATACTTTTGAAGGATGTTCTCAAAATAATATTTGTTGCAGGTACAGTTATGTGAAATTAGCCAATACATTTGCAATTCTTTTTTGAAAATGCGCAGAATCTGCTCATATCATTATTGAAGTATTTAAGAATGAAAGTGTAATTTCTTTATCCCTCCCCCTTTCTAAATAATTTCTTGCCACACCCTTTTCTGAATCCTTACGTATTATTATTCTTTAGTATCTTCTTAAACTTTCGATTATTGTCTTAGAGGAGGGGAGAACACTTGATTCAATTTTCTGTTACAGGTAAACAGATCTCATTCGTTTGAGGACCGGATAATCAAGATTCTATTCTTTTGTTTACTTTTTTTATATACAAAATATAAAATTAAATCATCAAGCAGCTTTATCTCAGCAATTTAATCCCCTGAGCCCGGAATCGCCCCTTTCGACAAAGCCCCTGACTCGGACGTTTTCGGGCCCGTAGCTGAAATCTGAAGGCGAAAGGTAATTCTTGACCAGCTCTCATGTGCAAGGAACGATTCCATTCTGTTTTCTCGCACCTTTGGGTTTGAATCCCTAAAATTATCCCACTAGCGGGGCTCACTGAGTTAATGCAGCAGTTCCACTTTTTAAAACTCATGAAACCCAGAAATCAGTTTTTGCAATTTTTTTCCCTGTGCGAATTTGTCTCAAATCCAGCTTAGAAAATTTAATATGTGGTCAATAATTTTTATCTCTAGTGGTCTAAAATTAAATTTCTAAAATTCTAGTGGTCTAATAAGTGATCTAAGAAAATTTTGTTAAAATTCATCAAATCCTGACAATGTATGTGAGCACGATAGCTCAAAATTAGATGGGCAGAATTTGGCATATAGTTTTATTACTAAAAATAAATGTATTTCAGATTTTAAAACAGAACCATCAAAAATTGGTTTTCCTTTCCGCCTGTTCCGTGAATATGTGAACACAATTATTCAAAAATGAATGTGGTAAAAAAACGTTGGTATGTGGCCCTGGCTTTAAAATTGTGAACCGGTATAAAATTTTGCGCTTAACCTGCCAGTGAGAAATTCGATTACTTACTGGATTCTCACGCTGTACTTTGAATTAACTCAAAACACGCCTTACCAAAAAGTCTTGGTGGAAATATTTCCATTGCTTTTGTAAGAAATAACTACCTACTTTTGGTCTTCCCAAAACCTTTTTTCGTATTCTCTAATAAAGGTTTATCCACCTCCACCCTCCATAAAATTGCGAACATTGGTTTAGCCATTAAACATTTGAGTTATTGACTTAACATGCATGTGAAAGTATAAACCGACAGTGGGTCGACCCTTTGATAGTTTTGGTTAAGCATTTGATAAGAATATACATTTTGGGTACTTGACCTGTGTACCAAATTGTATTTATCTAGCTCTATAAGTTTTGTATTTACTGTATTCGTTTGTAATACGGAGTATTTCTTCGATGTTGCTACTGGGAAATGAACTATTTATTAACATATTTTAAAATCAATACTATATAATTCATAATATAAACCAACGAATTCAGAATGAAGTTGTTTTAGAGCAAGAATCAAATTCACTTCTATGGGTTTTTTAAAGAAAAGATGTTTCTACTCTAAGATTTATTCCATATTTTTCCGGAGATTTCACTCCCCCCCCCCCTCCTTCTTTTTCATTCTTTTTAATTCTATGTTCCTCTATACTATATCGTATATCTGTCAATATATCAGAAGACTTACAAAAAGAATCTTTTTAGTGTAAATTTTTAGGTTTGTAAATAAATAGTATTCCTTTCTTTATATCGGAATTGTTTTCATTTTATAGAAATTTGACAACTTCTCTGTTAACTTTTAATGATGAGATATAGGAGTTGAAACTTTTTTGAGTCAACAGAAACCTTTATTGTTCGCAAGGAACTTATACTGTTTCTGATAAATATAACTACGTCGAACAGTGGCGGAATTATGTGTAGTTGGAATCGATTTTCGATACACCCGGTATTACGTTGGCTTACTGCTGCTTTTTCAATACCAGATTTATTGCTATTTGATATTGCGTAGTAATTGCATATCATTATGTTTCCTAGATATCTATATGTATTTTTTTCCTCCTAATGACGGTCATTTTTGCCAACGATGTATCTGATTGTATTGAGATTCTCGCATGCTTTTTATTCTTTCCTTTCATTGATGGGTGATTTCTAACCGCAGGGGTTTTTTTGTCTTTTGGATGGAAATGTATATGAGAAATATTTGTTTTGTATTGGAAATATGCTACACCAGAAGTGAGAGATTCTTATTGATCTGGAAATATTTGTAAGTTCTGGATATAATTGTGTTATGGGTTATTCTTTTGGGAGGGTTAGGTGTTAAAAATAACTTCTCAGAAGGAGGGGTGGAAGAATTAACACTCCCTTATTACAAATAAATAGGTGTATTTAAAAAAAATAGTCAGCACATGTTCTTGTTTTAGAATGAAATTATGCTTTTTTTATTAATATATGTTTGGTATATGTCGAGAATTTCTTTGAGTAAGGAATCTTTTTAACTGTTTACGTACCAAATTATTTTACCATCAATTTTTCAGATTTATTTTTGAGCCATTTGTTAAGTTTTTATATAAAATAAACCCAGGAAAAAGAAAAAAATTATTTAATCAGTTAAATTAATAATAGAAAATTTTTAAGGTTATTTTTAGTTGACTTCTATTGCTTTCTATTGGAAATACGTTCTTCTTGTGCTTTCAAATACTGTTAGAAAAAAATAGTCATATTGTGAAGATATCAACCTAATTTAAACAGTACTTTAAAGTACCGTCGATAAATAAAGGGTTAAAGGCCATTTTGTTATTCTCCTATTAATATATCGAAATGCTTTTGGGATTGACATAAATTTACGAGAAAAAAAATCATTTAGATTAGTTGATAATATTGAGTTTATTTATTTATCTGATTTATTAATAAATTATTAATAAATCAAGAAACTCCATTGAATTTTTTGATTAGGAACTGCAACATCTAAGGTTTTACAGCGAACTTAACTACATTAGATATTGTCGCGTGATTATTATTATCACAATAGAATGATAACTAAGCTGATAGTTAGAAGATAATATGCAGACAAATTTTTATTAGTATTTTCATGGGCTTTGAATATATTAATTTTAATCAAAAATAGAAAAATAGCTTACTTTAAAAATAAAGGACATTTAAAAATTAATAAATCCAGTTGTAAATATTTCCCAAAATCTTAAAAATATTTAACTTAAATTTTTGAATTGTTTGTGGTGTACTGATAATGATGATCTATACATAAAGGAATTCATCTCTTCTTGCTGGCAATATGCCTAACCTATTTTTCTTTTACATAAATAAAATATTTCTTATATGTTTCATACAAATTATTTATTTCATTTTTTTAGCAACAGCGAAACATCAGTATTCTCATGATTTATATTTAATTTTGGAATAAAAATTGTCAAATTATATAGTTATTATATGTCTTTCGTTGCAACAAAGCAATCAAACAAGCAAAAACAAACCCTTCCCTTTCAATCTTTTTTATCTAGCTTCATATTAGATAGTTTACTGAATATGTAAAGTAAATAGTGAAAAAAATTTCTTCGGTACTCGCAGTGACAGCTTTTATATTTGCCATAGACGAA
>JAPMOR010094144.1:646339-677054 GCA_026543865.1 Argiope aurantia | reverse complement strand
ATAGAAGGCAGAAAATCGGGTATTTTTTTTTTCCAGTAAAGAAAAGAGCTGCATAATTTTCTTTTAAACTTTGTCATTTTGTGCATTCTGGATATATATATCCTGACCGTAAAGTGGAATTTTATCACCGCCTGTAAGTGACACTTCCCCTTGTTGTTGCTGATGCCTGGATATATGTTTTCGCTGCATTTTTCCTCGCGGGGCATCTTCTTGTCTTCGAAATATTGGGGCGGGACGCATTTGTCTCATCTTTATTGGCGCCTTAAAGGAGATGTGTGGATGCTTTGAGACCTACGGAATTTCGATGGAGTTTGTGGGATATTGTTTGGATGGAGATTCGGAAAAGAGAATTACGGTATAAAATTTTACTCTTTCTCGGATGAAAGAGATATTGCTCATACAATGTAATATATAGAATATTCCTGAGTTATCTGGTTCCCTTTGTCTAGCTGAAAAGTCAGAAGTTGAGGAAACTTCTTTTGTGTCAAATGGATTCGAATCCTGAATTGTATTTCGTATGTAATAATATAAATGCTGCACATCCATGTGGAACTTGTTTTAGGATCATAGCAAACACTTAAAAGTACTTATTACGATTTTTTTTTGAAGAATATTTTCAGGAAATTACTTAATGTTGCTCGTAAAATGGTTGCATATTTTCTCCTATCGTGATCACTAAAATTCGAAATTATCTTTTGTCCAAAAGTTATATCTGTAATGTGCTTGTAACATATTATTTTTATGCGACATTTAATGACGATTGTTTTAGTTTAGTTATATTAACTTTCCAATTCAAAGCAATATAAAGTTATTTTGGGGTATTATTTAACGTAATTTTGGGCCCCAGACAGACGACGAGGATAACGCTTGAGCTGGCACAGACACGTCACATCACACCCAACTGGTGGATATTGATCCCACGGCGTCATATCTTATAGAATAATGGATTTCGAATTTTGAGCCTTCTGCCGCCGAGACGAAAGTTTTACCACTAGTTCACTGCGGCTCTTAATTTTGATTGAATTTGAACCAACAAGTGACGTGTTGTTGATGGACGCAATTCTGAGATGAGTTAGTGGATAAGTTGTCCTGCTCAAAGGGTGGGGGATGAAAGGCCAGGGTGGATTTCGAAAATTAAAAATCACTTCCCTTCCCATAAATAAAGTCAAAAAATCGCAGTATCCACTTAAATTTTGTTGTTCATAGTTCACAAAAGATATTCCAGCCATTTATTGGGATAGGCGAATTTACATATAAGATGAATTGCATATAAGATCCGTTGCGTATCCGAGTAATGTAATCCAACTTCACTTTTCATTTCGCCGGCATAGTTTTTTACTGAGTTTGATAACCATAATGTTCTTTTTATAATTCCTACTAGTTATTTAATGTTGTTTTAAAAGAAATTTAATATTTAACTTATTTTACAGTATAAACTATCAAGAAAGAAAGAAAGAAATAGAAACTAAGCAGTGAATATACATTGTTCTTTCGAGAAAGTGTACATTTATCATTTGTTTGCATTGCGATCAGAATGAGAAGAATTTTGATATTTATTGTTGAGCATTTTAAACCTTCTTAAATTTCGTAAATTCCTTTGATATTGCAGATTTAAACCATCGGAAGTTCTTTTATTTGTTTTAGAAGCCGTTTGTAAACATATGTAACAGAAAACGGAAATGCTACATTTAAGCGCCTGAAGAAAAAAAATTAAATAAGAGTACTAATCCCGAATGCCATTTCCGTTGGATGAGATCCGTTTATATTTAGAATGACTTCGATTGAACTCAAGATTTATTGTTTTTCGTATTTTTTATAAAGGTCTCTTATTCCCCCCCCCCCCCTATAAGTGTCCTAACGGTCCAATTTGCGATCTTAGCGCCCATATAAGTTGGAGCATGGTTCTTTTTTGACATTAGCTACTGAACATTAAAATGTTAGATAAGAACTATGCAGCATAAAGTTTTACAAAGAACATCGCTATATATTTATGATCGTGACATCTTTTCAAATTTCTTAACTGTTTACTTTTTTATAGCCTAGTAACAATCTTTTATCTTTCAATGGGACACATGCTCCCCCCCCCCTCTCTGTACTCTTGTTAAGGTCGCCGAAAATCTCATTACGATTGATTTTACTTTGGAATCACTATCAAAAGATAATATTCAAAAAAACGTTTAGAACATTTTATTTATAATATAATTTAATTTGCACTTTTAAAAAAAGAAATTCTTTAATCCATTTTCCGTTCATTCCTGATGCGCTAGATTTTTGAAAATGTGTACAATTGCTTGTTCTCGGCGGTAATGTGCTCTATTATCGGTGGAATCAGCAAATTGATTAAATTGTGTTTCATTTTGCGTCGTCTGAGTGTGAATTTGAAAAAAGAAAAAAGAAGGAACAAATAAAAGGATTTCAGGATTGCATACCATTTGTTATTTGAATTATAAATTAAGGATTAACAGGACGAGAATAATTAACCCTTTGCACTCGGATGGTGCCTTTCACTCACCGTTCAGGACGGTACATCATTTTGACGTTTTATTTATTTTTCAATTTTGATTTTTAAAAACGTCTTCAAAAGGATAAAAAGATGTAGATTAATTTTTCAGGGAAATTCAACTTAAAACAATTGTATACATTTATTTTTCGGAGCAATAAACAAATCCTTTTCCGAGTGCAAAGGGTTAAAATAAAAATTAGAACCTACTCATCAGTAACATTAATGAAAGTGAATTTTTCAAAATGTTTGTCTTCGCTTTTTGGATGACAGTTATACAAAGAAAGTACTTAGTTATTCAAAGTTGAATTTGTAAAAATTAACTCAGCTAGTAATATAATTTATTGGAACTTCATTTCATTGTAGCAAGATATTTTATCTGAAATTTTTGATACAATAAGACCTGTGTTGGAACATCAAGGTTTTAAATCGCTGCGCTTTCAGTGACATTTTCTGTTCTCTTAATTTTATTTCTAATTTCATCTTCCGTCGCCATCTTGATCGAAGCTTTTAGACCCGGAAACTAGACATCGATTGCTACTCTGCTTTCCTGACTCAATGTTAGGGTGTTTCCTTGTTCTTTCTTCACAATGTCTCAGTTGAGAGCGAAATTTATTTGCCGCTGCTTCCTGTGTATGCGTGAAAACTTGTCTCCCGTTTCCTCTTTGTTAAAAATCGATACTTAATCTATGTTAATGCCGTTTTCCATCCCATCGACTGACAGTTGTCAAAGAAATCGCAGCTCTTGTATTTGTTGCGCTCGACATTTCGTTATCTGTATATTGACATTTGGAAAAATGAAAAACAATGGCTTGCGCTGTTGAGTAGGGCCGTCTTTTATTGAATTTCTCCCTTTTTATCATCTCGTATACGTAGTGTAGGTGTAAAGAATAGTAAGTCAAAAAATTCGAACTCGAGTTTTTGACGAGTCTTCACGATTTAGACCTCCGTGAGTTCGATTAATGCATCTTTTTTGGAAAATGTCTGTCTGTCTGTGACAAAGATGACTCAAAAATGCTTTGATCTAGAAAGATGAAATTATGATTATGGTCTTTACACGAAATGTACAGATTTCGATCAAATTTTGGGTAAAATCCGTTCAGAGGAAGTCTGTCTGTCTCTCTGTTCGAATATAATAACTACAAACTTAAGAGAGCTAGATGGATGAAATTCGATACACAAGTTTAACATCTGTGTAGTGAAGTCATTCCTGTCAAATTTTAAGCCAAACCCTCTACGGGTGGACTGTCTGTCGGTCTGTACTTTCAGAACCATATAAACTCGATGGTTAAAAAACGCAATGATTTAGATATATTAAATGGACTAAGGGTTTTAGCGACTGCAAGTGTAGTTTTGTGTCAAATCTTTGTTTCAATCTATTGAGAAAAAAATTGTCATTAGCAGAAATTCGATTTCCAGGTACTATTAACCAGGAATTAATCACCGAAAAAACTCGCCAAGGATAGCACAATTAGATTCAGTAAAAATGCTAAATTCACAACAAAAAATATTTCATAACTATTGTACCTAGTACCAGGCAAGACGTTCTCTGGCACGGCTAGTTTATTAGCGAGTATACGAGTAATTTATAGAAAGACCCCTGCTGTTGGTTCATTTTTTTTAATTCCTCGTTATTTTTTTAATAATCACAATAGTTCACATTTATCTGCATGTTTAATTTTTATTTAAAAAACAGTAGGTTTATTGTGATGAATTTTGGGCTTTATATTAATACACTTTATTTAACGACTTTGTTGAAAGTTTTAGCGACAAAGAAATATATTTGTGTAAACCGTACGGACGTGAAAATTTTTATTAATAAATTAACAATCCAATGGGAAAAATTGTCGATTGAAATTTATTTTAGATTTCAGCAACAGAGAGCTCAAGTTTTAAGAACCTTTGATTTCGCCATCTCCGTTGAAATCCTTACATGTAGCCAGTTATAAGTGAAAATGAATGTGCAAACAGCAATAGGCCCCATTTCGAAATTACTGAAGACTTAGATGAAATTTGAAGTATGGATTTTACTACAAATTTGTACATTTCTTTCGAATAGTGAATGAAATCCATTCAGAGGAAATCTGTCTTTTCGGCTGCTCAAAAATATGTTTACATAATGATTACAAATCGTAAAGATTTAGATGGGTGGAATTTAGTAAAGAAATTTAACATTAAAAATGTAAATCTATATCAAATTTGGAATCAAAACTATCGAGAAGTTGACTGTTCTGTTCAGTTTGTACTTTTGCATGCAGGAAAACACGATGATTCAACAACTTAGATAAATGAAATTTGGTGCACAGTTTTAACATCTAAAATGCAGACTTTTATGAAATTTCCGACCAAATCTGTATATGGGTTGTCCGTCTGTAGATTCGCGTTTATGTTAATGCTGTAATTCAAAAACCCAATGATTGAAATGAAATTTGGCTTCGGATTTTGTAATTAAAATTCCAATTCTATGGTCAATTTTGGTTTCAATTGATCGGAGAGTGTCCGAAATGCATATTCGATTCTCGGGAGTATTTGTGTATTAACTGCATACCAGTGATTGATCACCAAACAAATGTTAAAAATTGATATTTTATAGTTATTGTTCGCCAGTGACATGCGTTTCATACAGTAGTACCGGTTTTCTTTACTATGCTAGTAATCCCACAATTCTTAAATATGGGACTCTGAAAATAAAAATATGAGCACTCGTGGCCTTCCTTGTCCAAAGTACACAATTTTATTCTACTGAGGTGGGTGATAACGCCTTAATGTATGCGAGAAAGTTTCTGGAAAACCATTCTCACTCTTAATTTAATAGATCCTTTTAAGAAATTTATATATTTATTATATTGTTTATTCCATCATGGGCATTAGTTTCACTAGACTATGCGCACGAAATAACAAATCCTATTTTCATTTATATTTCGGACTAAATCTGTCCTTAGAAAATTAATTAGCATACCTCATCAACAATAAATTAAACAAATAAACCTAATTTGAATAATTTCAATCAATCATTGTTTTACAAATTTAGCTGGACATTTACTTGAGCTGTGAAGTTAGTTACTTTATTATTGCCCATCAGATAATTTTTAAAATGCATCATACTGGAAAATGGTATCATGTAATAATCAGTCTAAAAAAATTATAATATGCAATTTATTTCATTAGACAACATTAATACTTCTTGCAGTTGCCTACTATTGTCTTAATTTTTTTAAAAAAATGTCCGAATGTATTTCTTAATGAAAAAGATAATTTTATACATGAAGAAACGTAATTGCGTAAATTAGATTTCTAAAGCCAAAAAAAAAAAAATGTCATTTTATGCTTTTTTTTTAATTTTATACTGTGAGTTGAAATCTCTAATAAAATCAATTAAAAATTTAATTGTTGAAAAGCTGTATCACAAAATAATTATTTAATTTCACAAGGGATTTGTAAAAGTCTTAATTTTTATTGTAATGCATTATTTTAATAAAATAGAATCTGGGCTTTCATTAAAAAGAAAAATCCCTTAGAAATAAGTAGACCTCTATTTTTTCCTTTAGCCATCGCTTGGTATTCATTCCATTGCACCGTCCATGTCTTAAAGAAGTTGAAATGTTTTATTTATAAAGTCTAAATATATTTACTTTTTTTAATGCTCATGTTTGCAATCTTCAGTAAATTCGACCTAAAAATTTTACCGAATCCCCATGTTATAAATAATTAGACTAATAAAATTAGAATAAAAGATTCTTAATAGTAGGAATTTTAATTTTTTCGAGAAAACTAACTATATTTGAAAAACTTCTAAAATGCAGTAATTAGTCTTAGAAATTCAAAATCCTTTCATTAGAGCATAATTGCTAGAGCATTATTGCACTAATCAAGTTTAATCATAAAACTTGATTTGTGCAATAATCCATCTATATTTTTTCTGCAATCATTAAAAACATTATTATAGACAAACGTGTATGATGAATCGCCAAGCATAATAAGATATCAAATAAAACCAGTGGGAATGGTCTCCCAAAAACTTTCTCGCGTACTCTCTAATAAATTTGCCATGCCAGAGAACGCCTTGCATGGCACTGGCATACAATAGTTAAGAAATATTAACTCTTGATGTGAATTTAACATTTTTATTGATTCTTGGCGAGTTTTTGGCGATTAATCCCTCGTATGCATTAATATTATCCAAAAATCGAATTTTAAGTTTTAGACATATATTTTTCGGCCCATTGAAACAAATTATTGCCACAAAGCTGCACTTGTAACCACAAATTCTCGTACCAAATTTGATATAATCAAGTCGTTCCTTTTTTTTTTTATATAATAATTATCGCGATTACATAATTCTGAGAGAACAGACGGACAGACAGTTTACCCTTTGTCAGTTTTGGTTCAAAATTTTACAAGTGTCTGCACTTTAGTTGTTAAATCTTTGTGCCTAATCTTATCTATCTAGCTCTCTTCGTTTTGTAGTTATCGGGTTAATTTATAATCGAACCGCCGAATAGATAGTCTTTCTTTAAACAGGTTTTACTCACAATTTGATAGAAATTTTAAAATTTGGTTTAAAGACCTTATACCATATTTCTGCCGTTTGCCTCATATCGTTTTTGAGTTATCTTTGTCATAGAATGACAGACAGACGGACATTTGTCAAACATGTGTTATTTCAACTCAGGAAGGTCTAAAACGTGGAAATTCGTCAACATCTCTTGTTCGAATTTTTTTGACGATTACTATACTTTCTCTATACTACTTATGCGAGGAAGTAAAAAATTGCATTAAATTTTAAAATTCCATCTGTGCATTTAGGTAATAACTATGAACCAAATTTCATAGCTGTAAGTGCGACATTTTTAACACCGCAGTCATACATACACAAACACTTTCTTTTGTAAGTATATATAAAACCATGTAACGGCCTATGTGAGCTCCTATATTTCTCTCCATATTCATCGACAATCCACTCATTTTCCTTTTATCGTCCTTTACGTGCTTCGGACACGTGAATGCCTCCCTTTGTATCCAGACGCGCGGAATCGGTGGCGGGCGCGAGCTGTCTCTGAAAATATCGATTTCAGTCGCTCGTTTCCATTAGAAGGAAGTCAAGTAAATGGAAGAAGAGGAATTGGGACGATATTACATTTTGATCATTACCACGCCGCAAATAGTCGTTCGTTCCCGGATCGATCACTTCGCTTTCGCTGTTGCGATATTTTCTGTCACCGTACGCATATAGCGTCCCGTCGGCTATTTTTAGGTATTCGCTTCAAGATAACAGTGTCTTTTCGCAGGTGAAATGGGATATTTAGCATCTATTTATGTCCAGCTATTTTAATTAAATGTTGTTATTAATGTAAGTAATAAATACTAGTGATAGAGGAGGGTGAATTTCCTTGAATGAACGGATTCGATGGGTTAAGAATTACTGGACTTGGTTTATATTTTTTGATTCAGACTAAAATTAATTTAAATTTATACAGTTTGGGTAACTATAAAGAAATTTTATTACTTTAAAAGGTCTCAGGAATCTTAAACTTAAAATTTTTTCGATTTTTTTTTAAAGAAAAAAATATATATGTTAGTCCCATCTTTTCTAAATATTTTGTTACTAAAATTGTAACGATACTATCAAAACCTCCAGAGTTATTTAGAAAAAACTATAACATCGATTAAATGTAAACAGATACTTCCTCTGCCAGAATATCAAAAGACATATTGTTTTCCAGCGGGTTCTAAGACACTCCGCGCATTTGCACATGCAAATTCGTCAAAATATGGGTGAGAGAAACGATAAAAAGAGATGTTTACATTTAACAAGAAAGTAAACTTGGATTACTCGCAGACTAAATTAAAATGAAATGACTAAATGGACTAAATAAAAAATTTATTGAATAATCTATATAATAATAGACTAAATTAAAAATCTACGGGATATTAAATTAGCCACGAGAATTTCGATAAAGTACGTCTGGTCATTGTAAAGCATTGTGTTCGGAAAGACAAGATTCGTAAGACTTAGGATATTAATGAATTGTACCGAAATTGCTCCGAGTTCGTTTCTCGTATAGTGAAATACCCCTTTTGTAGCTTTAAAAGAGAAATTTAATTATATTTTTAAAGAATTATTCTATCAAGCATTTTATAGGCTATGACTTCTCTTACCTTTAATCTGTTAGTAAATGTTAGGTTATTATTAAAAAAATACTGTGCGCACTGCATTTGGATAAACTTGAAGTTTACGAATATAAAATGCCTATTAGATTTGTATTCAGAGGGTCTAATACCGCGGTTTGTAATGACTTTAAATTAGACACAAAATATTTTCTTTTGACCAAGTTTTGGTCTTAGACTTTTTTTTTTTCCATGTTCAATTGTGCAAACCTTAATCTGCCCTATTTAATATATTGTTGGATCATTTGTAAATTCCAATATAAATCCTTCAAAATAGGATGAATGTATAGTTGACATTCAAAACATTTTATGTATTGCGATTTTGCCAAAAGAATAATGCAAATGAAATGGTTTTATTGTGGAATGTCTGTAAATCTTAAATTCAGTTGATGGATTTGCTTTAAATAGAGACCTGCTTTTGCCAAATTTCGAACATTATTGCTTTTGTTATCTATGATGTATTTTTTAATAAAAAGTCTGAATATGTATTACATTCAGTTTGTATTTATTACACTTCTATACTAAACTTTAACTTTTCGTACTTTTTTATACTTACATATATCAAAATGTTCCCTGACGAACTCAGTGCCTATGAAACCCAGAACAAATGTGCGTGTTCAGGGCTAATATCATGTTTTCTTGATAAGTTTTGTTCCAACTGAGTGATATGTTAACATCGGGTTTTTTTAATAAAATTTCTTGATCACTGGCATAGTAGTCTAAGATTTTGAAAATAGCCTTCCCTTGATAGACTTGATTGAAATTTGAAATGATATTAATTTTGAAATTACAGTATCACCCCAGTTCAGCAGATCTCTATCATTGCTTGCGTAGTTCTATATTTAGATCTGTTAGTCTTCTGCAATAATACTCTCTTGCATTTCAACAATATAACATATAACTTGGAGAAAAGACCACTTAATACTTTTAAACACGGATTTTTGCTAAATATAATTAGTCATTTTAGAACATAGTCTAACTATAATACTTTCTTATACTCTTTAAAAATGATTTGAAATATATTCCTTGTAATTGCTAAGGCATTTCGTGCGAGCCATAATCTCTATAAGACATTTCGTTGGAAATTCACTTTCAGTGTTCTGTTTCTAGTGAATCCGATTAAAAGAAGGAACGATTCATGTAAAACTGGTTTTGCTGCTTGGATACACTCCCATCACGGAAGCTGATTTTCAAGTGAACCTACTATAAAATTTTCATTTCCTTTTCGTTATCTATTATGTATGGTTGGCTTATTTGTTTCACCTGATTTCAATTTATCCGTGCGTTTCGTATTATAAAATATCTGCTGCTTACAGGTTTTTTGTAATGCGTCATCATTCTAAGTGTTATGGAAAAAACTTGTTTTAAATTTTGTGTGGAAGTGCAAACTGTAGTAAATTTTATCCCACGCTCATGTTCGCGCTTTGTAATATTTTCATAAATGTCGCCTGTGGATTTGATTTATGTTATTTTTATGTGGAGCTTGGGTGTTTTTACGATCTTCGCATGAGTAGAGGGAATAAATTTTTCAGTGTAAGAAAATTCACGTTGCATTAATTTAGCTGTTTTAAAATTAACCATCCTATTCCATAATTTTTTTTTTTTTTTGGATTCTGGAATTTTAAAAAAATGAAAGAAATGAAAGAATGCATACATACTATATTAAATGTCATGTTTAAAGTATCAAATCCATTTAGAATATCTACGATCAAATGGATCGATTTTTTTAGGAATAAATATATATATACGACGGTAAATAAAATAATTTTCCCTGATTTTAAGAGGGATCTACAATTTAAAAATAATTATCGGAATGAGACTAAATTTTATTTACTGGCTATGAATAGCACAGGCAAAGGATTTCCGAAAATAATAATAGTAATAACAACAAAAACCATTGATAAAATAGGTTTTAACGTATTTGGAATGAAAGCGGACCACCGTTTAAGTTCAGAAAATGGTTATATAAAATTTCATTAATGTACGGTTAATAAAAAAAAAAGTGATAAGATAAAAATGAGTCACATGCATTATATAAATCACAGGAAATAATTATTTTAACAATAAACATTAGAACCCTTAGAAAATATGCAACGTTTTCAATTTGCTGATTTTCCCTTATAAAAGATGTGTGAGTGATTCTTGGTAAATTTTATTCTCACCCACAGCCTGCATAAGAAACTTGATTCCATTCCGTTCATTAGGTTTAGCTGTTGATATTCTAAATGTTATTAAAAAATTTGTTTTAAAGTATATTTAAATATGCAGAGTTATATATAAAAAAAGAAAAAGATTTATATTTATTTCTACGGAATGACATTAAATATACATATGATACATCCCTGTATAGTGAAAAAATTCAAAGCATTTCTTTGTAAATTTGAGTGGAATCCATCGCGAGTTCTATTAGCAATGTGGCAAATGTCAAATCGGAAGTCTATTATTTTCCATACTTGTAGAAACTGGTCCTAGTTATTGAACGCATTGCCATAAGAGTGCGATCTTGAAAAGTGGACAGTACAGATTTCAAACACATGCCATTTCGTAGGATGCGAAATTTCAAAATCTCTGCTTCCTCTGCTTGTATATTTCGTATGATTATGATCAAGAGTAGTGCAGATACGTGCATTTTCATCTGACGTGCGAGGAGTCCAGACTTCCCTTTTCATATGCAACCAGCATCTAAGAATTTCATGCATCAACTATAAATATATTTATAATGAGACTATTCTTTGTTGAAATCGTAACGAAAACATGCTACAGTGCAATAATGTATTCATTCTTAGAATATTGCAGCATACAAAGTAACATTTTCTTAGACATCGAACAGTTGCGCCGCTTTCATTGGAATTATTTAATTTGCAAATAAATATAAAAACAAAACTTTTATTTTTCCTCTATCTGATGATGCATTTTATGCGCCTCTTTCTATCATAATTCGTATGTATTCGTAATCCTGTATGTATCATAAAATAGCTTCTAATGTTCGCAGTTGTGAGAATGTAGGAAGAACTTCAATATCATCTATATTTTAAACTACTCCTTTAACGCAACGCAGTGTTTATTGAATAATCTTTGTAAAAATATACTTCATGTTCAATTGTGAAGATATAATTATTTTTTAATTGGAAATTAAATTTGTGGCAGAAGATACTATAATGACAAAATAAAAGTTCCTTTAACTTTTCCAATAAAAACATGACAAAATTTCTTCACCGTAGTCGTATTGCTACTACTATATTCCATGACATTCAATTCAATTGGCGAATTTACACCATTTGTTCCTTTTAATCTATTTTGATGTTTTGAATGTAGTCTGGCTCTCCTAAGTTATTGGGTCCATTTTTAGTTGATATGATTTGAATTGATTCGTCCAAAGTTTCGTCGGCATGTTGCTCCATATATTGTATGAAATAATGTGAACTCAACATTGTAATCTTTATCTTGAGAGCGGGGGAGAAATTTGTTTTACACCAGAATAAAACATTAACTGCTTATGGTCTACCAATTATAGAACAAGCGTAGCACAAAAATTATGAATTTATTTTTCTTTCATCCTTTTAAACAAACTGTTTCAAAATTTGAATTTACTGAAAATTCGGTCAAGCTTGAAAAATTTAATTGAAAACTGAATGCTTTTATACATCAAGAAATCATAGATAACTAGTGTTTGAAGGTTAATGTCAATTTAATACATTGAAACCATTAAAAGTAAACAATTTGCGAAGTTCAATGAAACATAGGCCTAACAAACTTTTTGAGATTTTGAAGCGCAAACTTCAAGATTCAAAGTGACTTTGGTTATAAAATTTTTGTTGTGTGTTTGTGAGTCCATTTTGTTTTTTGTTATTTTTTTATCGTCTGGGAGCTTTTGGCTACATTCCCGAATTGATTTCTTTTGACTGCATCACAAAAGCTATTACTTTTCATTTAAATAGATCATCAGGAATAGTCTTCCCATCTCATCCCTCTCTTTTCTTTTTTCTTTTTTTTTTTTAATCATAATTTTGGACAGAAAATAGTGAACACAATTTCAGTAGTAGAGAAATCAATTGTCGCCTTTTACTCTTCTCAGAAAATTCCCAGTATAATTTCAGTTTTGAAATATATGGCTTAAAGAAATGGTATGTGAAAGTGTATAGCAGTATAGTAACTAATGCTCTTTCTTTTTTATGCAATATGCATTCAACTACTTTGATTGTTTAGTTACATGAACTTATGCTCAGTAACAGTTAATGAAATTATTTCACATACTGTTTTTTTTATTTTAGTAATAATCATAAAATAGCATATGAAATCAAAATAAATTTTTGGCTACCTTAATAGCTGATTGCTCTCAGGAAAGCTGCACATACAATGATGATTTTTATGTGGTGTATTTGGGGGGGGGGGAGGATTCTTTTCGTGAGATTATCTTTTAAACTTGTTTTAGCGTTCCGTTTTCTTTTAAAAAGGTTGTAGTGTAAAGAAAATCTACTTTCAACTCCTAAATTTTAAATAAATTTTGCGGTCTTCAATTACAAAATTATTAAGAGGAATAAAAAAAAAAGATTAACTATTGATTCCTGGTGTTTTAATTATTTTTTAACTGTATGGTAATTTTAGCATGCAATTCAAACTCAGTGCAGTTACTGTACTAATAACTACAAGGAATCGCAACAAATATAATTTTCAGTCATCATGTGAGGAATTTTTTTGTAATTTATAAATAGAAAGTCTTGAAATTTCGCTGCTACGCCATCGTGATATAATATTGATATGGCAAATTAATAATCAAAAGTTTTATAATTAAGAGATTTATAAGCATCCCGTGTCTTCTTACATTATTTTTTTCCATATTGCAAGAAAAAAAATCGAATTATGAAGGGGTTTTTTTTTTTTATTTAATTGCAGTTATTTGGAACTGAAATTGTGTAATATACTTTGCAGGGATTTTTTTTTTTTCGCTGATTGTTTATTTATGTTATGAAAGTGTCTTTAGTCGATACACGCTAGCATTAATAATTTCGGATATTTTATGTAACAAAAATAATGACATGAAGCAATTCCCCAATTATTAACCTCTGAATTTATTTAATTATGTTAATTAATCGAGGATAAGGAGACGGAGATTATCCTTCTTTAATGAGTCGTTTCTAATCAGATAGAACTTCGTAAATTCCAACTATACAAGACTATATAAAAATAAAATTATGTAGATTGATAGAGCTTTAAAAAAGCAGGAAAATAATAAAAAGAATTTATAACATGATTTTGGGCATGAGTTTCGATCATGAAATGAAAACATGAAAATTTTCATTTCAAAATCTCTTGTCTGATTCCTCAATTTCTTAGAAAACATGATTAAAATATTTCAATAAAATTTCTTATAATCAAATATAATAAATGAATTTTTATTTAACTATTTTTAATTTGCTTCATCAATTTTTTTTTCCACCTTCATATCAGTAAAATTATTTTGTTTGAAAATATTTTAATCCAAAAGTACCTGCTTAGATCAGATAATTTCTTTTAAGAAACCAAACATTTAACTTTTTTATTAATTGGATGTTCTAGAAATGTTTTTGTAAACAATGAATGAACCTATCGTACATCTGGTATGAAATTATGAATGCCATCAACTTCTTGTCACTCCTATCACTTTAGCCATTTATTTTCAACGCTGTTACTAGCGTTATTGCGTCGTTGGTTCACTGTATACTATCGCGATTTGTCTGTGTCACTCGGGTGTAATTTGGTATCGCCGCTTTTCCTACATCATCCCACCCCCTTCTGAAATTCATACCACCCTGCAAAGTTTATTTGAAATCTTTTGAAATTAATGGCGATTTGGGTCACTAAACTACTTCACTTGCTTCCTGCTCACTGGACTGAATGAAAAGAATTCCGAAATGAATTTTTCTTTCTTTGGAAGATTTTTCTTCCCCCCTGATAAATACCCAGACTTGAAAGAAAGAGGGGGTAGTCTCCCCACCCTTCTGTTTTGCCACCGTGGCACTCTGCCAAGTGCCGAGGGCAAAGTCCTACAAAGGATCAAACATCTCCCCATGCTAGTTTATATCTAAATATGTCTACATTTTGATGTTTCGTCGCGGGTTGCGTCCGGAAATACATAGTAGTGCGTTTCCAGTTTGGGAAATTAAAATAAATTAGCCGTCATAAAACTTTCATTTTTGTTTTGAGTTGACACATTGAAATAAAAAAATGCCAAAATTGTCATCGATAGTGTAATAATATCGTGTTGGTGACGAATATGAAAAGTGAAAATTTTGTAATTTTTTTCTGTGTTTTTGTTTTTTAATTATGAAATGTATATGTATCGATATTTTTAAAAGGATTTTCTATTTCCTCATTTTATCTGATTGCCTTATTGGTTTCTAGTGGTACATCTGTAAAGAATAACTGCGACGTTTTGAAAATTTTATTGTAATTTTTTTGAAACAAAGTCTTTGCAACTTGGTATGCCCACTTCTTTGTTTACTTATCTCCACTTAAGTTTTCTCGTCATTGTTTTTATAAGTATTTCCTAGAAATATCAAAATCTTCCCATAATTCTTGTCCAGAATGGTCAATATTTTATTTTGTCATTTTTTTTTTCTTGTAATGTGAAACTTACAAGCCTTGCTGCTACTCAAAAGCTGAATCTTATCTCCTTGAAATGCTAAAAATAATTATTCTGCCTGCAGTTAAAGTATGAATCGTCCTATTTAAATAAGTCCTATTAAATCGTCCTAGTTAAAATAAGTGGTGTTAGGGGCATCCATATATTTAAAATAATTGCCAAAATCCAAGAACCAGTCTTCCAACTGCAACCAACCATTGGCTCGATTTCGCCAATTTTTATTTCATGTGAAAACTCACGAACACTGCCAATATTTCTATGAATTATGATTATAATTATAAGAGCATGGCGCGAACACACCACATTTTTGAACGAAATAATCGTATGTTCTCTGTGAGGAAATCATAAACTTATACTCCGACCCGCTCGAAAGCCCACAGAAAAATCTAAATGACCGGACCGCCGCAACAGTAACACTGGCGGGAACGCTGGTTGAGTCCTAAAGGCCATCACCAGCCACGGTACAACCCTTTCCTAAGGAAATACTTCTCGTCATCGATAGGAAGAACTAGACCCCCACATTTTGATGTAACCCATAAGGGTGACGAGAACCAATCACCATGCCGGAAGCTTCTCATCCTCAATTACGAAGTGTCCCCCTCCCCGGAGAACTCTCTATGAGGGAAAAACCTCCACAGGTTTCCTAACAATTTTTATTTCGCACTGCCTGGGGATACACCTCCAATAAGTTTACCTCCCTTTGTCTTCCTCTCAATTTGCATTATATATTGGAATTTGAAATTTTGCACTAGTCCTCAACCTCAAAAACTGGGCCGATTTTATTATTAACCTTTAAACCTTTATTATTAACCTATATTCTACGTTTATTGTGCGAAATATAATTTCAAACAATGCTTTCATTTGGTATAATATGATGTAGTTAACCAAAGATGATTGACATCCTTAAATTAATGTTATTAATATGATGGGCGAATAGCTTGTCACCGAAGGCTACTGACTTTTTTGAGGGAAAAAATTGACTGTTTAATTAATTTCTTTGAAATAAGCTTTCACTAAAGCTGTGGTTATTCTTCAGTATTATCCAGTAAAATTATAAGTACTTAAAGCAAATATTACATCATCACCTATCAAATCATATACTGTTGGCTGCTTGGCATATGTCATATACGTGGAAACCAAAAATATATTTAAATATTTTTACTTAATAGAATACCCACGCGTGAATAAGTCGACGCTTTTTTTAAATATATATATATATATACTATTTATATTTTAAAATACTTTTTTATATAAAATATTACGATACATAAAATATTCTACCGTCTGCAACTTTTTGTTTCAGCTTGTCTTACTCCCAGACTTAACTACTCTCTAAAGAGAACAAGACGCATTATTTGTTGACACCGTGGATTATTATATCTGTTAAAGTTTTGAATTTATTATCATGAAACCTTTACTAAACTCTCCCTAATGTTTTATAATATATATATGAGCAAATTATGGAAGGAAAAAAAAATAGTTTGGGTTTCTGTAACATTATAAAATGTTTGTTCCATTTTTATTTATATGATTGAGAAATTGGTTTTTAGATTCCATTCTGATTATAACTTGTACTTGCAAAATTCTATTCGCAATTTGTGGTATTGTGGAATTACTGTTGTTTTGCTGTTGCATTCCATCGTTCATTCTTTTTGTGCAGTTTTTCTCTTTATGCATGTAAAACATGATTTGAAGAAATAGTAGTTGAGTTCTTTAACACTTTTTAGTCTTCTTACTTTCAATGAAATAATGCAGTTTTTAATTTTTGTCAAGATATCTTTGTCCAAGCCATGGTGGGAACGAAATAAAGTCAGAAAACAGAGAAGAGAGATGCCGTGAGAACATATTTAGATCGTGTATAGTTTTGCAAAAGAATTTGTCGACTCAGAATTTTGATTCCATGGGAGTTAAAAGCTCCTCGCAATTCGGAAGTTAAAATTGTAGTGAAAGGCTCATATAATTAGAAAATTTTTTAAATGTAGATTGATTAGAAATTATTGCTTATGTATTGTTTGTAAACTGTTTTACTTTTATGCTAAGTTGCAGTTATACGTTTATTACTATAGATGTTTTTTGTTATCACTTGCTAATATTGAATTTTTTTTCTTTTATAGGTAAGAAAATGGCTTAATTATATTCTTTTATTTAGGTAAGTGGAAAATTACCTTATTATTCTAGGTGTGTTTTGGGGGGGGGAGAATGTATTGAGTATAAAACAACCTGTTGATTTTTAATTTTAAATTACAAAACATAGTTTTTTAAAAAAAAAACTTTTTCCTAAAAAAAATCATTCTTCTTAAGTACACTGGTCTTTTTTTTTGGTTATAATAGTTTTAAAATTTAATAGAAAATATAAGTAAGAAAATACTTTTTTTTGATAGGTTGAGGTTATTTATTAAGCAAGATTAATACTTATGAATTAGTTACATGAATTTCATAAATACAGTTTTTATTAAAAGATGTAATTTTTGTAAGCCATTTTGCGGTGTTTTAGGAGACTTTACAAAACTTATGTATTTTATATCTCATAGTGATATTGTCTGTATTTTCATAAACTACTTTTTGAGTAAATAAAACTAAGAATTTTAAATGATAGTTTAATTCTACTTAAAATTGTTAGTTATCTATTAATTGAATTTATAATGTAAAAGCTAATAAAAGTGATACTCCCCCAAAATAGTTTCCACCGAGTCGCATAGTGATTTTGTTACACAATGTTTCATTTTTTGTGTACTTGATATTTTGGTAAAAACCCGACTCATAATTTCAATATGCACTTCCTTTAATTTTGAAATCAGCAGTTTTTACTTAGTAAATTAAATAAAAGATATTTATTGAAGATTCCAGTATTCGTATGATATTTTAAATGAGAATTCTTATTAAAATATAGAATTAATTTACTGTTTAAAAATTTTTACTTAAATTATAGTTTAGAAAACATTTGATAATTAATTTACACACTTCAAGTTTTCTTATATTAATTATATTAGTAGAAATCCATCCACTTTACTTAGTTAAAAATCGAAAAATAATATATTGCAGAACTTAAAGAATAAGGACATTATAAGCCTCTCAGAAGAAAGTTCAGTTCCATATTTTAATGAATAACATCTATGTGTAATGTGTTACGCTTTTCTGAGTGCTTTGAGGATATTCTTTTCCAATACTTTTTTTAAAAATATTTCCGTTTGTCACTATAAAATGACGGACATAGTAGAATATCGATTTTCAGTTGACTGAAACCTGATTTCCCACCTTCTGTATATTTAATGATTGGCCAAAATTTGTCTTTTCAAATTGGTGACGAATTTTAAATAGATGGGAAAAAATAAGCCATCGATAACAAAGTTAAAAACGTTTTGATTAAAAGATTTAAAAAAAAAAAATTGTATTTTTTATGTTAATGCGCCAAATATTTTATGGCTCTTTTGATTTCATTTTCTTTTGAAATTTCCATTACTCTTGGATGCGTTTTAACCATATGCATGATGCAGTTTAGTCAAATTATTTTCTTGCTCCACTAAACAACCAACCTTTTGAATTTTTCATTCCACTTTCGGGGAAATGCTGATTTATTTAGCATTTCTTTATTGCGGCATTTAACTTATAAATCAGAACATTTATCACGGAAAATATATATTTTAGAAATAATTTTGCGGTCAACTACCAAATTTATTCTTTTCTAATGCAATTTATTTATATTCTCCCGCCTCTTAAAATAACTTGAAGTTTAAATGTGCAAATGCCAGCTTTAAAAATTCGCAGCTGTTATGTTTCCGTGTTTTTTCCTGTATCATATTTTACCTGTTTTGTATTGTTGAATTATGTGACAAAATTTTGCAAATTTTTCTTATAAATTATTGTTGCAAGCTTACTTAATTGAAGGTTTTATTCTTTGTTAAGCACTGTGTTTGAGTTATATTTAATTATCGTTAATTCCTTTTAAAAAATAGAATTTTCTTTTATGATAACCAAAATATATCTGTTTATTTTATTTACATATTTTATAACAAAAACAAGGAATAAATGGTAGCAATGAAAATAATAACAAAATTATGAAACTAAATTTTTATAAAGTTTTATTGAAATATGTTATACCATAGTAGTTTTCCTTACTTTTCTAGTATTTTTTTACTACTTATATTGAGGAGGCTTACGAAAACGTTTGTTTTCATTTGGCTTGAATTTATAAAACTAAGGTGATCTGATCCAAAAAATTCATATCGTATTATCCATTCGCTTCTTCCATTTATGATTTTACTATAAATAATACCAAATATTAATCACATGGGTATGCATACAATTTCCATCATATATAAAATTTTCAGGGAAAGTTGTAGAACTAAAAATACAAATCTTATAATTTCGGGAAATCATTGTTGCATTCCGTATGCAGTGGTTACATCAATGTTAAATCTTAAATGCTACAATTTTTTTGTTTAGAAAATGAGATTTCAGTTCATATATCAGAGAAGGATATCCCATCCCAAATTGGGGAAGAGAAGTTGCCATATAAGTAAGCAGGTTCTCGCTTCTCCGGTGGATATATTTAGGTATAATAATAAATCTCGTTGTGTATTCACGGGTGGGTAATATTGGTGTGAGGTTGTGCTGCTTCAATCCTGATCTCAAGTCATATTCCTTTGTGGGTGGTGAATGTATTGGCTGTACTGCATTGGGGCCATTTTACATTTATTTCAATATCTGACTGTGCTGTCGTGACGGCCAGATCATTCGTTTTTCCCTTGATGCCTCGGCAGGGCTGAGGTAGCGTTTATGATTACCAGAGAATGTTTTTTTTAAAAATATGGTGTCCATTCTGGAAGTAATTCCTATAATTTTAAAAAGCAAATATTAATCTCAAATCAAAACTCCGTGTCTTGACAAATCTTGATTTAGGCTTTGACTAGTTACAAACTGATACTTTTCATGTATTTTCCAATAATACATTAAAGCAATCGTTTTATCAAAATTACATTATTATGCAAATTGATTTTACTTCCGTTTAATAGCTTCATTAGAATATTATGATTCTTTCCTTTATACAAATACTTTCGGGGTCTTCTAAAATGCCGATTTCAGTTTAAGTGAATCATTTTATGAAGTTTATCAAGTACTCAGTCTTTAAAAGGATTCATTCCTATTAAAGACGAGGGCCGCGGTGGCCTTGTGGTAAGGTCTCGGCTGCGGAACCAGAGAGTTGCAAGTTCGAGACCCGATTCCACCGAAGAACCGTCGTGTAAGGGGGTCTGTTGCACGTTAAATCCGTTCTGATCAAACGTCCTCCCGCTGGTGTGGTGTGGAGTGGAGAGGGGGGTGCCAGCTCAGGTGTCGTCCTCGTCATCTGATCGCGGTTCAAAAGTACGAGGTCCGTCCCAAAATAGCCCTAGTGCTGCTTCAAACGGGGCGTTAATATAACTAAACTAAACTAAATCCTATTAAAGACAAACAACATAATCAGTCGGCATTACGTTAAATGTATTATATGTAAATGGTAATTGCTCTGAAGAGGATTATATAAGTTCATTGTTGTTATTAATTAGAAATGTTGCATGAATTAACCTCGTGTACTACGATGTTTTTGTAAACATGGTTACGCACAAACAATGTAAAATTTAGAGAAATAGCCGAACAATGTGGGAGTTAATAAGAAGTTTTAAGAGTAATGCATTTTTAATTTAATATTTATGCCGTTCTCGAATAATAGTAATGCAATAAAAGCTTTCAAACGAATAAAGATAAATCAATTAATTAATAATGAAAGAAGAAATTAATGAGGCAAATGTAGTGGAATATCCTTTTATAATTTGAGGAAAATACCTGGAATATCCCAATATAATTTAGGGAACGACAACAAACGTGAAAATGAAATTAAATTGTTTATTGTAAAATTTAAAGGATAGACTCTTAATTTCAAAGTATAGTAATATAGACAAAGTAGTTAGTAGTAGTGTAGATAAAATATTTAGATTTCAAAAGTAAAAATATTTTCACTGAAATATATATATGATTTTAAGAGAATTCCATGAATATTTAGAACCATATCAAAAAATAAAATGATTTTTCAATTAGAATCTTAATGTGACATTAATAAGTGCCCAACAAATTTTGATATTGGGGTTTCTTTATATGGCAATTACAATGTATGAAGATCCATCTCAATTATTGGTATCATTTCCGATTAAATTCCATAATTATAAACAATAGAAGTAAATGTTAATAATTTTGTGTACCAAAATTGCAAATGCAATCGAATATGTAATTAAAAATGTCTCATAATTGTACTTAAAAACTTCGTTATGAAGAAAATTCAATATATAATAGGGAGCTTCGCCCCGTACTCGCTTGTTGTTCGATACTGTTCCCGCTGTTCGTCACTTCCAGTTACCACATTTTTAAACCGCATTGGTCATTCGTTCATTTTTGGAAGCTTAATCTTTCCATGATGATAACATGTATTTGCCTAGTGGTCTATTTCAACTTTTGTTGGAACTTCGACGATTGAAAAGTCACACAATGTTGTGTGGGTGGGTATAGGAGATAAAGAATTGAATATTTCCCATACACACACACACACACACACACATAAAAAAATTAGTTAGGGAAGCTCTTGTGATATGGAAATTAGGTTTTACATATAAAGAGTAAATAACGTGTAAATGTCAACAGGTAACGAAATTTCATTATGATAAGATTATCTTTTCGTAGTATTGAAAATAAATAACCTGTAAACTCTCCTTCAAAATCAAGTTTATGTTAAAAAAATTCATTAAATAGAACACTGCTGAATTATCTTTCAATATATAGATAGTAAATATTATGTAAACTTCCTTCGAAATTAAGTGTCTGTAGAAAACTTCGTGAAATGGAGATGGCTGTATTTGGACACATCGTGTTAACAAATTAAGAACTCGGAATAAAAATTGAGAGCAATTTTTTTCAACAGTGCTGTATACAATACGCCAACTTTTTCCTTTTACGTTCCAAAAGTTAAAGCTGTTAAGAATGCAATTTTCGAACTTTTCTTTCGCAAATCTTAAAAAGAACCGAGAAGAAGAAAAATTATTCCGATTATAAATTTTTCTCTCGTTGGAGATGGCTCGTTGCCAGGTAAAACGGATCTTTGTTCTGCACCGCCGGCGGAATAACGTAAAAATGTGTTATTTTCGTCATGAAACAATTCATTTTAACAATGCTTCACGTTTTTATTGCTCTTTGAAAGATAAAAGTCAAAGTGCGTCTTCCAAACTTAATTCGAAGTGTTTGTAATGATCAAGTGAAGGACTTTTGAATGGGTTACTGTAAATATATATATATATATATATTAGACAGTTGCCGCGTACTGTTTTTTAAAGGAATATCTTTTCACCAAATTATTAATTAAAAGTAGTTTGTATGTCATTTAATGTGTAATTAATTAAAAGGTTCATAATTATTAACTTGATTAAAATTGATACAAGAATACGGACTTTTAAAATAATCTTGTTTTGTATCCTGTTTCGATAAATGTTTTATTATTTTTAAATTTTAAAATGCTCATCTTAATTTCAGTTTACAAGGAATACAAAAAAATGACATTTTTCCTCATTTGATACTCTCTAAACGTCTGTTTTGAAGATTGTAAGTTTTATTTATAAGAATACTATACTGTATAAAGATATATTATTCTGTAAATATATATTGTTCTGTAAATGTAATTAAAATATATACTGTATAAAAATATATTGATCCGAACATCCTCCACTAAGTCCATAAAGTCAACAGGCCTCAATAACAATTAACGGCGTTTATTAGCACGAATACGTAGACGACAAAACACACCTGAGACGTACACAAGCAATAAACAGTAGCACTTCTAGTAAACAGCAGAACACAAGAAGCACAACAATGATAAGCAGCTCGAAACGCCTCGAGAGAGAACGTTCTACTAATAACTTGAGCTGAACTCAAATGACGGCCTTTTATAGTTCCCAAGACAGAGCAGAGAAGGATCTCGAAAGATCATCTTAAATCGTGTCCTAATGGACCTATCGTCGAAATTCTCGAAAATTCTAGTATGTATTTTGTCGCCAAGTTTGAGGCTCGGGGTCATTGATCCGGCATCTGATTAAAATCCATTAGAGCTGTCTGTAAAACTTTCTTTCTGGCGATGGAACCAACTATGCTGAGAAGCAACGTTACACATTCGTAATAATTTATATGAAACCGAGAAGATTTGTCAGTTTTCTGTAGAATATTTTTATCATTTTACCGTTTTGTTATAGCGTTTTAGATCGAGTACGAGGAGTCTTATTAATAGAGTTTCCTAGAAATAAATTTATAAAACAGCAAAATATACCTATATAAAGATAAAAAAAAAACTCTAAGAAGCTTATTAAGTTTTTATATATGTATTTAAATAATATAGAGTAATCCAATTATCTGTTCAATTTCTATTTCAGAAAAAGAGATATGTAAAATAATCTAGTTTGAAAAAAATTAATTCTTAGAAAGTTCGGCGTACATGCGTGACATACACATATTCAAGAAAGAACAGACACATAAATGAAAGAACACACGCACATATATACAAGAAAGAACGCACTCGCATATATATATATATATATATATACAAGAAAGAATACACATCTAAAAGAAAGAACACATACACACATTTACTAGAAAGAACACACACATATATATAATATACAAGAAAGAACACGCGCACCTATATAAATTTAAAAACTTAAATACAATACACAAATATAATACAGATGAAGAAGAAATACAAGAACAAAATAAAAAGGAATTTGGCGGTGGAGAAAATATCATGGGAAAACTCATCAGAAAAGGAATATCCCAATGACATTCAAGAGAATGCATTTTTCCGCATAATATCTAGCGAATAAAGATCTTTATCCCCATCAGTTTTTGTATTCATATATTATAAATATTATAGTGGAAAAGAATTGTTGCTAGAAAAGTAAAATGCCATCAAAAACATAACTTGTAAAAAAACCAAGTCTCGCAACTGAGTTCTTCTATCGTAAAAAGTTGTGAGATCCATGTAATGCCAAGTCGGTCAATTTATTCAGTTCATACTTAAGGGTCCTTCTGTCTTAAGCTATTACGTAATTAGCTAACCTAACAACATCTTATAGTGACCATATAAATATTAAAATATCTTTTATGGTTTAAATAAATAGATTGACTTGGCCATCGCATGAAAACACAATGTATCTTTACATTCAATTAGATTACATTAACATATTATATTAAATTAGATTGTTTAGTGCAATTGCCAAGTCAATCTATTTATTTAAACCATAAAAGATATTTTAATATTTATATGGTCACTATAAGATGTTGTTAGGTTAGCTAATTACGTAATAGCTTAAGACAGAAGGACTCTTAAGTATGAACTGAATAAATTGACCGACTTGGTATTACATGGATCTCACAACTTTTTACGATAGAAGAACTCAGTTGCGAGACTTGGTTTTTTACAAGTTATGTTTTTGATGACATCTCATTTTTTTTTGTTGATAGTCCTTTTCTTATTTTTGTATGCAGTCTTCCTCTTTTTCTTTTCCGGCACTAATTCTTGAGCTTCAGCTACAGTTTTTCTCAAAGCCCACTCCCTGTCTCTATGGGTTTTTCTCGTAAGCTTACAATTTTTTACAAGTCTGGACGGTAAATGCTTCTTAGTCTGTTGTATTCACAAATTGAAGATTTCTGCGCTTTAATACTTCCAAAGTCAACATTTATTAGATGTAAGTCGTCCAGACTTGTAACTCTCGAAAGTGCCACGTAAGCTTGACCGGATGTGAATACTGCAGAACCGATATACATCAGTGCATTGTTTAGACTTAGACCCTGACTTTTGTGCATTATTACAGCATAGGCTATACATATGGGAAACTGTTCGCGATGAACATAAGCTTTGACCGGTTAGTTTTGATCGGACTCTAAGCTCGTAAACATGTTCTTTATTAAATAGAATGTATATTTTCTTAATTATTTTTGTATTTTCAGGATCAGCCTTTACTCTTTGCACGATATCGATAGAACCATTAACTAAACCAAGACTCACGTCAATATTTCGCCTTAACATGACTTTTGCTCCTATTTTTATAATTATGTTCTCTTCCAGGCCTGCAGTCATAGAAGCATCGTCTTCGTATTTTTTTATGCATTCACGAGCTCTTTTTGTTAGGTATCTGGGGCAATCTATGCTATCTACAGCTGTAAGTTTTATTTCGGGATGTGGAAGAGATTTAAGCATTGCAGTATTTAATTGTTGACACATGTTTTTTGTAGGTAATATGCAAACGGTATCATCAGGAAGTTTTATAGAGGTGTTCAATTATTTCAATTAATCTGTTTTCATTTGAATTGGATTTGAGTTATTAATCTAGTCGGGAGTAAGTCGCGGTCTTTTTGTGTAGGCGCACCTAATCTTATTCTATTTAGCATTTCAACAAAATCAGAATCATTGAGCTGTCGCACGTTAATTGTCAGTTCATCGTATATGAACAGTTCAACCACAGATTTGGTATACTGAGGGAACCTAACAACTTGTTAGTTTCAGCAAATGATAGTTTTTCAAAAGATGACTATCCTCTTACCAGCGGAAGCTGTAAGAGATCTCCGAAAACTACAAGAAGTTTTTTTTTCCAAACCACCCATTCTGATCGTCGCTTGTGTCGAATATTTCAGATAAGCGTAAATGAATATATATTAAAGTAACATTGGATATCATCGACACTTCGTCTATGATAAACAACAGTACTTCTTTCAAATCTGATCTCAGAACTTGAAGCATTTCATCAGAACGTAGCTTGTACTTCGATGTTTGCTTGTATTCTACAGGCAGCTGCAACAGTCTATGTATAGTCAATCCATTCACATTGAATGCAGCTATTCCTGTTGGAGCACTAACTGCCACTTTTTTGTTTAAATACGTCTTAACCCAAACTTTCAGAGTTTTTATTAAAAAGCTCGTTCCAGTTCCACTCACAAAACAGCGTAAAACGTCAGCGTTATTATCAGTTGTGTTCATTTTATTTGTGATCATATCGAAGACTTTTTTTTAATCGGCATTAAGTTTTGCGATCATACTTTGAAGATCAATTTGCTCTTCTTCTACCAGATTGATTCTCTGAAAGTCACCCTTTGCGTTTACAGCTTCCACAGCTTCAAATTGAATTATTACAAATTTGATATTGTTACAAGCCTGTAATTTTGCTTCCCAGCGCAAATAGTGTCATCATAAGAAAGACCATTTTACAGTAATCTGTATTGGATGCTGTCGGATGCCGAGCCAGTGATCCCAGAGCTTGGTGACAAAAGTGGCGACGAATTTGCCGACAAAATGGATAATGCTCGAAACTTCGAGAAATTTATCGATCCGCCCATTATTTCACGCATATTTTAGTTCTTCCTTGATTTGTACACTAAACACTAATTGTATTCTAAATTTGAAGCTTCTATGTCTGCTAGAAGTGCCTTAGAGTTTTGATGATCGGTCAGTCAGTCAGTGACAAAATTCACAAACTTTGACTAGTTATAATTCTTAAACTACTGGTTCAAATTTAATGAAATTTGACATATTCTGTCTTTATATAATGCCTGCTTTGTTACTGAAAATTCAGGCTTCTAGTTTTATCCACAACGAAGTTATAGGGGGTCGAAAATGGCCTGAACTGCTTCGAGAAAAGGATGGTACGGCCGTGTCGCTTGTTTTTGCTCGACTTGGCGGGGGCACTGCCATGCCCCCAGATTCCATTTACTTCCTGCTCCGCCTCAGTTTAAGTATGTTTGACTTTAATTCTCAAATCAATACAAAAAAAATTATTTTTTAATTTTGACCATTAATTATGCGGTGTGATTTTATAAAGAAATGAGTGAAAATTCTATCCGCAAATATTTTTATTTTCAGTAATTGTACATAAAACTACCCTTTTATGCAGTTCCTTTGATTTTCCCTCTCTGGCTTACACATTATATTTTGCCATCGTAAGATAGAGAATTATGGAAATATCCCACAGTTCAGAATTTGATACATGGTAAAGCAACAGTTTTAACAAATGGAAGAAATATTCCAAAAAAGGATTCATTCTGTGAAATGCCTCTCTTCAAGATTCAGGAAATATTCAGAAATTGAATTCGAAATCCAGAAAACAAAAATTATGCAGATTCATTTATCAGTTAGATAAAACTGCTGGAATAGCTGTTTAAAATCTCCGTCAGTCTGGATATGTGTACCTAGTCATAGTTAATGCAATCTCTTATATATTTCTCATAATGTAATGTCTATTCACAACATTTCATGGGCCATTAATAATGGTAATCGTTTATCCGAATGAGGTTTAGTTTTAATTAACGGCCTATACTTTGGCAGATGAAATGTCTTGCACCTGTTGAAAATTATGAATAATTGTGAGTTCATCTTGGGGAGATTTTTATTTGATGTATTCGTATTTTGTAATTAATTGATCATTATTCTGCATTTTGTTGTAAAGTAGTGTGGATTAACTTTACGATGTTTAAAATTTGCAGTATTCGTGATATTTTAATGACAGGGTTTTTTTTTCATTGATGTTTTGTCTTGTAATGCTATTGTTCCACTTTTGTTTTAGGAAAATTATTATTATCATCGAAAATTTCAACCTCGAGATCTTATTTCCATGTTCAGACCGAACTGGAACTTGTTGGAAAAACACATTTTAGGGATTCTGTTTATTTTTCAAGGGTTATAATTGCAAGGGCTTGATAAATAATTATGTCTCTCCGTCTATCTGTGTATAAAAACAATAATTCAAAAGCTGGTTGAGCTAGATTGGTGGAATTTAGCATGTTGTCTTCACATCAAATTTGTGAGGTTCTATTAAAATTTCCGGCTCATCTATTTCTGTCGCTAGAAAATAAAATTTGATACCCGTCTTTATCATCAGAATTGTAAGTTTTTATTAAATTTTATGTTAGTTGCATTAATGAGTTAACTGTTTGCATGTGAGTGCGGTGATTCAAAATAAACAGGGACTTAGATAAATGAACATGGTTCTTAGAACTAGTACATGGTTTTTTAACTGAAATTGTAAATCTGTATTTTGCTTGAATTGATCAAGAATAATTCATTCAATCAATTAATTCATTATTCTACAAATCACAAAAAATAGTGATGAGGCATTCCCTTTTGCGGACTCCATCGTGTTTTTCGAGGCTTTGTTGTCTCTTTTTCAATATGTTAGGGGATCGAGAACCGAAAGGAAAACTGATTTTCTTGTAATGTCTTAAAATATAAGAAAATTGTGGGGAAATTTCTCCTATTGGTTTGCTATTGGCAATTGTTTTCATTAATATCACTTTATAGGAACGATATTTTAAAAGTTACTGAAAATTATTATCCGTTTTTTTATTTTTGGTCATTTATCATAATTTCAATATTAGTTGCTTTTAAAATAAGGATATTTAATGCACAAGGAACCTTGCTTAACGAACATTATTGGTTGTCAGAATCTTGCTCGCAATGCAAAATACTCGTGAAATGAAACAATTTTCTCATTCATTCATTTAAAATAACGAGTTCCGTACCCAAAGAAAAAATACTCAAACGAATTTATAATTGCATGATTTTTTCATGGTTTTATAATTCATGTTTTTTTTTTTTTTTTTTTTTTTTGTGGTTTCTTTATTTTACAAAAAATTTGAATAAAGATACGTGTATGTAGTTACACTTCAAAATTTTTCATTGCTACCTTCAAAATTATTCCATGTTACTTGCAATAATTTCATATGCTTTCAGCAATTTCCTTATTTCATTGGACGGTTGTTGCTCTTCTCGGGCCATTATTTCCCCCAACCCTGATCAAATCTCATTCGCAACTTTTTGCTGTGACACAGAATGCAGCTCTGTTAATTCTTTGGTAGTTCTGGCTATATTCTTCCACCAGTTCATCGATGTCGCTACTATCCAACTTTAGCCCCATAACTTAGTCAGAGACACAATCTCGTCAATCAAAGCTCTATAGGCATGTGTTCTAACCTCTCGGAGTAACGTTCGACAACGCTATCTGGCGTAAAACGCTACTCTTTGTATCATTATATATATCTTCAACATTAACTAATGCTTGTCAATTCAACATGTGACGTTACAGTGCCTCAGCAAAACATCACTTGTTATGCGAATCATGCGTTGGGAGAGAGCTAGGTAAGCGGAGTATATATGCCTTTCATTTTTAAGCAGCATAGTTTTAATTAAACATAATTGGTTTGTTTTATTTCATAAATGCAATACTTTCCGACCATAATTATTTGATTAAAATTATATATTTTTCTTTTCCTTGAATTTTTGTTCGTAGCTTCAAATTCAAGAAACTTTTTTTCATTCACATTATTATTTGATTTATTTATTTTCTCTTATCCTCCCCGCCGCAAAATGATATGGTTTTATTTCAAAGCGAAGAGGGAAAGAAAAAAAATTAATTCTGGGATTTCATTTTTCTTTAATGTCTGATTAGTGCCGCTTTTAATTTCAAAAGTCAGATCTCTTGAAACTGTTTAAATCTGTTTCAATATCTACTGTTCTGTCATTACTGATACTTCAGTGAATCTTAATTAAAATTCCGCATTTGTCCTTATCCATTTCATTTTAAGTCCTTCAGCTTCTTTATTCCCATCTTGGCTTTTATTTTTCTTTCATCTTTATGAATTCGATTGCTCTTTCGTTCATCATTATATATTTAAATTACGTTGGAAATTTAATGCGTATTGAAATGAAGTGCTGCATTTTCAAACATGAATCTTAAAAGCATGAATTTCTGAGCAGCGATCCTTATTTTTTTTCCATCAGATTGTCTGAAATTGTGTATAATAAATTTCAAAATTTAATGAGTTCGAAGCATATTTGTAGGCTGAATTTCTTTCTGTACTTATACGGCCTTCTATTTCTGTGCAATTTTTATGTGACCCATCACTAGTTATAATTCTTCGGAACATTTTTAAATATCGTTAAATTTACTCATTTCGAATTCCTTAATTTTCAAGAAGAAAAAAAGACAAAGAAGGTATGTACATTTGACTGGCAGTAATTGAATTCTGATATCTGGGAAATACATTATAGCAAAACTACACAAAGTTTTCAGTAATTTATTAAACACACATTGGCGAAAAACGCCAATAAATCTGCCCAAATTCGCGGATTAAAAAAAAACAAAAATATTCTATTTTAAAAGTGGGATTTTAGATTTTCAGATAGAATTATAATTGTCGATATTCAGAAAGAAAAATATTGAAATTAAATTTTAACGGGTTTTTTTTAATTATGATGTTTGCGAGTAATTTTTTAATTTCACAGATTGCCACCATTGCGCTTGTGCATATTATTATTATTTTATGTTTATCGGAAATCTACTCTTCTTGTACTAAATTCTTATTTAATTTTC
>JAPMOR010094144.1:619804-646329 GCA_026543865.1 Argiope aurantia | reverse complement strand
AGATATCCATTTGAAATTTCTTTCTCTAATTGCGTACTTAAAGGGAATTACAAAAATTTTCAAATTAAACAAAATTTCAAAATATTTTTCCAGATTGAACTTTAAAAAAAAATACTGTTTATTTAATTATCTTAACATTCAGGCGCACATTTATAATTTTTTTGTAGTTTGTAACTTCCTTGTTGAATATTTTATTCTAATTAATATTTTTTGGTTAAATGAGAAAAATTAGAGTTTTAATTTTCTTTTCTCCTATCGACTATTTTCTGTCTTCCCAGTCTGACATTCGGGAGCAAATAGAGTGTTTTGAACCCAACAATTGAGAACACAACTAACCCTTTGCACACGAAAGAGTAATTCGATGCATAATTGTCCACCTTATACAAAGATTTGTTTATTGCTCTGAAAAGTAAATATACATAATTGTTTTAGGTTGAATTTTCCTGGCAAATTAATCTACATCTTTTTACCATTCTTTAGATGTTTTTAACAATCAAAATCGAAAAATAAATAAAAGTCAAAATGATGCACCGTCTTGAATGGTGAATGAGAGACACCGTCCGAGTGTAAAGGGTTAAATTGCTGTTATGAATTTTCTCCATATATTTATGTACAATCTGACTGGACTAAATAACTTTCGTAAACAGTGAGAAAGATTCTCGGAAACGTACATCTATATATCACGTGGGAAACAAAACATAAACTTAAAAAATTGAATTAGTTCCGAAGGCTTTCTGACAACTCATCACAAGTTTTTCGCTTAAGAGAATTTGATATTCTTTGTCTATCCACATTTGCAAAAGGTTCGTGATTTTGTTTCAAACCTGATTTCACAATAACGGTGCGAAGAGTCCAAGTAGAATTTCACACACCTCTTCCCGAGCACTTTATTGCGAATTGTACAGATTGTACAAGAATGTACTGATTTTGGTTACCTCCAAATAATACGACGAGAGACTGTTAATTGCGGAATGTCTGTAATTATTTGTTAAGCAAAAGCATGTTGAAATTTTATTTTCTTGGTGCCATATTTTAAACTGCAATTTTCGATCTGATAAAATATTCATGCATTTTAAGAAATAAATATAGTGGTACTTTTTTTATCATATGCATTAGTATGTGTAAGCGCATTACTAAGAATTGTCTATGTTTTGTCCAGGTGTATTTTTATTGTTTTTGAACATAAGTTATGGTGCTGTATTGACAACAGCTAAAGATTCGCCTATAAAAAATTATTGCCTACCTGGAAATTGTTGCATATTACCCGCTTTTTTTTTTTTTTTTTTTTTTTTGTTATCAAAATTGGTTGTAACTTTTTTCACAGCTAGAATATTTTCTGAATCCAAATCGAAATTATTAAAGAAAATCGGTACCATATACCTTGGGTTTTGGGGCTTTCAGCTTAACTGTGTCTTATTTCAATTTTCTCGTGCAACTTAGCAATTTTGAAACAGATGTTGATTTGAGGGGCGTATAACTTACCTGAGTCCTGATACTTAACACTTAGTAAGATTCATTTTTAAGTATGAAAACTAGTATAAATTTTTATAAGCTATGTTTTCATTACAGAAAAGGGCCGATTATATATTCTAAAAATTTGACATACATGGCTTATGTGGAAATTGTTCGCTTTCTCCTTTTATAAGACAAAATACTTAGTATTTATCAAGCTATTCTTTTTTAAAGCAACAAAAAAATGTACGAATTTTAATTGAATATTTTTCTTTTTACATAAAAAAAAAATAAAGAAAGAAAAAAATAATATTCCATGTTGTATTGAAATAAATTATATTTCGTATTTAAATAAAAGCAGCAGTTGAATTTCTTGAGTTGCATTTCATGTTTAACCATTTTTGTGATTGTCGAATGTTTTCGTCAATAATAATGAATTCGTTTCTGTTGGCTCTCTCCCAAAGTTATTTGAATTAAGTAAAAAAAAAAATTTTTTTTTAGTCTAAAACTAAGCAAATTTCTTTTTGTGGCGAAAATTCTTTTCTACGTTCTTTTGTTCTTTACACTATACACGTCTAAAAAAATCCGTTATTTTGGTATTAGTTTTCTATTTTTGTTTTATTTTTACATCATTCTTACTATCGCAATGGTAGTTTCTGTTAACCCAGCGAAGAAGTGCGAATAAAAGCTTTTACTTGTTTTCTTCAGTCGTAGTATTCCATTCCATTCCATTTTCAGATCTTTGGCGCCGCATCTACCGCAAATGTTAGTCTGTCTCGAAAATGTTTCCGTTTTCTTATTTTTCGTCACTTTCGTGGGGAGTAAAATGTATTCTTCCCCTTCTCACCCTTAAATTATAAATGGTATTATACACTACTCTATGAAAGATGTCATTTCTTTTGTAAGCTAGCAATTACATAAAACGACTACGAGTTTCGATCTTTTTACTGAACTCATGAACAGTATACAATAGAGTCAGTAAATCTGGACTGTTATATATGATATTTTAAGATATAAGATAGGAAAAAGGTAAAGGAAAAAACAAATCTTTATATACGGATGTTAGTGACTTCAACTCGTCTTAAACAATAGGATTTTAAATTGTATTTTGTTTAGTAAACATAGGTTTCGCTATTGAAATGTGTTTTTCAATGAACTTCTATTAATCCCTCTTTTCCATTTATCCAATTGCCCTATGCATAATTGAAAAAGAGCGAAAATTGAAAAAACCGTTAAAAAGAGGGATAATTGAAAAAGAGTTATTGTTTTAGTTAATTTGGCACTGTATATCTCAAAAAGATGTAATGCCATTAAACCATAAACAAACCGAACTGTTATTTCTAACGAAATTTTTCAATTCTTAAAATTTTCTTTAATTCATGTATCGAAATTTATTGTTCTGTTTATTGAATGCTATCTAAAATCCCGCTATTATACCATATTAGGATACGAATAAATCAAATTTAATTCGCCTTTCCCCCCGCAATTCTATTTTGAATGATATCTGCCTTTTCAGAAACTTAAAATTTCTAAATTTTCATATCCTGCTCATCTATAAATTCCTTTGTTGGCTTGTTAGGCGAACATTTTGGGATTCCCGAAATAATTAGTAAGATTATTCCTCTGTGATGACTTTGAAGCATCACTTTGTGCCGAGGATTATGCTAGCGTTGTTCCGATGATTTAAGGCGAATTGGGGAAATATGGTATTTTCGCGGAAAAGGGGAGTATATGTTCCCAGAAATGGGGAATATGATATTTTCGCAGAATCATGTGTTCATTGACAATATGACAGGACATTATGGGATATTATACGTGAAATCTGGTAAACTGCTTGCAAAAACCTTAGGAATAATAAGCATTACACTGATTCGGTTTCCGGTTTAACCGTTTCCCGCTAACATTTTTGAAGTCCTTGTGTTTAATACCTAAAGCATGCACTGAAATATAAAATCAGCGGGCTGTATATAAAATTATGGAGCTTGGTGCAGGCTTTGGGGGTGTTTTTCTTTTCTTTGCAATCAATTTTTTTCAATCGGATAATACACAAATATACGAAAATACAAGTATACCAATGGCTTTTTTTTTCCAAAGGATTGTACCTAAAATTAAATATAGAACTGAAATGGTAGTCTCAAGATCATATTTTAAATTTCATTTATTTAAGTAGTTACGTTTTTGAGTTATTTCATATTTTATTATTTGAGTCATTGCGTAATTATTTTTTTATAATTCTGCGTATTTATTAATGCATATGAAAATAGTCTGACGGGCAGTTGGATAGACAATTTCGGATAAAATGACGACAAATGTGTTTTTTCGGACTGAGAGAGGTCTAAAACGTGGAGATTCGTCAAAAACACGAGTTCGAATCTTTGATGATTACCATACTTTTTCTTTGATACTTCGTATACAAAAAAAAAAAAAAAAAAATTGCAGATTTTTATTGCTTTTCTGATCTGATTGCACCGTCTTTATTTTGTGATTGCTAATCCAAGATTAAACTCTACTTATTGGGGTAGATGATGTTTGTTAATGAATCTTAACATTAAAATCATGACTGATTTCGTGTACTAATAAAGGATGTTCTAAAATGAACGCAAGATTTAAATTTGCCACCATTCGAGCAGTAAAGTATTGGCAACCCTATTTTTTTTTAAAAAAATTGATAGCTGAGAGTTTAAAGGTTAGTAAAAATAGAGCGTTACACGATGGAACAACGTGTTTTCATTGTTGAATAATATTTCAAAAACAGTGAAAGTCTGACAGTCACAGTACGAAAATTTGAAATTTGGGGCTCCTAGATCGTATCATAGGATTTCTTTTTATCGAGTTATTTGAAGTCAAAGTTCTATGCCAACAAACCCAAAAGCACGCGTGCATTAAAAGATGAAATTCAACACTGTATCAACAAAATTCAGCCACATTTATCAAAATGGTCATCGAAAATTTCGACAAAAGAATGCATATGTGCCAGTAAATCCATGGAGGCTATTTACCCTAAGTATTATTCCATACATAACTCTACTCTGTGTACTTTACGATTCGATAAAAAATATAACAATTTAAAGAAAAAAAAACTTTTTTTTAAAAATTCAAATCCTGCGTTAACACGTTCTATCGTGTAGCGCTCTATCTTTACTTATCCTAAACTGTCAGTTGTCAAATGGCTTTTTTTTAATAGAGTTTTCAGCACTTTATTGCACGAATGGTGGCAAATTCAAATCTTGTGTTTATTTTGAGGCACCCTTCAGAAGGCAGAAGTACCATATTCAACCAAAGAAACCGTGACCGTACCGTAGAAACCGTTGAAAAAGAAATATGAAAAAAATGATGATATTAGAAAGAAACTGTAGGTGAATAGGACTTCAACCGTGAAGAAAATTTTTCCTAACCTTCATTTGTTTCAGAAAGTAAATATAAATTCAAAAGGAATGAAAAAGTAATTAAAAACTAATTAAAGAATTGTATTGAGATTTATAAATAAACACCGAATTAATCATCATCCGACGTTTTCTTATATTGATATAATTTATTTATGTGATATCAAACGGCTGTATGTTAAAAATTTATTTTCTCGATAGATTTCATACTTCTGCTTTCCAACCAAAAAAATAGCCCCGAGTATAATATGTTTATGCTTTCTTTTGTGACAAAGCACAAAAGAATCTGGCGAGCGACCGATTTCAGATCTCGTTTTTCCTGCGAACCGAAAGCAGGACTTCTAATGCTGCTCGCGTGACATCACGACAGCTGTTGCCCGAAATAGTTTTTCTCGGTAATAGTTTGAGCCCGATTCGGGCGTGCAGCAGCCGTTGGAGATGGCGTGTCATTTTAAGGGTGGATTATACCTTTGCTCCCGATACTGCCCATCACCGAGTATATGTAGTGGAATTCCCCATTAGAAAAATCATTACGATATTTTTTTTAACATTTTAAAAATGTCTTTTTTTTATTTTATTTGTATTCAAATCTCTTGATCTATAAATATATTTTAACATTTAATTAGATTACAATCTTATTTGGGGCTTTGTCATTTCAATCCACATAAGAAAACGAAAAACTTGATTATTTTTTTTTAAAGTTAAATACTACTTAGAGGTAATTATAGATTTAAATATGAAATTTTGAAATTCGATGCTTGCATTAAACGTGGCATAATATTTAAATTGTGCCGTTAATAATTGACATTCTTCTTCAGTGTCGTATTTATAATAATGGAAGATATTATATAACTAGTTATATATTGGTGACCAGCTGGTTCATAGGTGATATTGGTTTTCTTTAATCTCAGTTAAATCGTTTCGATATAACCTGGTCTCTATGGTTCCGTCAAATTGTCAGACATTAAAGGCGTGTTACTTTTAATTGTTCTACATATATTTTGTTCATTGTGTACTTCAGCCTATTTATTACACTAGTTCTATAATATCTTAGCGGTATTAAAACCATGTAAGTGCGGTTCATCTTTCTTTTAAGTTTTGCAACATTCTAACTTTTATTTATCTGCTAAACTACACAGATATTAAACCGAAATCTTCAATTTCAATAATCGAAAGAAAATCGTGCTTTTCAATATTTAAAGAAACAATGAAAAGGGTTTGATCTTCTGAGCAACAATGTAATCTATGGTTGGAAATTAGATACGAAAAAGTTAAATTTATTAAAATGCAGAAAAATTTATACGGCTATTAAACTATTTTTAAAGTTTGATGCGCCAAATTTTGCACCATCGTAAAAAAAAGGAGGGGGAGTATAATATTTTGGAAAATCTTTAAAATACCTGCTTGGCCTTCTATGAATTTTGAAGCTCGTAAATAATCAAATTTTATTCCATGACGAATGAAAATCATTGGTTTATTGACATCTGTTGAGTTCAGAATATTTTAACTTTTGCCTTAGTATTTGCATTTAAAAAGCTTTTCATTGTATATATGCTATTTTATTTAGCTAACGCTGCCAGGGGCCATAACTTCTTCATAGACGCATATATATATACTTTAAAAATATGAAGAAAAAAAAGCATTTTAAATTAGAATTAAGAAAAATTTTCAAAAGAAATAAAAAATATTGCAATTTAGGATTCCAGCTGAAAGGTAGATGTTAAACACTTGCGGAATACTATTGGGTTGTTCGAAAAGTAATTTCGGGTTTTTTTTTTTTGGTTTTTTTTTTTTTGTTTTGTTTTTTTGTGTGTGTGTGTGTGTGGAAATGAAAGACAGTTTTCGTATAATAAACAAATACTTTATTAAATTATATATTGGCCGTTCTGGTCCAACAACTTTTGCATCTTTCTGCTAGTAGCATAATTCCACGCTCATAAAAGGTTTGGTCTTTGTTGCTAAAAAACTGATCGAGGTGGTTTTTGACCTCCTCATTTGAGGTGAAGGTTTTACCGTCTAAAAAATTTAGCGAACCAGTTCTGGCACTGGCGTACTGTCAACACACCTTCTCCATACACATCGGTCAATTTCTTTCTGGCTTGAATAGCATTTTTACCCTTTCTGTAGTAAAACAGTAAGATATGTCGAAAATGCTGCTTATCGCTCTCCATATTTAAAAGGGCACCAACCAAAAACTACTGCGTAGAATTAATTGGAATTTTTCATACACAAGCCTTGCTATATGAGCTCTCAAAGCATATAAAAATTATACGGCTTAAATGTGAAGTTGGGTGCAAAAAAATACAATTAAATCCTCTATCGGGAAAAAACGAAATTACTTTCCGAACAACCCAATATTTGGATGCTTAGTGCTTAGAGAAATAGAAAATATGAAATAAATGACATTGATACAAATTACACTTAGAAATTAATTTTAAAAATCTAATTTAAAAAGTTGCACGAAAATGAAATGGACGTAATTCTTTTTAAAAAAAAGCTAATATTTTTATATGTTTTAAAATGATATAACTATCTTTTAATATAAAAGCTATCATATCTCAAAGCGGTAGTTAATGGCTATGGTGTATAAACATTATATCCAAAAATAAAAGTAAAAATTTATTTAATCTGAACTCCCGACGAAATGCCAACACGTATGTAATTAGATTTTTTTAAGCGCATAAATTTCTAATATAGAAATTTATCTTGTGTAAAAAATTACAATGCACATAAATCCACTTACCGTCTGCCATTTTATTTTTAATTAAAAGTAGAATATCAGTTACACCAAACAATTTTAAATAGAACGTTCAAAGTACAAGGGAATCAAGTCATATTACTAAAGTTGAGATAAAAATAGATAGTCTCTTGGGATACTTACTGGGGAAAAATTTACAATGTTTGGAACGTCAGGATAATAGAAGATACTTTATATAATTTATCTTTTAAGCTCTGAAGGGCAAACTCTTCAGATAAAGTTTTTAGAGATAAAATAATTTAAAAGACCTTAAATAGACTGGATTCCCTTCCTTTTTTTTGCACGGATTGCAGCAGATCTAACGTCTCTAAAAGTTGCAGATTGTATCAGACAATTTCTAAAACCGCCAAAAGGTAATTAGAATGGGAATGAAGAGAATGGGGCAGAATTTAACTCTAAATGGAAACTCACGGACAAATAAATAAGCCTTTGAAATATATCCATGGTTTTTTTTTATTATTATTATTATTTAGGCATGTTAGCATAACGATAATCTTTCTAATATGAAGAAAGTTTTTAATGACAAAATTAATTACTAAATGGATTATCATGGAATCTTTACTAATACTCTTTTTATACATATAAATTTTCTTCAGTATTTATTTGAAGAATATCTATTTAATAGTTTAGATTTCCATAATTTAAAAACTATTTGCGAATTTTCACTGATATATCAAAGCCGAATACTTAATTTCTAAGCTCTTAAATGTTAACCATATGTTTTTATTTAAAAAAAAATTCTTTAAGTGACATAAGAATGACATTTTGCAAGAGCTATGAAAAATTTCTGAAATCTAAATTTCAATATAGTATTCTAGTCTTATTAATCATATTTCGTAAAATATTCAAGACACACTAGCATTTTAAATTTTTAAAAATTCACTCTCCTGCGATGAAAAGGAACTTAGTTACGAATTTTTGAATGTCACTATTTTAGACCTTTTCAATGCGCACTTCAAGGAAGTCAAACAATCAACGAATGGCACTTTGAAGAGGCAACTATTAATAGACTTCAAGTAATGAAGTTCAGAGCACCATAACTAGGACAATTTTTTTGTGAAAAGAGTAAAACTTTTATTTTGTTTAAATGTTAATATTAAGCAATCTTCAAATAGAATCGGAGTACTATACAGAAATTAAGATTTTTTTAATTTTTTTTTATCAATACACATATTTAATTAAGCAATGTAAACTTTGAGTCATGTTAAGCATTTTTTTCCTGTGTGTGTGTGTGAGAGAGAGAGAGAGAGAGTGAGAGACAGTCTAAAACGATTAACGATTAAATTGCACGCCTTAGAACTAATATTAATTCAAATATATTGAGATAAATTAATAAAAATTTTGAATCTACTTTTTAAGAATAATTTTTCGCTGTAATATTTTTGGAATAAAATTCTCTTAGCCTCTTACTGCAGTTTGCATTAATACAAATTACAAAAAATGAATATTGTCTACTAATCGAATTAAACCTATGCGATGTAAAGAGAAGGTGAAAATAACTACCAAAATAACTGAAAACGATTTATTTTATCTTAGAATAATTCCTTGCAATGATTCTGATTCCTCTATGCAAGTTCCCTATTATGAATGGAAAAAAGCGAGCACACTAAAAAATAAATTCGAAATTTAAATCATAAGAGTAAGAAAAATAATCTTGCTGTTAATTATTGGTAATTCTGAAATTTCTCGAATTATTCAAAATTTGAGAATCATTATTGTAAAGATATAAATTCTTGTCAGTATTCACGATAATCTTGGTCTTTGTCTATTCTGGTTGACTGTAAAAATCCCTGCTTCCAGTTTTGTTATGCCTAGGTTTCTTCTGATCAGAAAGAATTTAAAAATGTGCAGGTGGTTACAATTTTTTTAATAAAATTTTTGGAAGCAAACGAAAGATAGATAAAATACAGGAGTAAATGCTTTCTATTTCTCGTTATTATGCTTCTAAAATGTTGCTAAAGTAAAACTTTTGACAATTATTCTTCTATTATTATTATTATTTCAGTTGAGAGAATTGCATAATTGCATCCATTCTTGCCTAGAAGTCTCAGCTTTTCTATGAATCAGAAAAATCCGCTATAAGAGATCAGCCTATAGATGAATTATTTAGTGGTTGGTGTAGATTTAAGTCGGCTGTTGTAACTCGGAACATTTTCGCATAGTTGTGACGTCAGAATTTAAAAACTTTATACTTATTCCTTATCATTCAGTCGCGGCTCAAAAGGATTTAATAAGCCCATCCAGTTCTGAAATCGTAAAATTCAAAATGGAATCTTGATTAAATTAATCAAAATCAACCTATTCCAATCTTAAAAGAACGGGGGGGGGGAGATTCAACCCTCTTGACGATTTTTTTTTTGTGAGTGTTTTTGTGCAATCGAACGCTTATCCTATTCCTACTGAAACGCAATCACTCCTTTCCGATCCTCCCTGGTGAAGACATTTACCATCCTCTCTTGCTCGCACTCTCGCCTTTATAAGCCCCGCACGATCGGCAAGTTTTGTCGAACTTTTCCTGATATTGATTGTGTTGCGCCCCGGATCTGTCGCCGCCCCACCGAAATACATAGCGCAACGCAACTGCACCGCTTGATTGCATAATCGATGGGTAACACTTCTTTTTTTTTTTTTTTTTTTTTCTTCTTTCCTTCAAAGAGGTAAAGGGGCAATACTCGGGGCCTTCATAAGAAAAAAAAAAGTAGAAAAACTACGGTATACGAGCGGCACTCGTTTTGTTTCTTTAAGGGCTTTTTGCTTCGAGTTTTGCTTATTTGTTAATGCACTTGGATCTCGCGGCTGAGGGAGTAATGGAGAAAGAAGGCATGCTACAGTTAGGTCTGCTCTTTCCAAAACTGCTGAACTAAACAAACGACAAGGTGCGCTGGCAACGTGCCAGGATCTGGAGAGTTAAAACTATTGACTTAAGTTATTTTAAATTTTTAAAACAGGTTGCAACTCTCCACGTTACTTGCGTTATTTGCATCTTTTTATTGTGAGTTTCAGTAGCTTGGAGAAACAAATTATTTGGAATGAGAGTTTCTTGAACTTTTTCAATTCGTGACACCTTTTATTGCATCGATCTTAGTCCATCTCTAGTGCAAAGTTTGATTTAATGTATAATTCATATATGCCACGAAAAAAAAAGGCGTAAAAAATTGTGATTTCGTATGTGCCTTTCACATTTTTTTTTTAACTCGGATTAGATATTTTTAATTCTTCTGCCTCGCTCTTTAAGGAATACGTGCATTTTTTGGTTATCTTACCAAAATTATTTGCATTGTTTACTGCTCATTCCTTACAATGCTTTGCCGAACTTTTAATAGTTTATTTCCTTCTATTTTAAACAATTCATTGCCATCTAGGGTAATTTTTCAATGCTTTTGAGTTCAGTACTTGAACCCTAGTACTATGCATTTAGCCCGATATGGAATCGCTGAGGATAGTTTCCGCTATTTTTAGGCAGAAAATGTAAGTTTAGAAGGATTAAGAAAAAATTGAGTTTGATGTATTGATTTTTTCGTATTTTATTGATATTATTCATTGTGTTTATTTCACGTTTTAAGTTAATGGTCATTCTAACATATTTTGTTAGGAATTTATGTATTTTCTTAAAATTTCTTGTTTTCAAGCTTCCCTCTCCCCTTATTTTTCAAATTTGTGCACCAATAGTTTTTCGTAGTTTTTTTCCCCCTTTATTTTTCAGGTAAGTGTCAGCAAATATTGAAATAATATACATAATATTTTTAAATATATAATATTGGTAATTCGTGCTCACGTGAGGTATGCTAAATAAACTCACCAATTTAATTTTGGTGTTCGTTGTGCCGCTTTCAGATGGAAGAAACATAATACAAAGTGGAGATGATAGAAGATGTCTTGTGCAGTGACATTTGCTATGCGATTATTGCGTCTTGTTACAACAAATATTTAATATTAGGCATAGCTAAAATACAAAGCACCTTTATTCAACATAAAACCGAAGCTTAAGATACTTAAATCAGCTAATTGGCTATATTGCCTAGTTATGTTTTTAACGGTTTTAGAACAAAATATGTTATAATATGTTTTTCTTTAAAAAACAATGCTATAATTGAAAAGTGTGATCATAATTTTCTGTATATAGAATTAATGTCGATCTAGCCTAACTGTGATGAGGTGAATGTGACGTAAGAATTACACGATACCAGGCGAGTCTATTTTGATAAATCCGAATGGCATGAGTCAAATATTGCTTGATTTAGCAGCATTCTACTTCAGAACATGTGAATTGTAGATATATCAATAATGCAAAACAGAGGAGATAATGCGCCGTAATAATTCAGCATAGTTGTATTTATTATAATCTTCCCTTTTCTCTCGGCGAATGCACTTTTCTATTTGAGGTCAAATTTGAACCCCCAGCTTGCCAGAACTATGCTATATATATAAAGTTTTAAAACAAAATGGAAAATCCTAATATATCCAAAATTTTAGTTCATTTTAGGTCGCATAAAAGCATGTTCTCGTCATTCTTAATGTAAATATTAGAATAATTTTTGGGGGGATTATTACATATAATCTTTCGATGCAAGCGGCAGTCTTTTGTAGGAAATGAATTCATTTCCCCTTCCATTTTCGGGTAATGAGCCTTACATTCGCTTTCTTGATGTTCTTTTCGCATTTCTGACGGAAATGGTGCGTAATCCACTTTTTGTGCCCACTCCATTAATGCCCGACTTCTTTGTTCTTTGCACAGAATAAATTGCATTTCTTCTCCAGTTCTCACTCGTCTGCTATGAATTTGTTTTATTTTAAACTACTGGTGATCGATTTTTAGTTTCTTCCGTGTTCAATTTGTGCGCTCGATAATTTAGTGCAAGTTTGTCGTAGGAATCAAAAAGCTAGATTCCAGTATCAGTATTAGTTTAATGGGATATTAATGATAAATTGATATGGCAAGCGAGTTCCTTTTTTTTATTTTATTTCATGGTAATAATTGTAAAACCGTTTTTAGTTGATTTTTATATAGTTTTTAAGATCCATCAAGCATACATATTAATGAAATATGATGGAATTTCCATGTTAATGGAATTATTGAATTTAATTACCATATTTGAGGGTCGCATGTTTGTCTTCGAAGTTTAAAAGGAACTCAAATTGTTCGAAAGTATAACTTTAAAAAAATGCTTAGTTGCCAGTTAGCTGAAATGGAACGAAATAACTGAACCACTCTGAAATCCATTGAAAATTAAATGAATTAAGAAATTTAACAAATTTTGAATATTGATCACATTTGTAGTTGACGTAATTTATATTATTACTGAAATATCCATTCGGTAGTTGTACGTTTAAAAACACTTTATTCTACATGAATGCAAAGCCACAGTCGAAGTATGCATAAGAGAAGATCTTGCAGTAAACAGCAACACATACGCGATGAATTGTTATTAAGCAATCGCAACAGCATAAAGAGAAAACTACCTAGAGATCAGTGTTCCAGAGAGAGACTTCGCTCAACTACTCTCTTCAGCTAAACTTATCTACTCCTTTTCTCAACTCGATTGATTATTGATTCACTCGATTGTACTTTTTATAACTTCCGTGACAGTTCATTTAATGTTTTAAGACAAACGCCTGCAGTTTCTCGAATATTATGGATCCCTAGTTCGAGGTCGAGGGGGGGGGGGGATATTGATCCATCACCAATTCAGTAAAAGTGTTTTACATGTAACACTTTTTCTAGCAAGGAAAATCACAAATTCGTGACTGTATATACGTCAGCGTGCCTCTATCAATCCTAGTATTTGTCAGTTCTAAATGAAATCTTATACACGTGCTCTACAAAATAAAAGGAAATTCAACATCAGTTTTTTAAAATCCAAATATTTAATTAAAATTGAGCAAATTTGGGGAGTTTTCTGTTATATCTTCCAGATATTTTATCGCACAAATTAATTTGGCACTATTTTAAAATTTTAAAAAAAATTGCGCTTTTAATTATATACGCCTGATTTCCACACAATTTTTTCTTTAATTTTAATAAATTTCTAAGCTTATTTTGATAAGTAATCTGCAACAATGTTCTTGTTATTATGATGACTCAAATTAATTTCATTGTTTTTTTAAACCATTTAATCACGAAATTTTAAATGAAGATTTTTTAAAAATGACACTTAATTCTGAACTTCCATTTTGTTACATAACAAATACATTCCTTTAAAAAAACTTTGTATGCACTACCATTAGTAATAGAATGATTACATTCAATTCCTAATTTTCAATCTTATCAAATTAGGAAGTGAAATTTTTATAGATGTATTCCATATCATAATTAAACAACTGGTTTTTCTGGCTGTTTATTTAATAATCAGGGCGAACAAATCTATCATCAAAGGCAACTAGTTTGAAATAATCAAAAAGAAGTTTTTTGTAATTTTTATCCATCAAATGTTTATCTTCAAGGAAACTGCACTTAAACAAAAGGCATTCATTTCTAGGTCGATATAAATTTTGAAAATCCGCATTCTGATTTATTTTTTTTAAATAAGAATTCGTTTGCGCATTATTGGGTTAGAATTGACTTATCTGAATTATAATTCCATCTCTAAAACATTAAAAGGCATGCTACCATAGAAAGGTTTCCTCTGAATATTTGTTACAAATTATCAAGCCGAAGTCATCTGTCAACTCCGAAATATATATATATAATATATAGTATATAATATGGTATAAAAGAAAACTATTTTATTTTTTAAAACTTTTTTTTTACATGCAGTTTTTAAAAAAAATGGTTCCGAGTTTCCGGGTGTCAATGCATTAAAACGAAAATTCCATTTAAGTTATAAGTCATCTATATTTCTTAAATTTGATTTTGAAAAAAAAATGATGAAAAACCCTGAAAAAACGCATTGTTATTTTCATCAGTAACTGAATATGTTAGCGCCAGTTCTCTGCAGAAAATAATACGTTGCTTGCCATTGTGCGTGATTTAAATAATTTAAATTTATTTGTGCAAGAAACTTAGGATGCACTGCATATAATGTATGACATGCGATCGAAAATAATGACCAGAAATCGCGTGACTCAGTGCCAAAAGTGAAAATAACTATTAAGAAGAGGGCGAAATTATGGTGCACTAAGAATGTAATTTATTCATCAATCGATTTTGACATTCTTTTCGTTATGAATAGTCTAGCCAAAAAGGAAGCATAATTATTGTATTTAGCATATTATTTTATTTGTTCTCGTTATATCCATCAGCTATCTATATCTTATGAATTCTGTCGTCTAAATATTTTCATGTGTTGTTACAATGGAATGAATTCTTCATAGTTGTGGTTGTTTTTATTATTTATTTTTGTTTCATTTTTTATTTAGTAACCACCTTTAGTGACCATCTTGTTCGATGGGTATATCAGTTTTGTTTAATTTCGATTAAATACCATTTGCATAACCTTAATGCTCATAATTTTCTCGATAAAATATTTCTAAGCACAATATGTCAGAAATTAAAACCTTGCTATTTTAATGCTCTTACACTTGTTCAATAAGTATGCTCATGTACACTATAAACAGAAGCTGTAGTAGCCCATTTCTATGATTTGTTAATATGGTTTGTATTTGCTATTTTAGTCCGAATTACTCCAGTCCTATGGTATCAGTATGCCATTAAAAATGTAACTACTCAGGTAATCAAACTTTTAGTTGCACGTTTTCTTTTACAGTATTGGAACTTCCCTTTCTATTTCTGCATATAATAAACAAAATCTTCTATCCATAAAAAGGTTTTCTCCCATTTTTGAAAACTATTAAATGTTTGATGAAGCAATAAAAACGTTTTAATTTCATTGCTAGGATTGAAAGCATTAAAAACCATGCTAAAAAGAATTTTATAAGTTGCCGAAATTCCGGAAACAATTACATGACATTTGAAATGGTATTAAAAAACATTTTATTTTTTAAAATTTTTAGAATATGCAATACGAATATTCGCGCAATAATAATAATTTCGGAAATCGCGAAGAAACTTCAAAACGTTAAAAAGTTTTAATTAATTTTATTTAAATCATTCTTTTGATAAAAACATGCTCAATAAAAATAAATTAGTGAGTTAAATTTTCATAATTTGTTTATTAATGTATGAAGATAAACCCAGCATAAAATTTTATCAAAATTGTAGTAAAATTGAAAAAAAAGTGAAATTCCACTGCAGAACTGAAAAGTTTTGTTGTAAAAATAGTTTTAAATATTTAGGGGGGGAATTGTACAAGTAAATTTAATATCAGAAGGAAAAATAATTTTTAAAATTTTCAAATGTGTAAAAATTATTTTTGCGCTAAAATAGTTTCATATGTTTTTAAAAAAAATACCAAAATTTCCCTCAATGTTTAATTATTTTTTTTAATAATGAAGTATTCATTTCCACCCTCCAAAGTTTGTACCAAATATGTTAGCTTAGCTCAAGTGGTCTGTCCTATAGAACAATAGCACACGTGCGAACACACATTAATTATTATTATTAATAGAGATATAATTAGCTGTTCTAGAATCTTGAAGAATGCAAAACTGAGATTTCGTGAAAATAAAAAGTAAGCTTAGAAAATAATTATCTTCTGAAGACGTTTATAATATTTATTTTAAAATGCATTCAAATGCTTTAAAAACAATATGCTAGGCTTTATTCACAAACCAAAGTTTTAAAAAAAAATGCTTTGTTTTATTTGCATTTCCATTGTAAAGAAATAATCGGGAAATCGATTTTTTTTTCTCCTCGACTGCGAAACAACAGGTGTTAAAGTGGTTTTTTTTTTTTTTTTTTTTTTTTTTTAAGAAATTAAACCGCCTCAGATATTTTAATTGAAATTTTTGATTGCTGGCTTTTAAAAGCGCTCTTGCTTTGTCATGGATTATTTTATTCCGTGAAAAGAAATAAAGCATTGCTCGATCAAATGCTACGATATAGGGGAATGGAAAAAGAAATTTAATTTTTTAATCTGTCGCATTTCTGAATGATTAATGTGTATTTCCAAATGAAATCAGAAAAACAATGCATTTGAGATCGTTTCTAAGAAATGTAGGCAGCTGATTTACTTTTTTGTTCTTAATGTCTTCATTTTAAACCCTGGTTGCAATAATGTCACAAATATATCATTGAATAGTATCGAATGAATAATATCACAATGTTTCATGCAAATGCCGTAGCTGAATGAATTAATGATAAAAGGAAGGAAATGTCGATTCAGTGTGATAAGACCATGAGATTAATAAAGTCAAAGAATATCTGAGATGTAGAAATATGTCATTATTTCTCAAATCCGAATGCTTTTTCGGAGACTGTATCCTTCTTTCCCTAATTGTATCGCATAAAACTAGCAAAAGCGTTCTCTTCTTGATTTTCTCCTTGATCAATGTCGCGATACACTGATGAGGGCGCAAGTCAATTTTTTGGTGAAACGCGTAAGATTTTGAATATATCTTTCCACAATCAAAATGTGATGTATATTTTAAATCATCGTCAAACCACCTATTTGCAACACATGACAAGAAATAATAGTTCAAATACACAAACAAGCTCTTCATGTCGAATGACAAAAAAAGCAGAAGTAAGATAAGTATTTTTTTCAACGTATGTGTAAAAAGAACCGACGTACATATGTATTATTCGTAACGTACGTATGTATAAAAAAAACAGTTTTTTTTTTTTTTTTTTCCATAGAATACATTTCTCGCGTCGCCTATTGTTCCAATATCTGTGGCTTCGCCTAAAATTACATTTCCATGCAGTACATGAGATCCCGCCCACGCGAGAAACTCCTTACCGTTATGAGCATTCAATGCAGTTTATGTACGCATTAAACTCGAAACAGTCCTTTATCGTTTGTGTAAATATTTATTATATTTAATAACTTTTTTTTCATCTCAGAAGTTCCTTTTTAGTCTATAAACTCTCTTGTCAGAGAGAACCTGAACATTCCCTGAAAAAATTCAATCCGTCAATGATAAGTAGACTTTAAAGTAAGTTGCAGTATTTAAAAATTTGGAAAGTCCTGACTTGAACAATATTTTATAGTCTTTTTTGTTCTCTTTATAAGAGGATTTGCATTCACTGATATTAATATGAGGGGTTACGAGAGAGGTGGCTCAATGTGTTGAAAGTCACAATACAGCCCCGTCCCCATGGCCGGTGTGCTCCTTGCATCCGGCACATTTTACCTTCTTTCCCCTCATTTGTGGTTATTCGGGTCTCTTTGATTTTGCCGATGATTTGCGGGAAGCTCCCGACCGACATACCAAGAGAGTAATCCTACAATAGGTCAGATTGCAGATTTATGATCATATTTGTGAGGCAACGGGGCATAAGGTTCATAAGCAAAGGATATCATCCCTCTCCCGACTTCCATGTGTAAAAGCATAATATATCGTGTTAAACATTTTGTATGTAAAAGAAGATCCCATTTTAGACGTCCTCTTTTCTAACGATTGCATCAAAAACTGGATGCAGATCTACAGTTTTGGCTACAATACCGCATACTAAATTTTATTTATCGAAGCCATTGTATTTTTCAGTTATCAATTCACGTATACTCGAATATCGACTGAGAAAATAGTTCCCCTTTTGACAAATTTCATCAAATTTAAATTGCATTTGAATTTTGATTATAAATCTGTATACCAGTTTTCATCCGTTATAGTCTGTGCGTTTTAGAATTGATATCCACATCAGTAATATAATGAGAATAAATGTCGCCGAGGGCTTTGTATTTATTTTTTAGCTCATCCTCATTTTATTGCTGTCTTCTGATTATAACTGGTTTTAAAAACGCAAAATAACTTTAAATTTTCCTCTTAGCGCCCTTAAAGTCTGCGCCCGATCCATCTACACCTCTCTCGCTTACTCCATGCTATGTCACTAATACAGATGTGTATGGAAAGACAGTCTTTTGACCATTTCTACCAAATTTTAATAGAAATCTACGAATATTGTGGTGTCAGTGCGTTATGTTTGTGCTTATAATGGTATCAATGTGTTGCTAATGAATTATCATATTCACAGATAAATAGAGCGATTGTGTAACGGACATAATTAAAAAAATAATCGACATTAAATCTTGCCTAATGAATACTAATTTAATAAAATTCAATCTTAAAAATTTTTTGATAAAAAGAAATAATTTATTAGTGAATTATGACTTATTCAAATTCTTATCATTTCTTCCCTTTCTAAAATCTTCTTTTCAGGATTTTTTTTTTTCGCACAAGCAATGAAAGATTTTATCTTAAATTTTGATCCTTCATTATTTTTTAAATTTCTGTTGACGATTTAGCTTAATGAATTGTCCCTCCCCTAATTTTTTCCATTTCATTCACTCGCTTCCCAAAAAGTGTTACAAAATATAAAAATGATAAATAAGATTTGCTTTCCTCATTTTGTTTTTATAATTTCTCATGCTTCAAATTATGAAATTGGCTTAAAATTAACATGTCTTAATAATTTTTGTTATCGTGGAATCGAATGAAATTTTCTCTCTCCGCAAACAATTAACCTTCACCTAAATTCTTCCACCGTAAAACCATTGTTGCTGGGAAGAAAAAAAAAACACTAAACTATATTGTTCTTAAATCCCATTTGTATTTATCGACTACTTGATTGCAAAAGACTCACTCCCCTTCTCCATTTTTTTAAGAGCAGAAACGATGCTGATTAGTATCCTCCAAATTAAGAACGAGAAAAAGGGGGAGAGGAAAAAAAAGCTACATCGATTAGAATTTGAAATAAACCTGTTCCGTGGAGAAAGGACGGAAAAAAAAATGGACGAATAACAAAAGACAAAGGCGAGCTTTTATTTCTGTTGTTGAAAGAGGAATTTTCTTGTAGGTTACTTTCAATTGACTAATTAATGAGACAGAGGCGAATGTAGAATGAAAGCTTTTCTTTTTGTGTTCCTGAAGAAAGAGTGCTATGGTAAGGTGAATAAAGTAAAACCAATGAGGAGAAAAAGAAAAAAGGACCCCACCTATTCATTAACCATTACATTTGGATAATAAGATTTTATTTCCTAATTGAATGCTGTCCACTTGATGGTATATTAGATTTGGCAAGATACTCAGTAATGTAGATATTCAGTAATGCATTGCAATGCATTACATCTTTGCAAATTTCTCTATCGAATTTGAATTTCCTTCCTGCATTACCAACTTCGCAATTGTAAATCGAGTTTATTTTGTAAAAATATAAACAAATGCATATACATATGGGCTATAATTAATTTGCAAATATTTTACTTAATTTTCTTTTATAAATAGCGTTTTATTAAATGAATTTCAATTAACTCTCATTTTTCCATAGCACACGGTGCGGCCATTCTGCAACATTTTGTTTTGACAAAATTTTCGCACAGAAAGGATTAAAAAGCTTTGGCATTTCTCATGTCGCATTATTTATTTTTTCGTCGCAATTTGCGAGTACAGTTCGCTTACTTAGTTCTGAAATAACGCCGAACCTATTGATCGTATCGTAAAGAGGATTAATTATAATAATAGTTTCGACCATTTAACGTTCTAATTGGGATATTTTTATGTGCCTGCGTTTGATGACAGGCTATGAAGAATATTGGTTGTATTTAATTTCAATTAAATCTCTTGTTCATAACTTGATGCCCAATATTCCCTCAATAAATATTTTTGATGTATACTTCAAATTGTAATAGACATTAAATATAGACATATTTACTGTGTTCGTGAACCTTTGTAATGGAATCAAGTCCCATGACATCATAGTGCCATTAAAAACATAAATGTCTAGGAAATCCTTTTCAAATTACGTAGTATCTTTTGCTCTGATATTATTTCTGATTCCTCATATAAATCGTGCAGTAAATAATAGGAATCTTTCTTCCTTAGCTTTCAACAGTAGAATATTTTTACATGATTAAATATTTGATGTAACTATAAAAATGGTTTGAATTTCATTGAAACTTTCGTTAAAAATTATATTCAATTTTTTTTTAAATTTTTGTCGAAATTTAGAAAAATTTTCACGATATTTAAATTGACATTAAAAAGATTCTCAAAAAAAGAAAGTGATACACAAATATTGTTTGTTTGTCAGAAGTTATCCCAAAAACTTCAGAATCACTTTTAATTTTTGAATTAATTAAAATTCTACATACAATTTCAAAGAAATTGCTTCTTGGTGTACGTACCATTCTTCCAATTAAATATGTGCCAAATTTGACAGCCTTAAGTGCAACAGTTCGTCTTATACAGCGCTAACACAAACATTCTGTTTTATTATTTGTAGCGATTTGATCCATTTAGGGAACGAAAAGAGGATCTTGTGCAACTCTTACTATTTTTTTGAATTAATTGTTATTTTGCAGATTTAAAAACTAAATGTGAATTAATAGATATGAATTTATTATTATCTGATGCACCACGGTTCAGATCCAAATGAATTAACAGTTCAGTGAAGTACAGCGAAATATAAACCAGCTAAGAAAAAGTAATAGTGATCTATTTCTGTGTTTCACGGAACTTGTTATAATTATTTCTTTGGACACTGTACTCTGATATCTCAAATCTTGTTTCCGAAACCATGTGATTGCGGTTATGAGAACTAATTCTGCAAAAATTATCCTGCTGACTTGATGCGCGTTTAATTCTTTGGAATAATGTTTTTCACAGAGCTTGTGCAAAAGTTTAGAAAAAGGATTATTCTCTTTTATATGTCATCTTTTTCATCTAACCGCAATTCAAGATGATGAGATATGCCTCTGAATAATCCTAGCGTAACTCCAAAAAAGGCCGTTAAACTAACAAAACTCTAGCAATTATTAATCACTAGCATTTTTTAGTGACCAGCTAGTTTCCAAGGAATATCGGGTGCATTTAATTTCTGTGGCGTCTTTTATATATAATTCCATGGTCGTGATTTCGTCAACAAATTATTTTGTAAACATCAAATACCTTTACATATACTCTTCAAGATGATGTGCATGAACTTTTTGAAACTAGTTCCATGCCATCATAATATATCATCATCAATATTACAACGTAATTATGGAGTTCGTCTATCGTTCTTTTTTAATTTTCAACAATAGCAAAAATAAACTACATGCGATTAAATATTGAATGAAGCAGTCAATACGATTTGAACTTTGGGGCAATAATGTTTTTTAATATTGGAAATCAAGCTAAAATATAATTTTTAAAAATTGTCCAAATTCAGAAAAATTTGCTTCAATATTGAATTTGGTATTATTGAAAATATCTTTTTTTTAAATATTTTTTAAGATGATTTATAAATTAATCTGAAAAAGTAATAGCTTCGGAAAGTAAGATGGAAACATGTTAAAATTTCGCTGAATTTTTAATAAAAATTTCAAAAAAAAAAATGAGATGCACATTTTTAAACTCCAAAGTAAAATCATAGTCCCACGCTTAGTAACTCTTAAGTCAAATGGTCTGGCCAATGAAACGCCAACACGCACGCACACGTACATTTATCTTTATTATTAGTTGAAATTTCTTGGTATGATTTATAGAGAGAGTTTATAAATTGCATTAATTAAGACATCTTCATATGTGTAAATTTGTGTCATTATTTTCCGTATTGATTTCTCATTTAATTTATTTTTATCTTAATATTATAATTTTTTAAATGACAAAATTATAATACATTTTAAATTGAATCGCTTTGCATGCGTCAAATCTTAAAATTCACATAAGATAGTTAAAAACGCTCTAACGGGCTGACTATTTGATCTAAAACTAACCAATTTCACACTTAGTTATTTGTTTGATAGTTCCTCACCAAGAAAAGATTTTCCAAAATTCTTAGATTTTTTTTATTAAAAAATGAAACGATATATTCGTATTTTTTTCTCAATAAATTCGTTGAATATTATCATACCAGAGCTATTTTTAGACCATTTTAAAATTTGTAACTTTTGCTTTTCAATGATACCAAATTTATTTCGATACAACTTTTTCTCTAATTTTAATAAATCCTTAACCTAATTTATGTATTTTACAATAATATATTTTTTTTAGTTACTGCTTTTATTTCTTATGTTTTGATATGAAATTGATTATTTTATTATTGGTATAATTAACTCTTTCTAGGGCCGTGGGAAGTATGCTTCCCACCAAATTTATCAATCTTTGTATGAAATTATGTAGGTTGGCATAAGTTCTGACAAATTTTTTTAGAAAGACAGAGACTTAGATGCTTCAGTTCTTTATCTCAGACAAAATGATGTGTCTTGATTTGTTACTAATTATTAATTAACCAAATTAATTAATTAATCAAATTGAATTTATCTAATAAGCTAAATGAATCCCTTTTCTTATTCTAATTTCAAACCTAAAAACATTTTAACATAATATGACTAGAAAAAAATGGCCCTTTAAAGGGTTAAAATAAAAATAAAAAATTTAATGATATAAAGGTTGGCGAATTAAGCCTGAAATCTTATGCTACGACATTTCAGACTAAATTTTCGAATTTCTTTTAAATATTTTGAATCTAAAGACTGGAGAAAAGAAAATATTAGAATACATTCCATTTCATATTTTTTCCAACTAAATAAAATCTAAGTAATACATAAAGAATAATCGTATTATGGATAAAATATATAGAGATGATTTGAGCAACTCCTGATTCTCATTCCTTGCAAAATATTCCTCAATTAGGCTAACTAGAACGCATTATGCCTCCGTTACGATCATGTTTCTTCATCATGTAATTGCAGGTTTTAAAGCAACACAGGAAAGAGGAGAGAAAGTAAAGGCCTGAAATCATGTAAATGTAATTAGCAGCCTCGCTTTCGAGAATACCATTACGGCATCATTACGAAAACTGCAACAATGGATAACGCCTGCTCGTTTGAAAGCAATTCTTTTTTTATTTCTCCAAACGTCAAAAGTGACTCACCTTTACTTTACCAGTAGTTGAAGAGTGACGTCAAACCGTGCAACCGAACTTCACTTTTTGAGGGTTTTACGAAAAAAGTAAAAGGCCATTCAGGCATTTTACTTGTAAATATGAGCTAATATCTATTTATTTTCTTTACAAAAGCTGCTTTGTTGTAGGCTGTGTTTCTTTAGAAGAAAAATGAAAATGGAAATTTTTGTGCCTTTACGTAGATTATTACCTTCGGTAGGCTGACAATTTCCATTAGGTATCGTGTATAAATGCGATATGCGCTGACGTAGAGTATTGGTGTAGCCTTGTGTGTGCAGATACTCAGAAAAATTTAAGCGCTTTGGTGTTGTAAAATAATAATCTTTTTACCTAGTTCGTTTGCATTTACTTTTTATTTTTTAATAAAATGTATTTTGTTAGTAAATGAATCGTTTAAAAATGTTGCGAAAAATATAAAATGCGGCTTGCAACAAATTTAGTCGTGTGGCCGCTTTTGAAGTTATTACTTCGTTATATGGGTCGGATTTAGAAACAATTGTATTAAAGAAAACTGATATAAAAAAATGTAAGTAATTTTTCATTGAATAAAAATAATCACAAAATTAATTTCACTTAAGTCACAGGGTTTTTAGTTTAGCACTCATTTTGTTTGTTACCAAAAGGGAACAAGATTAATTTTTAAATATATTTTTAATACTTTTATAATAGTTATTAGTAAACTAACCCCACAGTCTTCATGGTAAAAAGAAAAAAAAGTCAAATGAAATATAAACTTCTTCGCTGAAGCATCATTTCATGATAATGTTTAAGTCTTGATTCGTCTACCTTTATTTTTAAACTTCGCTCTTAATTATATAGCAGTCATAATGTACATACAAAAAAAGACGTGTTTAATACTAACCACAATTCTTCTCAGTAGAAATCCACCAATTAAAAATACAAAAATTATTTTCTTATATGTACTTGAAAAATTATTAATGTTAGAAAGAGAGAGAAATGAAGCAATTCTATGATTATTTTTTTCTTATTTCCCGAATAAATAAAGTGTAAATTTCTTTTAATAAATTGCATTTTATTCATGTAGGTATACGTTATATATTTTACTTCTAAAAATATAACTTATTCTTCTCTTATTTCGAAATTGCTTTTCAAACCAATCTCATTAGTCATAGGGATTCCCAATGATACTGTCATATTTGTGGTTTTCCATTTCCTATTCGCTTCCCTGCATTAAAAAAAAGTAATAATAATTCTTGTATTTGTATTTATCTTGAGATAGCTGACAGAATTCGCAGAATCAAATAGGGAGTTGCTACATTTATCTTTGCGATATGATTTGTTTCCATATCAATTCTCACTCAATTTAACTTAACTTTAAGCGCTTGAGGTTGCATTTAAATTATTGAAGTATTCTTTAAAAATGACAGATAAATGGGTATCGCAAACTTACATTTACCCATAGAAATTCGAACAGCTTGTTATCGGCAATTTTTTTTCTTGTTGTTTTGTAATACAATTGTGCATTACTAGAGACCTCTCGTAGCTTAGTCATAATTGAATGTTTAAATTTCTTAAATGAATTGTTTCGATTGGAATAAAAGCCTTATGTAGTTTTCCACTCATAAGGAATTATCTGCTTCTTTCGACTGTTGAAACTGGCAAAGGTTTTTACACTTTAAATTGTACTTGCATGTATGTCTCGTAAGTCTGGGATCACGGACTCTGGTTCCTACTTGACAGATTTTTCGTCGGAATCTGTCTATGTATGTACGAGACATGTGTATTTAAATCATTGGGACAAAATTATCTTTCTTGGAAATTCAAAAAGGGATCTGATCATGGTGCAGAAATATGAAGTTAAAATCCCCCCCCCCCCCGCAAAGTCCCTCGCGTAGTTTCAAAACGGCAAGTTAATTTAAAATAAATAAATGAACTTTAAGAATTAGATTTCAATCAGAATTCTGCTTTTCTTTTTTTCGGTACAAGAAGTTTATAGAAAGTTTTCGGTACAAGAAAATTATAGATATTAAATTAGGTTCCTTGTAATATCCGTCTTACATATGGACATGTGTCATCTCACAAAATCCATTTCAAAGGAGCTCTCATTTTGCTTCAAATTGCGATGTTAATGGAACTAAAACGAATCTAAATTTATCTTAAATCTCTCTCTCTCGCTCTCTGTCTGTATATGAAATCACGCTAAAGCAAAAATGTCTGCTAGTAAAAAAAAAAAAAAAAAAAAAAAAAAAACTTTTTTAAAACTGATTGATAACTTTTTATTCGGTTTCCCAATGTTAATATTATATTGTTAAATTCTTTCGCAATAAAAATTCCAAAGAAAATATCACTGTGTGTAGCATGTATTATAGTAACAACATCCATAGAAACACTGCGAAGAACATTAGACTTTTTTAAAAATACAGTTATTTAAATAGAGAGAAATTTTACTTGACACTCAAATTGACTCTAATTTATGCTGAGGTTTTAAAGTCCCGCTAAACCAGAAAAGAAAAAATCTGGGGACTTGATATTTAAAGAACTTGCTTCACTTTTCCTCGTCTGCTAAATTTTAGTACTGTTCGTTACAGTATTATTCTGTGAGGACTATTTTTCGACCATTCTATATCATTAAGAGGAGAAACTCGGAAAGATGAGCGCATTTCCGGAATTCTTCGTCATTCTTTCATCTTGATTTGCGCCCTATTAGATACATTTTTGTTCCTTTTTTTTTCACGCGTATGTGAACATCGTGTCATTTTTGGCCGTATTAGTTTAATTCAGTCTGGGAATAATCCGAGTTTATTTTATTGTTGAATGTAAACATCCCATCCTTTCATCTTTCCTCTCACCCCTATCTTGACGAATTAAACCCATCCTAACGCACGCGCAAAAGCGCGGAGAGTTTTAGAATCCGTTGTCAAACAATATTAAATGTTTCATAGATTAACAGCGTTCTTCACATCCCTTCAAAATTTCAAAATGCATTAATATTTTCATTCAAGAAAGTAATGCTAGCAATCAAATAACT
>JAPMOR010094144.1:432288-619704 GCA_026543865.1 Argiope aurantia | reverse complement strand
ATATATATATATATATATATATATATATATATATATATATAAAATATTTCTTTTTATAAAAGAGCGAATGTTCTAAATTTTTTTTATATACTTGGACAAATTATATATCGCACCATGGAAATAAATGCATCTTCCAGAAACATAGTCTAGACCTGTCTTTTTAAACTATCTACTATGTTTGCCATACATCTCAGGTATGTTAACGTATGTTAATCTAATCTGTTTCCCCTGGCCCTATGTATCATGCCATATGTTAATAAATCTTATATTAAGCACAATTTTATAATTATTTTTTTTTCTTGACCGTGATTAGATAGCCCTATTGTTGCGCCTGCTTGCTAACACGGCTGTGCTTCAAGCCGAAAAATTCAGTTTCAGGTTTAAAATTTTGCGAATGAATTTTTTTAAATCAAAATTTCCATTATCTTTAAATACATTTATATCTTATATTTATACCTTAAATACATTTTATATAATACATACATTTATATTTATCCTCCTTACAAATATAACAAATATTTAATATAACACTGAAGTACAAAAAGCTTTAAGAACCCTACCCCCTTCTTCTTCCCTGCTCCCTACCCTCTAGATAGTTTGGTCACCCTGTTGCTATGCGTACAAACTTTCTAGCACTCCTAAGTTGCTTCAGTCGAAAACTTTCATTCATCCGTTCCAGAATCTAAAAACTTCCAAAAAGTTTCCGATTCTTTAAATAATTTTTCTGGAATCCAAAGTTGATTTAATCGATATTAATACACATTCTTTGTGCTCTTAACAAAATAATAAAACTGATTATTGTAGTTTTTCTTCTCAAGTTTAATTTAAGTAGAACTCTTGTCTGCGGTTACCTCGATCAACCAGGCCATGAGAAAGATCAAAATGGCCGCTGTGATGTCATTTACGATACTCAGTACATGTTGGAAGTTGATGGATACCTTTCAAAAATTATGACCTTAAAATAAATATAGGGGAAAAAAAGGGATAAACTTTCCTTTTCAAATTTTATCTTCCCTACTGGGAAATGAGCTTTGCCACCGCAGTATTGATCGAGTACGAAAATGGCAGAGTGCCAAGATTCCTTTAACTGTTACGGTTAACTGTGTTCTCCCCTTTTCCTTCCCCTCCATTCATTACATTACGCTGACCAGCTAAGCGAGAGAGTAGCTTATTCATAAATATTTCGTCTCCTTAGACCCTACCCCCGCATCCAACGCCATCATACGAATACTCTGCTGTCGTCAACTTTTAATTTAAATGTCTGTCTCTGTGACAAAGAAAGATCTGGGGTTTGTTCTGTTGTGTCATATACAGCAGATTCTTAGCCAACGTCCGTTAAATAATTTTTTTATTAAAAAAATGTGTGTGGGTTTTTTTTTTTTTTTTTTTCTTTCAGAAACTGGTTGAAATTTTTTTTGTCTAATAAACTGATTTTTACATTAAGGAAATTATTATTTTTACCCCTACTTATTTTTTTTAATTTTATCTTATCAAAATGATTTTATCTTTCTTTTAATAAAAGATGCAAATGCAAATGTTTTGAACTATGTAAACCTAAGATTAAGTTGCCTGAAAAATAAAATTAGCGCCAAGTTTTGAAAATAATTCGTCATTGATTTGTTGAATGCGACAATATTCTTACTTTCTTTTATATAGAAAGTATTGAAATCGTCAAAAAATTAGAACGCGAGATTTTGACAAATTAGGTTTCGACTCCTTGAATTCGAAAAACATATTTTAGGAAAATGTCTGTCTGTGACAAAAATAACTTAAAAACGATTTGAGCTAGACGGGCGAAATTTGATATATGATCCTTAAACCGAATTTATAAATTTTTATCCAATTTTGAGCAAAATCCATCAGAGGAAGTCTATTTGTCCGATTGTTCGAATATAATATAGTAACTACAAAATGGAGAGCCGGCGTCCTGGTCTAGAGGTAATGCATCTTCCCCGTGGTCTGGACGTCCCAGATTAGAGTCCTGGTTCGGGCATGGTTGTTCTTTACTCTGTGTTAGAGCCCCCCTGTTAAATGAGGTTGTGCAAGCGAGTTTGTGAATGTCATCTTCATATGAGCTGGAAGTCAGACTTCTGCCCTCGGATGCTCAGGGGCCTTTACCATCAGAAGCTACTGCACAAACTCGGCTTAAATCGCTGACTCTGTCAGCGGGTTTGTCTATGACAAGTGCCTTAAGTAGCAACAGCAATACAAAATGGGGAAGGTTAGATAGATAAAATCGATGCACATATTTAACATTAACAATGTATAACATCTATTAGTTTTTGAGCTAAATCCATCCAACAAGGGGTTGACCGTCTGTCCTCTCAAAATCGCAATGACTTCATCAAATTTGGTGTGTAATTTTTTATCTACAAGTGCAGCTTTGTGTCAAATTTTTGCTTCAATCGGTTGTGAAAAATGCGTCTTAGGCGCAAATTCGATTTTCGCATACTATTTACCGCATGCTAGAGTTCAATCGTCAAAAAAACTCGCCAAGGATCATACGATAAATTCCGTAAAAATTTTAAATCCACGCCAAAGGCTCATATTTTGTGACTATTGTACGCCAATGCCATGCAGAGAATATACTTGAAAGTTTTAAGGAGATCATTCCCACTGGTTTAATCTGTATTTTACAATTTCAATTACTTGCAAATGAAAGGTTTTAAATACTTTCATGTTTGTTATCAATATATGTATACTGTTTTTGTAAGATTTTTTTACAGTAAAATGTTTGCTTTAGATAGGTCAAAGGTGCAACATTTTTGTATCCATTGATCATGTGCTTGATATTCAGCAACTATAATATTGTTCCAAGTAGCTTAAACTATAAAGCGAGGGATTCTGTATGATTAGTATTTTTATTTAATTCGCTTTTTTTATATGAAGAATAAAAAAATTACAAATTATATGAAGAATAAAAAAATTACTATGACAAAGGAAAACAAAAGCCCTGAGAAAAATTAGGTTAAAAACTATCTCTCTTATTAGATAATATATATTTAAATGCAACTTCAACTCGAAACCCGTTGTGCTACTTCATTTTTGATTTCTCGAATATGAAGAATACAAAGAGAAAAAATCTCTATCTCAAAAATTTCGTACTTGAGATTTTGAGGAATATCCACGTTTCATATCTCCTTGAGTCTGAAAAGCACGTTTTTGGAATTAAATCTGTCTGTCAATCAGGAATGCTTTGAGCTAGACAGATGAAGTTTGACATGTAACCTCTACTATATATTTTGATTCCAAAATCAATCGGGAAAAAGGCACCCTATGTTCAACATAGGCTATATTCTGATACCGGTGTATTAATAGCATCCCAGCGATTAATCGCCTAAGATATCACTCTAATATGATCACCAATGACAGGTCATTATTATTTGCCATTAGTGTATTATAGTTAATAATATGCAAATACGTTTTTTTTTTTTTGGAGAGTATGTAAGAGTGTTTTGTGGAAATCAGCTCCGCCTGGTTTATTTTAAAAAAATGAGAAAATTCGATCAAATAAAAAATAATTGAAACGAAAAGGAAAAATGTCCCTAAATGTATTGGAAGTCTTTTGTAATTCTTGAAAAAAATAATGTTAAGAAACTATTCTTCTTAATAAATAGTTTTAGGAAACGGCTCAATTTGAAACTCATTGTTTCCCATTTGTGCTACTTCTGGGGGGGGGGTTGTGGTGGTGGGGGGATTTTCCCTGCTTCCACTCAAATATATCATCGTTTACTAGTGAAACGCTATATTATTCACGCTATTTGTGTGCGTTGACCTCCCAGTATTGACGTGTTTTCTATTTATTTATTTATTAAATAGTTCATGCAAGCGTAATTTTTTTTTTTTTTTCCGTTGTAATGTTTTTGTGTTTTTCCAATATGCCCCGTCCTCTTAAACACTTATTCGGATTGCCAAAATATTTTTTTTTCTAGCTCTTCTCTGATACTCTGCCGGCAACTGCCATTTTTTTTTTTCTCTCCTTCCTGCTTGTAAATTTATTACCCGTAATTACATATTGTGTCGCATTTGACTGACAGTGTATTTGTTACTTTTTTATAAGAAATAATACCCGTTAAAAGTTATTTTAGCTACACTATCTTTTATTGTTTATTTGTGGTGGAAAATAAGAGATTGCTCTAGTATCGCAAATTATTGAATAATTGTATATGTCTTTTAATGCTGCTGCCATGTTAATGCTTGCATCTCATACCCAGGTAATACTTTTACCGATCAGTTAACACCATCAAAATAATAAATTTGTATAAATTATTTGATATCGTTTAATTTTTACCCACTAACTGCTTCTGGCGACAAAACTAGTTCAGACGAAATATTGTTTGTGCCGATTTTCATTTAAAGTATCGAATTCTAGCAAGCATTGAAGTCGTTTTATTTTTGTAAGCTTTTACCTATTCTGTTCATTATGTGTATGAATCAACTTAATGGAATCGAATCCTATGACATCATAATATTATTCGTAACGTAACTGTATTTCTCATCTGTCTTCGAACATTCACGGCACTGTAACCAAGATATATTTTTAACAGAATCCTTTTTCTTTAAATTTTAGGAGTGAAGAAAATCACGCTGTTAAATATTTGGCGAAACAATGAAAACGGTTTAAATTTCGAAGCAACAGTGTTAGGCAAATGTTTATATATATGTACTAGCCGCCTTTGGTGACCAGCTTACACGCCCAGGTTGACTTTTTAAATTATTAATACGGAATATATTTTTTTAAGAAACATTTCATCTTGTTATTTAATATGATTGAAAAGGATGAATTCAAATGGATCAGTTTACTTCAAATTAAAAGTGTAGTAAGAGTAAAAGCGTTGACAGTAATAATAGGAGCGATTTCTGTGCCATGTACGTTAGCGTTTTATATATCGAGAGATTTAAAAAAATCGCCAAGCTTGAGGAAACATTTGCACGATATTAAATTAAAATTATATCATTAAAAAGATTGTTTTTAATTTTGAAAAGACGATTTTAAAATGATTGAATCATTAAAAAATTATTTTAGTGCAATAACGTTTTAGATAATTATTGCAGAAAAGCTCAAATTTCGCTTGATTTTTTTAATTAATCAAAATTCTAATTAAAAACTGTGTTAAATTTGATAATTCTACGTTAAATTATCTGTCCTTTAAAGTGAAAAAAAAAAAACATTTCCTTTTTATTGTTAGTAGATAATATTTACAAAGTTTTCTTTTTTCTGCCTAGAAACTTTCTAAATGTTTTCAACACTCCTGTGTACATGACCTTATGTAGAAGATCTCTATAAATTTAAAATGAACTTAATGTCGCTTAGATTTGTCATTAAGGAGTTGGTAATCTTTGATAATCCATACTATTAGGAAGGAGAGGATTTAAATGTCTAAAAAGGCTTATTTTGTAGTTTTTAATAAATTGTTTCGTTGATTCTTTCTTCTCGATAAACATACATTATTATATGATAATTCTTTCTTTTTCTGATTTTTTTTAAATCTTGTTCTCGTGAACTTAAAGAATGATTCATAATTCCACAGACATATAGAAGGTTAGCAATTCTTGTATTAAATCACTATCGATGTCAATGTAAAAACTGAATTTAGTTTGCATTTTTTAGGCAACTAAAAGAAAATTGATTTATGATTGTTACATCAAGAATTTTATGCCTAACCTTAATTTTAATTTTTGAACATATAATTCATTCGGGGTAGAAAAAATCACTACTGTAAGTGACTTAAGTAAAATGGTCTAAAATATATTATAATATATTATAAAATATCTTATAATGGATTAAATCATTAAAACGTTAAATAAAAGGAAAAACTTTACACCATCTATCATTTTTAAGCTACTGGGATTTTTAAATATTTCACTAATTAATAATTTATAAATAAATACTTTAATTGAATGTCATCTTTTAGTTAGTTTTGATAAAATATTTTCAATCGAGGAGTTTCTTTGTTTTTATCTCAGTATTAAAAGAGCTAACAGGTGCTTATGTTACTATTTGACCCTCTCTTCGTTTTGATAATTAGGAAATTTTGATGGTTTGACTAAATCATTTTTTTCTCTTCGAAATTAAACATATTCCGTCCGTTCGTTTTATATCATGCTAATTGTTTAGAAAATATCGTAGTGGTTCAGTGATAATTTTATGACGTTGTTGAAGTATGTAATTAGAAGAACGCTAGTTCTCAGTTTCAGGAAAAATCCATTTTACGTGCTGATTTAATTTTTGTTAAATCTATAAAGATCTGAACTTCTTATACGAATGTAGACTGAAAATATAGTTGGTACATCATTTGTATTCAGAATTGGAGCCCTGACTTCGTATCCTGAGAATCACATAACCCGAGACTAAAATTCGTCTTAATGAGACTTTTTGTGACTCAAAGGTTCTTGACGTAGAAATTTAAAGAAAGAGTAGCAGTTAAGTCTCATCATCTGACAATTATCTAAACTTACTTGACTCTTCTGTGGAATTGGAACAGAATCAAAATAGAGCGTCAACGTTAGTAAATTAAATTAAACTGTCTTTCAAAATTTGAGAGCCGTACCCAGTTATTCATAGTAATTTAATGCCTTCGTCCAATCCGAATTTCTTATCGTTAACAGGATTTATTCATGAGCGTCATTTAATTCTTATATTTTAATCGTCATAAAATACCCTCTTAATTATAAATGTATGTGTGGATTTAAATGTATTATCTAGATCAACTTTTTTTAAATGTATTCTAAATGTAATGGAAGCTTATGAATCTCATTAAGGTAATTATTATTAATAACAAGCTGGTATCCGACACGTTGCTGCCGCAGAAGAAATAATTTTGAAAATATCGTTTGAAATTTAAAATAGCTGCCTTGTTTAATTAGGAATGATAGAATGAATGATATTTATTCTCTTACCGACAATGAATACGTTCATTGAAATTAAATGATATATAAAGGAGAAGTTTAAATAATATTTTTTCTATTTTTTTTAACTTTATTATTCATTGAAGTTAGAATTTTATTATTCTTTAAAGTTATTATTTAGGGCAGGCATTTTTTTTTTTTTTTATCTTTCCATCTTCATCAAAATCAAATACATTTCTTGGCTGTCCGACTTGTGAGCATTTAACATACAAATTTCGTCATCTGACCACGGTTCAAAATTACGAAGTACGTCCGAAAATAGACCTAGTGGTGCTTTAAAACGAGACGTTAATATAACTAAACTACATTAAAAAAACAACATGCAAACTACCAAATGAAAAACGTGGGTTTTCTATGTTTAATCCGCTCACTTCAAGCGATTGGCCTTGCGCCTTGTTGGTGGTCATCGAGAATGCAAGTCGAATGGGGAACTGTAGTCGTTTGAAAATCATGTCGGTGTGGAAGTACAGGGAATGCGTGGAATGAGCACATCTTCTCCAATCGACTTTCCGTTAAGAATAGTTGTCCGGCTTCTTGCAGCGTAAATTTCACTAATCAGTCTGTGGTAGTATAACAAATTTTTGAAAATCAAAATCTGTTTTGAAAATCTGGAAGATTTTTTTTTTACTTCATAAGGAAAGAGCTGTTATCGTCAGAAATCTTAATTTGATGTTTGGATGAATCACTTTTCACACATTCAGTCCTAAAAAAAACCGTTTGTTGAATTTTGTCTGCTGATTTTGGTATATCCGAACATAATGAATTAAATTTGATATGTGCTTTTTGCACAAAACTGTCGATCCGATTCACTCTTTGGATCAATTCGCTAAACATGCTTGTCTATTTATTTATATATAATTTTTATCAATGCAAAAACAATAATTGACTTCCTTTAGGACACATAAAAAAAAGTCCAGAAAAAAAAATAATTGTGAGGGTGTTTTTTTTAACATAAAAATAGTATAGCATAAGGCAATAGCAATAAGATTAAAATAAAAAAATTTCATCAAAGTTAGTATTTTCCTCAAAATTTTTGGAGAAGTTTTCTTCCAATAAAATATATAGTTGTAAAATTTTCTTAATCATTTTTTGTGTGAAATTTTTTAAAATCTCTTTGTATATATTTTGCAATATTAAGTAAAATAACAACATTTAAATGCTAATAAATAGAACATTATATATTTTTCATGTTAAACATCAGCTTTTTATTTTTAGGTGGAAGAAATCAGGGAGAACATTGAAAAAATTCAAGGAAATGTCGAGGAAGTTAAAAAGAAACACAGTGCAATATTATCAGCACCTCAAACAGATGAAAGTAATTATTATTATTATTTTTAATGAATGATATCCTTAGATGAAGGCTCTATTTGTTAATCCTCTATCATATCATGTTGATTTTTTTTCTTCAAATTTTTGAATGGTGGTGTCATTTGAACCTCTTAATTAAATCTGTAAGTTCAGCTGATTATTAAGTTTATAAGTACATTCATGGGAAGTAATTAAACATCCATCCTTATTAATAATTTAAAATGAAAGACAAAAATAAAATGGAAGACTAAACTAAAAAAGTGTAACATGGTTTAATTAATAATCCTTACAAGCACAATGTCATATCTATAAAAAGAAAATATGGGTTTGAGTTAAAGTCACAATTAATAATATGTTTGAAATTATATATTACCTAAGTTAAAGATATTACAAATTTGTAATCTGTAGTTGTTGCTAGAGCAGACAAATTTTTGACCTTCACTATCCCTTTCTCCTCTTTGCTTCAAATTGACATTTTATGAATTTAATTCAAAGCATATTTAAGATTGAGATACATAATGCTTAATATAATTTCAAAGAAAAAAATTACAGTGAAAAATTTAATAAGTGTTCGGTGTTTAAATATTCGTGTTGAGATGTTAGATTTAATATTTTATCAACTAAGCATTCAGAAATTTGAAGAGAAATCTTTTTGTCATGTAAAACCTAGTCATCTTTTTTGTCAAGGATATAAAAATTTAGCCATTTGATAGCTTCTGAATATCTAATTTTCTTTTATTTTTCAACTTTACTTTTAAATAAAAGTAACTCTTTGTATGAAAATAAAAGATAAAACTTATCATTCCAAAAAATTTGCATCTGATTATATTACAAATTAACCTATTTTCAATACTATAAAATGAATGCTTAGTGGATAGGAGGAGTATCCTAAAATCAAATACCATCAAAGGTTTTCAAAAAACTCAGATATGAAAAAAATTGAAGCAACTTCTGCTCATATAGAAATTAGATGAAATGTGCATTAGAATGTTCATTTATAACAGAAAAGGCAATGTTATCTCTCATGATGAAATGTAATTTATAAAATAGAATTCTTTCATTATTTAAATATTTTATAAGCCAAAACATTTGCATATCACTTGTGGAGATATTTAATAATTTGTGAAAAAAAGTATCAACAATAAGATGTACTTGTCAAAATATTATAATTAGAATTAATTAGTATGTTTTTAAAACTTCATCGTAATATGTGTTTCGTATAACTTTTACATTCACCTTTTCTCAAAGGATGCCAGATAGCTGGTATGTCAAACATTTCTTAAAATTGTTCACAGATATAAAAGCACACTCTTTTTAAGTAACTGGTGTTTTTGCTTTCCATCTTAGTTTTATTTATTTATTTTTATTTTTTTGCAGAGGTCAAGCAAGAATTGGAAGATCTTATGGCCGACATAAAAAAAACTGCCAATAGAGTTAGGGCTAAATTAAAAGGTATTGTATTTTCTTTTCTTTCTGCTTAATAGAACACACATTTTTTAGTCTTATTTAATCAATAAATTATGTATACATAAAACTTAGTATTTTATTAAAGCCACTGTGTTCATAATCAAAAAGAATTGTGTGAATATTGAAAGATGTTATTTTGCATGTAACAAAATTTAAAGTAATTTTATCATTTACACATTTTTTATGCAAGATTCATATGATATATCAATGTAGACTTTCAACTTTGAGTATGCTTCATCTTTTATGCATTATGTTAATCAAATGTTTTCAAAAAAAATACTGTTATTAATCTTTCAAGCAATTCAAACTCGTAGATCACATGTAACTCAGTAAATATGACAATATGTAACACAATTTCCATTCCTTAATTTTTAAGAGTTTTCTAATTATATATAATTATTGTTTATTAAATGAAATTTCTTAACAAAATGAAGATCTGTATTGGTGTGTGTTGCATATCAGGTCCTTATATAATTCTAGAAAATAAAAGTAGAAATATCAGTTTTTAATAACCCAGATCAGGACACCATCTTATTTATACTCATTATGGTTGCAAGACTTAACCTTCATATTTGAGAGAACAAGACAGTATTTGGTTTGAATTCAAACCTGCAGAAAAAGATTAGATCATTATGAAGATATGTGACTAAGTTTTAAAGATTTAAATATAGACTTCCTATTTGGGAAAAGTAATTGTAAAATTATTTAACATACTTAGTATCAAGTAAGATACATGAAAAAAAAATTTTTTTAATCTTAAAGTTGAAAAATTTTTAATCAGATTTTACAAGTTTATTTTGAAAATTTCTAGCAAATCAATAGGAAAATATATATATATATATATAATTTCTTATCTTAAAACACATTGCTTGCAGCTTGTTTCTTTGTAAAATTCCTTATTAAAAGTGGCAGTTAATTGATCAAAATAATTAATCATTTCCCTAAACTTTTTAATTACACTGGTTTTTTTTATTATTATTATTATTATTTTCCCTTGAAATTATATTTACATTATATTTGTAATACAAACAATTGTTGGCTTCTATTAACAATAGTAAAATAATTAAACAATATTTGCAAATTAAAATTGATGTTCTTTATGTTGCAAATGTGTTCGTATGTTCACATATTTGGTTTTAAGGCATGTGTAGGAGTGTAACAGTTAACCGTTAGAATATATTTTACTATAAATACTCTTAATGCAAATAAATTCTTCTTCATTTACATTTATGCTTATAGATTTTTGTCATCATATTTTTAAGTTGTTATGTTTGTACTTTTCAGTTATGGAGCAGAACATCGAACAGTTAGAGCAAACAAGTATGATGTCTGCAGATTTCAGGATACGCAAAACACAAGTATGTGTGAATACTTTGATATATATTTGATCTTTTAAATTCTTTGATTCATGATTTCTTGTTAACATTTTAATTCACTGTTAAATTATACTCACTTTAATAATTTAAAATAACTCAACTTTTCTGCCATTAATGGAGTTTAAATATATTTTAGACATGTCAAAATTATAAATCGTATTAATTAATTTTGAATTAAAATTAAAAAATTAATTTTCGAAAAAAATTCTCGTTTGATATAAAAAATAGTATTTGTGTAATAGTATTCATATATTCATGTAAAGAAATTTTAGAAGATTGTTCTATTATTTATTTTTCAATTCATATTTTATATCGACTCAGTTTACTTTAAATTTTTAAATGGAACAATGGAACATTTTAAATGTAGCACCTGTAGATTTAAGTTTTTAACTTTTTAATGTTTTATACTTAATAGATGTTATTTTTTTATGATTATTGACAAATTATATGAATTTTGATTACACTTTTTCCTTTAGCATTCTATGTTGTCTCAAAAATTTGTTGAAGTTATGACAGATTATAATAAGACTCAGACAGACTATAGGGAACGGTGCAAAGCTCGTATTCAACGGCAGCTAGAAATTAGTTAGTAACTTATTTCTTATAAAATTGGATTACTATTAATTGTGCTCTTAAAATTGAGTTATTATAGCTAAATTTTAAATATTTTAAATTTACATTACAAGTTGAAAACATTTATATAATATTTTGCATTTTATTTTCAGCTGGAAAAGTAACAACAAATGATGAATTAGAAGAAATGTTAGAAAGTGGAAATCCTGCTATTTTTACACAAGGAGTAAGTTGATTTTTTATCTATATTTAATGACTGCATTTATGTATGTTATGTATTTTTTGTAATGTATTATATTGAAAGCTACTAAGATTCTGAAATAAAATTGTTAAATTTTTCAGAAATGCAAAATCTGAATTTATACAATTTATTACTAATATTTTTTTAACTATTTTCAATTAGTTCGAATAAAAAATTAAGCAAATTTGGAGAATCACTTTTCTTAATACTTGGTATATAGTGCTTTTTTTTTTTTTACTTTTTAGTTTATAATATTTGTTAATATGATAGTATTTTATGACAGTTATAATCATGTTTAAAAGTATTTTCAAGTTAATTTTATTTTTACAAAAAGCCTTTACTCAATTTTTTTCTAATTTTCCTAGCATGGCATTTTGAATTAAATATTGTAAAATTAATATTTGGTCTGGGTATTTTCTGTTTTTTAAATTTGATATAAAGATGTAGCTGAATGCTATTTTGCCATATTTATTGCCACATTGGTAATCATATCTCTTATGTCTATGAATTTGTTTTACCTGACAGGGGGAAGTCTGAAGTTAGCTGCTATTATAGATATTCTTCTACTTATTCTGGCAGATTTTTTAATTTATAGATAAGAGGGAATTATTTATATTTCCCAAATTCTGGTATATATTAAAAAGTTTTGATGCTATTGCTTCTCTGCTAATATGTTGATTAGGTACAATTTTCTGAAATATCTTTCTTGATACATTCCTAAAAGCATTCCTTTTAATTATAATAAATCTATTCCACGTCATTTGGCTCTTGTTCTTTAAATACCTGGGGCTAATCTTGTCAGTTGGCTGTAAAAATCGGACATAATCGGTTATTATTAGAGTATCTTCATATCAGAAATGTCAAATAAAGTTAATGGTTAAAAAGAATTGTTGCTATTTTTATTAAACTTGGAAATATCACCTGGCATATATTACATGGCTACTTTTTATACAACATAACAGCCTCTCTTTGCTAAATTTATTTCTGTTTCCGAAATTCCACAATATTTTATTATCATTTATTTTTGCTTTTATAAACACATCTAGCTTTTTAACATGTTAATTTGCCATGTGAAGCAAAATGTTTCTCACAGTAATATATTTGTTATATTTGTGTATTATAAATCACACATGCTTTTTTGGAGAAACTGTATTTCAGGAATGATTCACACTGGCCATATAAATGTATAATAACTGAAAAATTGTAAGTCTACTAAACAAAATAAGTACAAATGGTTTTTCATTCATATTCATCTGTGGAACACATTGATCATCCTCTGCACTGTATCAAATATTATCTATTAATTTCTAGAAATGTTGTTCCTTCTAACTAACCAGATTCATTTTTAAAATTTTTATTCAACTGAAATGTGTGATGTGAACATTTTCATACTTTATTATTTTGCTGTCCTGCTATTACAGAATGCAACTGTCAGTAAATAATCAGAGCAAAAATCAGTATTTAGAATCGTATATGTTGCACCTGGTTTACTTAATATTTTAGTCTAGCAATCCACATAAAATAAACTTATTTCATATTCCAAAATAGTATTTTCGTATTTATTTTTTTACAGTTTTTGTCATTATTTTTATGATTTTGCATGCATAATGAGTCAGACTTGTTTCTCTCTATGGTTCAGTAACACAAACAATATTTTATGTTGTGCCAGTTGATATGCGAAACAAAATTATTGATATAGAATAAAATTTTTGTAAAATAGCACCATTCATTTCTAATTACTAGTCTATTTGCAAATGTGGTGACCAAATGTAAATTTCAGAGGAGTCCATTCTTGAAAACCAGATTCCTTATCTTGACTATTTAATGTGATGAAAACATTTGAAGGAATGGTTAGTTATATAATGAATACCTGCATTTTCAAATGATTGTCCTATTTCTTTACAAATAAAAATTTATATCAATTTCAGAAGGAGAAAAAACAATAGTAGGATTTTATACATTCGATATTGTATATTCTATAAAAGTTTTACTAATTTAATTATTCACATTAATATAGTTTTTAATACTAAATTTTGTTGTTGGTTAAATACTTTCAATGAGAATTTTACTATTTTAATGAACCCAATCTCCCACCCCATTTAACCTTTTATTCATTTAATTATTTTACCACCAATTTTTCAATTTTATTTTTGCATCATTAGAAAAGTTTTGGTACAAAATAGCTTGTGGAAAGAAGGAAAAACTTTTAAAATTAATTAAAGTAATATAATTATTAATTCAAAGATTTTAAATTCCTGCCTTTTTGCTAACATCTACTACTTACTGTTGGAGCTATGCTCTTTGTGGGTTTTTTTTTTAATACTTTTAGAAAAATGGCCACATTATGAAGATATCAGCATGATTTAAACACCTCTTTTTATTTCTATAAGGAGTTAATATAGATTTACGAAATTGGGATTCACACTAATTTATATATTTTGTTTTTAGTTGACTCTTTTCATTTTTTTTTAAATTCATATTAAATCTTTTCTGTGTGCAATTGTTTCAAGCAGTGTTTCAAATGTTTAATAATGTGTTGCTTTATAAAATGTGAATTCAAGTATATAAACTGTTTTTTCATTACTCTATCATATGTAGAGATAATTTTTTCTTCTTATTTTATTTGATTATCCATATTTTTATATGCACACGCAAGCGTTAATTTCCATTATATAATCCTGCCACTATTATCTTAATGATTTCCCACATTTTATGATGATTATTTACCAGTATGGTTTAACTTTGTAATCAAGAAAACTGGTGATTTTTCCTAAACATCAGCTATGTTAAATATTTTGTGCTAGTTTTTAAAACCAAAATATATATATATATTTTATTGTATATCAATAATTTTGTGTCTACCAAATATTTATTGTGTATTTTAGGTATCTTTCAATTGTTTATTTTTTACATTTACTTTTGTTTCTCTAAGCATATAACATTTTCTTGAATTAGAGAGAAATTTTTACTAACTTAGAAACTAATAAAATAGAACCAATTTACAATATGGTTATAAATTCCAGTAGATTAGATGAAACTTTTAAATTTTTATTGTTGAGTTTTAAAACAGAACTTTGATTGTCAAATTTTCTGATAACTTTATAGATGTATTTGTGTATGTATTTTATTTATATATGTGATCAGTATTTTCTCAGAATTTTATTTAATAGCATTGTATATATTAATCTGTAAATTGTGTAAGATTAAGATTTTTGCCTTTCTTGTTAGATCATTATGGAAACACAGCAGGCCAAGCAAACTCTTGCTGACATTGAAGCTAGGCATGCCGATATCATCAAACTGGAGAACAGTATTAGGGAGTTACATGATATGTTCATGGATATGGCTATGTTGGTGGAAAGTCAGGTACTGAATCTTTTTTTAAAAAATAGTTTTATTAAAATGTACTTTTTTGAATTTTCAGTTAAACATTTCCATAAATAATAAAAATCTAAAAATACTCTTTTTCTTTTATATTATTTATTCCTACATGAATTTATCCTAAAAGTTATATATGATTTCAGAGATTTTCTTCTTTAAAGTTTATATATGAAATATACATTGTCACTCAGTACCCACAATTATGCTCTAATGAAAGCTGAATTGTTGACAGAAATTTCTATGAACTCACTGGAATAATCATACATTATTTATTAAAATTATTCTTAGGTTGTTGTTTTTAATTCTGTAAGAGGTTTTATATTCTTTTGTAACTGTCTTTTAAAGATTTATGGAAGAAACTATTTTAATTAAGTATTGGTATTGAAAATTGAATTTTGGTTCATAATCTTTTTTCCTACATTTTCATCTAATTTTTTTACTTGTTTGAATTTTTAAAAAAATGAATATATGTTGATGTTTATGTTTAATTACAATGACAAAATAGTTGTTATTATAGAATTGGCAAATGGTTCCTTACATTTTGATTTTGATATAATTAAAATATTCTAATTATCATGTAGTAAGATACTTTGAATGCTTAATACATTTTTTTTACATCTCTGAGTTATCTAAATATTATAAAGCATTTATTAAATTTTGCTTTTTATAAATGTTTTAAATAGATTTTCAGCTTTATTAAAATCTGGTTAAAGAATAAGATATTTTCATCAACTATTGAAAAAGCAAATATTGATAGTATATCTTCTCAGACTTTTTAATTTTTTTTCTTCTTTATGGTTGAATATCAAAAGATGCATATAGGCAAGAACATTTAGAAAGGCCAAATTTTATGTAGACCAAAAGCAATAAAATAATATCGGATAAATTATTTTAAGAGTAATATTCTTTTGGAAAAAATCCCAAACCATTGACCATTACCAGCTCTATTTTGCTGTCTCATGCTCTAGCACAGTTCTCATTAACGAACTATACCAGTGTCCATTTCTTTTACAGAATTATCACCTTCAATTATAATTTAAATGGCGGAAAAAAATAATACAACTGTATACTCAGAAATGACTCGCTCACTTTATAGGATGAAATGATACATAACTATATTACAGTTATATACTCAAAAATTGTTTGTTTCCTTGATAGGGTGAAATGATAGATAGGATTGAATATCATTGTGAACATGCTAGAGATTATATAGAGACTGCTGTACAAGATACCAAAAAAGCATTGGCCTATCAGAGTAAAGCTCGAAGAGTAAGTAACTTTCTTCTAATATTCAATATTAGATTATATTGTTATATTTGTGTTTATACAATCTGCTATAAATAAATTGCCTTCATTATAATGATCTGTCTGTAGATTTTATCAAATGAATCTTAGTTTTTGCAATATATTTCACATTTTGATTATTTTTTTTATGATTGATTTGAATGAATTTTCTAATTCAGTTTCATTTTTTCAGTTATTTTTATTCCATAATTATTTCTTAGTTGAAGTGTGCTTTCAAGTTGAGTTATTTTAGATGCATTATGTATTGTTGAATAGTTGTGGAAAATATTTAAAAATAAGATATTTCATTTTCAATATGTTTAAACTTGAAAAAAATTTCAAGGGAACTATGCATTTATTTGAAAATTCGGCATGTATTAATCAGCTGTTATAAATAGTGTTATAATAGTAGATATAATAGTGGAAAAGTAAAATGAAATACTAAATTGAAGCTTTGCAAATGAATGAAAGAAACACTATGGTTAAAAGAACATAATCATTCAAACAATATGTGGCTCGAAACTATTGTTGAAATTTGAAAAAATATTATATCAAATTAAAAATGAATCTGTAGGCTTAATACATAATTTGCAGCATTTATTCAATTTTTAAATTAAAATGACAGAAGTAGCAGTATATCAATAAATTAATAATAAATTCATAGGAGTGTTTTTAAAGAAATAAATTAAATAAGTTTGTTTAAATCATTTAAAAATAATAATTATTTTTTCAGTCATCTTCACATTGCATTAATTGCTTAATTTGTACATAATAAATCAATGCTTTTATAATTACTTTACTTAAAAAATTTCTAATTTATCAAGAGAATTATCAAAGTAAGTAACAAGAAAGCCTTTATTTCAAAGATGCACTGAATAGCAAAAGATCTATTATTAGGAACAAACGCTTATTATTTTGTTTTGTTATTTATATGATTTTCTTTTCTTTTCCTTTATTTTTGCATGTTATCTTTATTTTGATTATGATTTCTGTTCTTTTGTAGAAGAAAATTTGCCTCATTATAGCAGGTTTAGTCATCTTACTAATTTTGATCATCATCATAGTATACTATTCTGGTGGTTTTTGAAAACTGTGGATATATCTTTTTGTCTGCAATTGAAGAGTATTTGAATTTGAGACATCCCAACTATTTAAATTTAGTTAGATGTCTTTGTAAATATGAATTTATGATATTTTCATAACACTGATTTGATATTCATTAATTCACCATAAATTATTATCATTATGTATCTATTTTCTGATTTTTAAGTCTTATACAGGCATGTTTTACAAATTAAATGTTATGTGTACAGAAAAAATTCTTTTGGATTTTATTTAATAAGTTCAAGTTTTATTTCATAAAATCCTGTAGTTTGTTTTGTATTTTAGAACTTTACTATGATAGTTATATTTGTTCCTTTTGTTTTTCTTCTTTTTCATTAGTAATGTAGGAATTATTTTGATTTGACTATATTAATTCAGAAATAAATATGTAATATTGTATCTTTGTTGAAATATTACACTGTATAAAATTGTAAAATATATTTCATGAAGACTGAAATTGAATCCTGTAATATTTTCATCATTTTTTTGTACAGAATTTGAGATTAAATTGCTCAATAGCAGTGCAGTGCACAAACAACAATCCCTATCTTGTTAAGCACCGAATATCATCAAATATTTGTCAAAGTTTCTTTTTAAATCTGTATGGACGTTCCTATTGTTCTGGTGAAGCTTTCATTAAAGAAAGCTGTTATTGGGAATCACTGTGCAGAGCATTGCTGTAATAGATATTTAGGTCATATTATTTGAGCTTGATGTATATTTAACATTCATCTGGGCATTAGCTACTTAATTCAAAGAAAGTGATATATTGAGTATGTAAGAATTTACTTTTTTTTTAAATACAGGTTCAATTTTAAGTACCCCTAATTATAAATTCTGTAAAGTGGTGGGGAAAAAATGTTTTTATTAAAATATTGCTTATAGTAATTATGATTGCATCCCCCACTCTACAGACACACTTTTAAGATTCACAAGATAATTTTCATTTGGAATATTTCAGCGATTATGGTATAAATATTCTTTTAACTTACTTCATTACATTTTAACATAGCTTTGAGGAGAAAGTAAAAGTATTTCAAATTCTATTATCAGAAAGTTAGAAAGCAATATTAGTCATGTTAAAAAGAATATTTTTGCGATGAATAAGTGTTGCATGAGGTCACAATTTTCTTCATTTACTGATGCTACTTTAATTGCTAAATACATGTATATGCTACTTTATGGTGAAGTTCCTTTTCTTCGTAATGATGATACTTTCATTAAAACCTAAATTTATCATAACTTTAATTTATATAAAATTGGAATGATTTGTTAATATTTAATTTGAAACTACTTTTGAGATATGCTGCATCCATTATAATTTAAAATCTAACTTTTCATGGCTTTTTATAAAATTAAATAATTTGTACAAAAATTGCTTTATTGTTCCTTTCAAAAAAAATTTTTAATATTATATATGTACTTTGAAATATCAGCTGCTTTACAGTGAACAAGAAGAAATTAATATAAGACAATGTCTTATTAATATAAGACAAATCTTTCAGCCATAATAACTAAATTTTGTAACAAAAATTTTGAGAATTCATTTTCTGTTGTCAAAGCCCTTAAAAACAGAAATTGCTTACAATACTTTTTTCAAGACATTTTTAAAAAAATCACAGAGAAATGTAATATTGATAAAATTTAGTTTAATTAATTTGTAAAATTTTTAGAAGTATAGCATTGTATCTTGAAATCATTTGTATATATTTTAATCTTCATTTTATTATGTTTAATCAAAATTTTTTTTATGTTTTTTGATTTGTAAGCTTTCCAGAGCTTTTGAATAAATTTTTAATAGAAAAATTGTGAAGATATTCTTTTTAAGGGGTGTTACTTGCTTATATGTTTGATAACCAATTAAATCATTCATTTTCACATCTATCAATTGATTTCTTTTTTAAAAAATTGTAAATTTTGTGTAGGAGAATTTATTAAATTATTATTGTAGACTTAATAAATAAATTTGCTGTATATTGCAAAGTTTACTGTTTGTAAGATTTCTAAATTTTGAAAAAAAGGTTTTTTGTTGCTAAGGATTTATTAATAATATTTTTCTTAATTATATGCTGAGAGCTTAAAATTTATCTTGAACTATATCATCAAGTTTATATAAAGAATTATCTATTTTATAGAAAATAAAATTCTTTAGTAATGAATTAAGTTTTCTTAATAGTTATTAACACCATTTCTATCCTTTATAAATTTTTGATATAACTTAAACAGATATATTTTATCTTTAAAAAAATATTCTTTGCCGAATTTTAAATTATATTTTAATATGTTACAGCTTTTTGAAGTTTAAACTATTGTTTACATCATCATAATTATGTGTTTGTTTAATTATCTTTTGGGCTAAACTTCAGTTTCCATTCTTTTTTTATTAAAAGAACTAAAAAAAAATTCTTATATTCTATCGTATTATGTTTTGGCTATTTATTATTTTTTATTAACTTCTGTTAATTCTGTCTTTAATTTATCAAACTATAACTTTTATGTTGCAACATGTAATTTTTATTTGTAAAATACTTTAGCAAATCCTTGTTGAAAATTTAATTTTCATAGTCTTAAAAATGGTATATTTCTTTTAAGTTTTTTTTTAAATTTTAATTGTAGCAAACATTTTGTGAAAAAAAAAAATTGTTTAAATATTTAAAAGCTTGCTTTTATAAAATGAAAATAATTCTCAGAAAGTTTTAAATATTTAGATACACAAAAGACAGATATGTTTATGTATAAAATACCTTATTTTATTAATGTACACTATTTTTTACTTTCTAAAAAAATTGCAATGTAATTCTCATAGTCTTAAAAATTAAGAGATTCATCCAGATATAATTATTTAGAATTGAAATGGTTTATAATTTCTTTTATGAACATAAAAAGTATGTAGAAATTTCGAAAATTTCATGTTTAAATTAGGTGATTTAATGGAGCTACCTGTTTTGTACAAAATCAGTTAAATTAAAAACTGAATAAAATATTTAATATAATCTTTAATGCAAAATAAGTGTTTATTTATATTTTATGCATCATACCACATGAAGTTTGCTTAAGAAATGAAATACTGCAGTTTAACTATCAATAATATATTGAGAGATAATAATATTGCATTATTTAAAATAATATCTCATTATTTTTCTGAACTTTTATCAAAATCCAATAAACATTTCTGCATTGTGCTTTTATAATTTTGTGTACAAAAATCATTGCTTGCTTAAACAATCATTAAAGCTTAATTCTTACTAACAGAAAATTATAAGTTATGGAAACTTTCAATTTGTTTTGCATCTTGAATAACTTTTTAGCACAGTATTGTGTGAAGTAAATGAAAAACAGTGATATAATATGTTGATTAAAAAATTATCCTTCACAGATTCAAAAAAGCTTTTATAAATCCTCTAAGAATGAAATTTTGAGTTTAAGTTTCAAAGTTTGTTACATGTGATTATGGTATTATATAATTGAAATATGCAGATATTTGCAAAAGAATTTTGTTCACTTAAAATATCTATAATAAAATCAACATTTTTTTTTTTAATTTGGTATTTTTTGAAGAATTTTATTTTTGCTGTTGCAACATATCTCAGAAGTTCTAGAATGTACTATGCTTTATAACTAATAATTTTTAATTTGAAGAACTATAATCTGAAATCCAGTGCTGGTGCTGAATATTTTTTTATTAATTTGGATTGAGATTTTTAGCAATATAAGCACTATCTTTTGACTAATAAAAAGATGTAATTAAATTTAAAAAATTTTAAAAAACTAAATTGTAATCTATTAAGTGTTTCCCCTTCCCCCTTCAAATTAAGAAACCTGAAATAAATCATTTGCAATGTTGATTCCTGACAGTGTTCTTTAGAAAAGTTAGGTTATTGCGGCATTTTAACTTTTATTCCAGTCTATATAATTGTTTTTAAATGTATGTGATTCAAGTAAGCTTCACTTAAAATTCATTCACTTAAAAGCATGATTTTCTGGATGAAATTATTTCAGTAGGGAAAAAAAAGCTATATTGTAATGTAAAAAGTATTAATCCCTTTTTTCAATTTTAGAGTATTGACCTATATGAAAGTAAGTGTAAATGGAAAGAAAATGAATGAGGATAATAACAATTGTTTCTGTCTTTTACTCATACTAAAAGTTAATCGTCTCAAAGATGATGCTTTCTTCTAACCTTATACCAATAACATTAGATTTTAATTTCTTATCTCTCTATAAGACAAAATATTAGCATTCCATTTTATATAATTGACCAGTAATGTGCTTTTGCTTACTTTAAACTAATTTTGACTTTATATCCTTTCATGCTTTTGTGTCTGTATTTGTATGTTTTAAATTTTCATTCTTGTCTTTCACCTTACTAAAACCTCTTTTTCTTTCTTTTTCCCTCTGTAGAAGAAGATTATGATCATGATCTGCGTGATCATCTTGGTAGTGATATTGGTATCCACCTTGGGTGGAGTTCTGGGGATGTAATTCTACAGCTTGCTGCACCTTACACCATTTTACTCATTCTGCAACCTTACACTGGGGGAAGCAAATTTCAGATCTATTTCGTTTTCTTTCCTTCCCAAATTGTAGGTTGCAGAGAAAAAAAATAACTTAGTTCACTAAAGGTGCCATTACTAACAGGTAGTACTATCCCACATTTCTGAATGTATGTATCATGTATCTAATCATATAGGGAACGTGTTTAGAGTGTTAAACAAGAATGTGGAACAATTATAAAAATCAGTTAAGCATATAACTTTTCTCTAGTATATTTGAAATGCCTTAATATTTTAATTCATGTGTATAATGTGCAATATTTGCATGACAGTTTGGGTGGGGGGTGATACCCTCATTTTAAGTTTCAAAAAAATATATTAGTCTTAGTTCTGTTTCTAAATTTCTTTTTGAAATGTGTAAATTGCCTCAATAGAAGATATCAACTTAGAATTTCCAATATATCCTTACTCTTACACTCTGAAAACGCTTTTCATATTTTTAACTGTTAGTCTATATAACTATAATAGAAGCCCTTTTAATACATGTGTAAATTCTAAATGGAAAAAAAAATCTAAATAAATGCTTCTCTTTTTATTTATACATTCAATGTCGAGATACATCAATGAAGAAATGTTTTTACTTTTAAAATTGGATGTTTTTATATGTTTAAACTTTTTTAGAGTATTTGGATTTGAAGCATATATTGCTCATATTTTGATGTGTATCTAAATCTTATAGGCATAAATATTAAAGTCATGTTACACTAACGAATGTTATAGTAAATGTTTATGAGCCTGGCAGATTCTGTGATGTAGCCATATGTACCTGTTGGCTATGTATATATTTATACGTATAGTGTTTAAAGTAGGTCTACTTTATATTAAACTCTTTCAATAATTTGCTTTTAAACTAAATGTTGATTCGGAAATAATGCAGTATGACAAGTGGCATAGCTTTGCAAGCATGCTGTAATATGTATGGGTAGATTAATTATTTCTTTTAGAATTTGGGGCAAAACAAAAACAAAAATGTTTCCTTATGGTACGAATGACTGTTATAAAGTGTTGGAACGCACACAATTTTTCTCTGCTGATTAAATGTAAAAATATTTTTTGAAAATGTAGACTTCAACTTCTTCAAAAAAAAATTGTTTTTTTATTGCTACATACAGAACTTCTATAATCGTATATAGTTATTGCTGTTACATTTTATAGACTATTATATTGAACTATAAGCCTTTGAAGGACCAGGATGATTTTTAAGGAATTTCATTTTAGTGCATGTATGGAAAGTTCTTTATTTTTCTAATTAGCTAATGATGAAAATTCTGTGCTTTATGCTAATCATTATATTAAATGAAATAAATATTATTTTTAATTTTAGCACCCAAAAGAAGTTTTTTTTTTGTTGTTGTTGTTTAATAAACTATAAAAAAATCAAGTATATAAGATAACTGTTGGAAATATTAAAATAAGATTATTTTATTGCTTGTAGTAATTAAAACAATATTTAATTCATTATCATATTTGATTATTTCCTTATGTTTGAAATTAGTAATTTGATTTTAAAATAGCTGCTTAAAAAAGTTGCTAATAAAACTGTGAATCATATTTTGGAAAAATTCTTGAATGCCTTACATTATTAAACTTTTCAATTCTGAAGAATTGCCACATGAGTTATCCAAACTATAATTAAAACTTTAATTTTCACTTGTCTTCCGAAGTGTAGAAAGTGTAACATTGCCCCCCTTCAATACAGAATGTTTTCCTAATATGGTAAACATTCCTCCTCATGTGACTAATACACACTTATTGTTGGTCTTTCAAACACAGACATTTTTGTAAAGAGATATATCCTTATATATATTTAAATGTAAATTCATTCATAATCATTATTCATTTACTTTCAATGAAATCAAGTATTTTCAAGAGTTTATTATCAGCAATAAGCTTATCAAAAAACTAAATTTTTTATCTAAACAGGGTAACTGAAACAATGAATAAAATAACAGTTTCGCTCATTATCTGTCTGAGCAACATCATCGACCATTGTTAATTATGTTTCTGCTGTACATCTACAGTTGATAACAAACTGATTCAGTAATCGATAAAGAGCTAATTAGGAAATAAAAATAGTATTATGGTCAAAACAAGATTCTCTTAAGAGCTGTGAAACGCTCTTTATGAACTAAATCACAGAATTTAAGAAAAATTTTCTGAATTTGCATACTGTTATAATTTATGGGATTACTGTGGGGTAGTGCTACCTTTCGTTTGGCTGCATAAGTACTTAATCTCATTTCATGTCGAAAAAATAAAAAGTTTCCTGTCTTTTTCATCTCCATCTATGCAGTACCATCATGTATCTGTGTTTAGGCTAAAATATTTTTCCCTTGTACATTTCCAGTTCTGTGAAATTGTCAGAACATAGCCTTTAATGCTACCAGTTCATCAGTTAGGATTTGGATAAAGGATATTAAAGTTCTATGTAGAAGTGACGTCGTTAGTTAGGTGTGTTTGCACTAACTCCTATATCTGCCTGAATTCTTTGAATTGAAAAATGGATGTTTTCAAAAAAAATCTGTCAAAGGAATAAAATGCTATCTTTTAAAGGTTTTATTTGTGGTTTTTCTCTCATTTAATTTTTGTTCAAAAGAATTTTTTTTTTCAATAATTGTATATCTAAATGAGCTTGGAAAATTTATTTATTTTCATCCCCTTTTAAGTTTTAAAACTGATCTAGTTTTGATTTTTTTTTAAGAGGGGGGGATTCCAAAATTCAAAGTTTTCCGGGAGATAGAATTGGAGCTGGTAGATCAAATTACTATAAAGTTTTTGAAAGAAATTAAAGGCAGTTTTCTAAACTTAAGTGCACTGATAAGAGAGCCTGCTTTATGGATACTCTATAGTATAAAATGCGATTTTCTTCAGTGTGATAAAATGACTTAGTCTTTCAAATTGAGTGCATAGCTTCTGTGAACACTGCAAGTATAGATATGCCGTTAGTAACTTTCATAAAGCAATTGTGTAAAATTTCCCTCAAAATCCTTAAATATTTTTTCAGCTTTCAATTATTCAATACTGTTTGACAATCTTTAGTTTTGTATTGAAAGTATTATCAGATATATAGGTATTGTATTTTTAAAAATGTCTCAAACCCAATTGTTTTGTTATTTTGACTTATTAAGGTTTTTTTTTTTTTTCTTTCTTTTAAAAAATTTGAGTGAATTTGAAGTAATCCTAAACAATAGATGTTCCTGTGGTTCCCAATTTAAAATTAATAAATATTTCCTAAATTTTTTTCTTCTACTTGGATCAGAGGTACATTTTTTATATAAAATAATGATATAATTATACATATTCATATTTTAATATCTATTTTCGATTATATTAAATTATTTTCATAGATATTTAAATATTGCCTTACCATATCTAAAGCATTTCTAAAATCAATTGGCTGTATTTTGAATAATTTCTTTCAAAACTACATAATGTAAATAAGGTATATTTTTGAATTGGGAACCACTCATTTCTTCTTCTGAGGAAGTATACAATTTGAGATAAAGTAGCTTATCATACATATTCTTGGTGAAATGTAATGTGATTTATAAATGTTTGAAATAATAATGGATTAGGGTTAACAATTTCATGTATTTTACCACTATTCATAAAATTATAGACCGCCAAACTAAGAAAGTGTTTTCAGTGTCTTTTAAACTTTCTCTTGTTCTGTGATTATGATATATTAGTTTTCTTTTAAAACCAAAAAGAAGAAGAAGAATTGTATTACTGCACATTTTTTAAACAATATCTAGTGTTAAATTTCTGCATAGTTTAATATTTATATGTATACATATATATTACGGCATGACTGTAAGCCACTGCCATACACAGGAATTATATTTCTGTCCAACATTAAAAAAAGCAGTGATGTTCATCTTAGAACACTGTTCTTTTTTGAAAAAATCTTGTTGTCGTTTTAGTGGCCACTTCAAACTTGTAGTTATAGAAAAAAATTAAACAAGTCCCACTGAACTATAACTGCCCCATTTCACTTTTTGGTGTTTTTCATTCCACCTGATCATTCCAAGGTTCAGTGTAAATAATACTGTAAATATTTGAGAAAGCAGTCATCATGCGAGAAGGATTCCTCTGATCACATTTAAGGTTTCGGTTCTGGAATGGTTAATGGGCTCTATCACTGTGCTTCCCTACCAATGTATGAATTCTGTTTTTTCTTTTACTTTGGTTCAAACTGTTGTAGACTACACATGTGCTTAGTATTTGAAATTCTGATTAAATAATGGGAGTTGTAGTGTGTGACTTTCGAGCACCTCTCTATGTCTTAGGGGATGACAAATAAAGAAATGTGATTTATATACAAATTAGGTGCATAAAATAATAAATAAAATCAAAAATGTAAAGAAAGCAACCCTCGACATGTAAAAGATATTTGCAGTTCCAGGTTGTTCGTTAACAAATGTGGGTGATCAGCTTTTCTGTGCGAGAATTTCTGCACCATTTTGCAATAAGATAGGTCAGCTAGATCATCCAGATCCAAAGGAGAAGGGACCTAAAAATCTCTGTTTGTTTTCAGGAGTGTTGTCTATGAAAATTTTGCTAAGAGTTCTTGAAAGTTATCTTTGTATTAAACCAATATTGTGCACTCGCAATTGTCAGCTGTTTCTTTGCATATGCTGTTTACTAGTGATCTCATTGCTGACTCAATGTAAGCCCATCTTTGTGTATATTTTACTATATGATTACTGTTTCATTTTAATTTTGAAGGTTTTCTAAGTCTTCAACTCTATTCCCATATAAATGAAGAACTTAAGGTCATTGATTATTTTTAAAGCATATGTTCTCTTTGTGAATAATCAGTTAGTGATAGATACTATTTCAGTTAAACTGCAAATTTGCATCTTTTAAAATGAAGAGGGTGTTGCTTTGCCTTAAAAAGTCAATTTTATTCTGCTGTGGCTCCAAATATTTCTAGTTACACATGTTACTTTCACACTGTAGCTTTCCTGATATTTAGATTTCAATTCATATACACTGTTGAATTTTGTTTGATTCATATTAATATCAAAAGAAATATACATCATCTCCAGTTTATCTATAGCAATATCCATAGCATTATCACAAATATCTCTGTACTTCCGTTTTATCTGTTAGAATTCTGTAAGTTATTGTGCCTTAACTGTGTGACTGTAACATGTGGTTCAGTTTGGGACGACTAACAACCATGTACAGACTGATTAATCATTTCCCTTTTTACATTTATGCACAGAATAATCGGAACTTTTGTGCACATTTTCAATTTTGTTTGCCGTTTTCATATTCATAGATTTCATTTATGAATGATTTGATCTCTGTTGTGTGATGTTGAAATTTTTAATTTAATGTATAACCTGTATATAGTCTCATCGTTTATTGTACATAATAAATTACAGATAAGTTATTTTTGTGATTGGCTGATTGTGTTTAAGGTTTATACAGGTTTGTCATAATCCTTCTCTATCCTCTTGGTGATTTTGAATCAGTATTCTGCTCAAGATAACCAGATAACATAAGTGCAAAAAATATTTTTCACTTGAAAATATTAAAGTGCTTATAAGTAGTTTGTTACTACTTTACAAGATGTCTGCATGCTTATATGAATTCCCTGCCTCTATTTTATTTAACTTTGTTTAACTAATTTAAGAATGTTAAGTTAAATTTTAAAATAATTATTTTATTAAATTATGTAATTCTTATGTTTTAACAATTAATTCTTATTACTTTAAACATTATAAACTAAATAGTTTAAATGATATAGATTATTACTTTAACAAACCTGTATAAACAAAATAAAAATAAAGTCCTTTGTGGCATTATTTATTGCAATCATTCAAGTGAACAACAAATTGTATATTTTAATTTGTGATTGTATTATATAATTCTAAACATCATTATAACATTTTATGTGAAAAGTATGATCATCGTAGAATTATTTATTGAATTTCTGTAGCATTTCATTACTAAGTTTCACTGCCTTTTTATGATTTGTTTGACTACAATTTATTTCATTATTTTGTTCATAAAAAAAAGTGCATTGCTCTGTGATTACCTCTGGTGGTCATTGTAAATAATTTAAGATTTGGTGAAACTTGACTATTTATTAGGTTACATAATATAGAATCTGTAAGTGTTTAGAATGGGAATGAAATCAACAAACTTGGAGTGTTGCATTTTTAGAAACAGTTGAACTAAATATCAAAGCTAAATCTGTAACCTTAAAGTTGTAAAACTTACAAGTTTGTTTGATATTTTTTTTAGTTGTTTTGGTTAAGATGTTTAATTTTAAATGGCAAGTTTTATCTAAATATTATATTTATTTAATTTTTTCAATCTAAAAGTATTGTGCTTACAAAGTAAACTCATAAAAAGTTTTCTTTAATATGCTTTTATTTAATGAATTTTTGCAAGATTTTTTTATGAAATATATTTCTAATTTAAAAGTCATAATTTTTCTTTAATTTTTTTAACTGCTAGGATTTTTAAAGTGCTTTGTTTTGCAAAATATTATTAAGTCATGAATATGGATGAAGATGGTACTTAAACAGAATCAGAATGTCAAGTTTCGTCACATTTTAATGTATTACAGAATGACATGAATAGTGTTTCTGAGCATGTCACAAAGAAAAGTTACCTTGCTTAGTAAGATTTCTATACAATCCTTGCTTGAGAAGAACAAAGAACTTGTAATTTTGGCATATCTGTGTTAATACCTGTTTTATAACAGTGAATTGCTGCCAATAATTTTGTTCTGTAACCTTCTGTAATTTGTTCATGCTAGATAATCCTTATTATATTGTTAATTTGTTTTCATGCATCTTATAAATTTTGAAAAATCAAAAAAAAAATTTCTTTTTTTTTTTTTTTGGTCTTATGCTGATCTTTCTTTATGGAATGAGCAATAAACATGTTTAGGGATGACTAATATGTGTGTTTTACTTCAACAGGTTTTTTTTTTAATTTAATTGAACCAATAAATATTAATGGTCAAAATTTAAAATATTGATTATGTTATTATTTTACAATTTATTAGTCAAAATTCATCTACAAATACTAAGCAATACTAAAAACAACTACAAACTATTCTTTATTGAATAGTTTTTTTAAATCATTGCAATCATTTACAAATTAATTTCTGTCTATAAATCCTATCTTCAAAATAGTATAATATAATGAAATTTATTAAATATATTACATTCTTTCTCATTATTCCATCATTAAAATCATTTTCTAATAAATAAAGTTCTACATTATGCTATATACAATTTACATGCATCTTAACTGTTATTTTCATGGATGCCTTCTCATGCGATTGGCAGCGAGTATACTTTATGAAACAACTAAATTTAATTATTGTAAGCCCAATTTAATATATTGTAATTTTTTTTAAATCTGCAATTTAAATTTTATTTTATTTATTATTTATCTTTATTACTTTTAGTATTGCACAAAATGTCTCAAAAGTACTCAGTTCCAATAAAGTGCAACCAAAATAAAATTCTTATTCTAATAACTTTTCGTAATAAGTAGAGAATATAATAAATTGTCTATTGCCATGTACAGTAGAAGATGCATCAGACTTATTTACTTTCTCCTGATTTTTCCTTCTGAATTTCCTTTAGAATTTTCATTTAGTATTAAATTTTAATTTTTCGTGATTTTAATTCTCTTTAAAAGCAATTTATTTGAGATAATTTGTATAATTCTCTGCTCCACGTTAATGAAACAATGAAGGGACAGACACTGCAACACTGACTTTTTCGCCGTAATTCATCGGTTTTGAGTTTGTTAAAGAATTTTATGTAACATATGTAGGACTCGGGAATCACTACTATTTAGAATCACGCACATTTAATTACATTTAGGACGAACAATTACATTAACATAAAAGAAATGAACATTAAATAGATTTCGTCGAATACGTCGCAGGATTAATTCACATGTGCCATCTCGTCTTTCGTTCAGAGACCCGTCTCGTCTCACACGTCTTGACTTTCGTTCAGACCCATCTCCTCTCGTCTGCACTCCGTCTAACAAGCATCAACACCTGTTGGCCAGCAGATGGCGCTCGTCATCAGGCGTTCGTCACTACATGCGGCGATCCTGAAGTCTCTTTCGTCCTCGAAAGTTAAATCAAGGTAGAAAAATCTGAAAGAATAAAAAAAAGAAAACAGTATCTGGATAAACCAATAAACATTTTTTTCTTTTAGTCTGAAGACCATGCTTTCATGAAATCAGCTGCTGTGGAAGTTGTATTTGGTCCGTCATGACATCCAACTTTTTCCACGTCATAGCGATCCTTAGGTTTAACCTTAACAATCCGATACGGTCCATGAAACTTTGGTTTTAGTTTGAGTCCAGTTCCGAACTGCGTCCGTTGTATGGCCACTAATTCACCAAGTTTGTAGATGCGCGCCACTTTTCTTCGTTTGTTGAAACTTTTGCGATTCTCTTCTTGCATCTTCAAAATGTTTTCCCTTGTTTCTTCTCTCATATTATTTCGATCTTCCATCATTGCTTTTGTGTATTCTTCTTCCAATATTTCCTTTAAACGTAAATCAGTTGTATCTTTTAATTTTACTCCAGTTAAAACCTCAAACGGGGTAAACTTCGTACTTCTCGAAACGGTACTATTGATTATTTTCTGCACTGATGCAACATGTTTATACCATTTGGTAGGGTCTGTTATCGAGAGTTTTGATAGAATGGGTATTAAAATTTTATGCATTATTTCAATTTGCCCATTTCCGCGAGGAATTCCAGTGCTAATTTTGAAATGTTCAATATTTTCATCCTGACAGTATGTTTCAAATTCTTTTGAGGTAGAAGCTGAACCTTTGTCTGTTATTATTCTCGTCGGATTTCCAAAAGTAGATTGTTGAAGCTTAAGTTTAGTTATTGCATCCTGAGTAGATGTTGATTTAACCGGATACAACCAGACAAATTTTGTAAAAGCGTCGACTATTGAAAAAATATGCTGGTAGTTCTTATTTGTAGAAGGCATAGGGCCAATGAAATCGATGTGATATGTACTTAAAGGCAAATTTTCTTTTGGGATAGGGTTAAGGAAACCTTCACCTTTCCCACGTTTCTTATTACACAGATTACACTCCACGCAATTGGCAACCACACTTTCTATTTTTGACCTCAACTTTGGTATGTAAAATTCTTGCTTTAAAATTTCTTCCGTCTTAGCCACAGCGTAATGTCCTTTATTGTGAATTTCTCGAATAATTTCTCTTTGTAATGCTTCTGGGACTATGAGCAATTCTCTACCATTATCGTATTTGTATAAAACTCCATTTCTCACAATGTGTTCACCGTCTTCTTGCTTATCTATCAAAGCTTTTAATTTCTTAAGGAATTCGTCCTCATTTTGAGCATTGGCTATTTTAGTGGTCACTTCACTGTATGAACGAGTAACAACAAGTACTGCGTTTCGACTAAGATAATCTACGTGTGCCATTTGTTTCCCCGATCTGTGAACAATTTGGTAATCAAATTCCTCTAACTGTAAAGCCCATCTTGCAACTTTTGGTGTAAGATCTCTTTTACTCATAGTTTGTTGAAAAGCGGAACAATCAGTCACAATTTTAAACTTAGAACCCAGTAAGTAATGTATAAATTTTTTCAACGCTTCGATTACAGCCAAAACTTCTAATTCATAGCTGCTATATTTTTCTTGTTGTGGAGATGTTTTTCGACTAAAATAATGAATAGGGTAAAACTTATTGTCGGTTCCCTGTTGCAACAGCACTGCTCCGAATCCCTGACTGCTAGCATCTGTATGGAGTTCTAAAAACTGATCCCTGTTGATAGAGATGCAAAATTGGCTCCTGAGTTAAAATATCTTTAAGTTTTTGAAAAGCTTCCTTTTGTTCAGATTCAAACTTAAATGCAATGTCTTTTCTTAGTAGATCACTAAGCGGTTTTGCGATTTTTGAATAGTGGGGTATAAATTTCCGGAAATAGCTAGTAAGGCCTAAAAAACTTTGTACTTGTTTAACAGTTTGTGGTTGTGGAAATTTTTGTACAGCTACCGTTTTAGATACAGAGGGCTGTATAGTTCCGTTTTGGATTCTATAGCCTAAAAATTCTATTTGTGGTTTTAAAAACTGACACTTCTTAAAATTAAACTCCAAACCGTACTCTGATGCAACCTGTAGAACACGTTGTAATTTTTCTAGCCCTTCTTCCTTGGTTTTGGATGGTATAATAATGTCGTCCATATAAATCAGTACAGTTCCGTCTAGCATCAAATTCCTGAATATCACATTAATGTAACGCTGAAATACACTCGGACTAATGGAAAGTCCAAAAGGTACTTTAAGAAATTCCCACTGGCCATGATGTGTTACAAAACACGTAAATTTTGTGCTATCTTTCTCTACGTCTACATGAAAAAATCCGTTTTTCAAGTCCAAAGTAGTAAATATTTTTGATTGCTCAAGTTTGTCAAGCAAATCTTCTATGAGGGGTAAAGGGTACCGATCTTTAATCATCTTTTTATTTAGCTTACGAAAATCAATGCATAACCTATAACTGTCATCCTTCTTCTTGCATAAAACCACGGGTGAAGAGAAATTTGAGGTACTGGGTTTTATTATCCCTTCCAGTATCCATTTATCAATCCGAGTTTCAACGAATTTTTGTTCTTTTAAAGGCAGCCTTCGAGGGTTGTGAGTAATCGGAATATCATCGCTTAGTATTATTTTCATTTGTAACTCCGTACTTTTTGTTTTGTTTGGCGAATACTTATTTAAAAGACGATTTATTTCCTGTCTCAAGGGTTTTTTTACATGACTCATGTCGATTTCATCATAGTTTATCGAATCCGCTAAATGAATGAAATATGGGAGAGGATGTTTATTTATTTTATTGCAAGCCTCAGCAAAATAGGTGCCTGTCTGTCTCTTTTCAGCTCCGAGGAACGTATTGATACGACCTTGACCTCGCTTCTCACCAGCCGGGTGTAATTTATTTGAGCTTTTTTTCCCATGAATGGTAATTTGTTTTTCTTGGAATGAAAAGATTAGATTATTTAATACGTCCATGCCGATGATTATTTCGTTCGGCATTATTTCTAACACATACACATTAATTGATATTACATATTCATCAATTAATATATCACAATAAAAAAAAAACCTAGAGGAGTAATGCTATCTCCACTTATACCAGCTAATTTCACATTATCAGTCGTTAAATTAGGTTTACCAATTTTCAAATAAAAATCATAATTAATCATAGTAATATCACTTCCAGTATCAATTAATGCATCACAATTTACACCATTTATTTCAACATTTTTACTAAGCTTATTTACAGTTTTTGGAGAGTTACGAATATACACTTTATTAGAGAGAGACACTTTAAAATCTCTTTGCGGGCAGATACTGACTTTGTGGCCAAAGCTACCACATTGGAAACATTTCAATCCTTTGTTTTTAAACTTGCAATTAATTAATTTATGGCCAGCCTCATTGCAATTAAAACATTTATTATTACTCTTGTTATAGTAATTAACATCAGCATAATTCTTTTGAGCACGAACGAACGGCAATTGTGAATTTTTAGCTTCTTTCGCGATATCAAATTTACTTCTGTTTTCAGAAACACGCCAATTTCTGTTTGTTTCCTTTTTAAGGTGACTTCGTGTAGCTTCATATTCGTCCAGTTTATTAACCAATTCTTCTACTTTCTTTATTTTGGGCAAATCGTCGAGAAAATGATCGCGTACGTCATTTGGTATTTTACTCTTTAACTGGTCAACGACCATTAGCTGCTTTAAATCTTCAAAATCGGTTATTTCTAAACAATTTATCCATTCCTCAAAAAAGTTATTCAGTTCAAAACCGAAATCCCGCCATGAAGAAGAAGAATCTCGTTTGTGAGTAAAGAACTTCTGTCTGAGTTGTTCGGAAGTTAATTTAAATCTTTTAAGCAATAGTTTTTTTATATAATCATAGTCATTAGCTGATGGATCAGGTTCACGAGCAATTAAATTGACTATATCTAATGGTAATAACCCGAGTAAATAAGAAATCCAGTTTTCTTTTGCAATATTAGCCCTACTTATTTGTTTCTCAAATAACGAAAGATAAACACTTATGTCTCCGCTATTATCATAATTTTTCAGCAATTTTAATATATCAGCCTTAGGCATATCTGATACAGTTAAAGTATTTTCTCTACTTTTTAACTCAAGTTCTAACTTTTTCAAAGTATATGCCTGCTCATTCTTTTCGGCTTCGGCTTTGGCCTTTTCGGCTTCGGCTTTGGCCTTTTCGGTTTCGGCTTTGGCCTTTTCAGCTTCGGCTTTTTCAGCATCTAACCTTTCGCGCTCCTGAGTGATAGTTAAAAGTAAGTTTTTTACGCACTCTTCGTCATAGTCTTTAGACTCTGTTATCATTGCAACTAACTGTCGCACTTTGGCATCCTATGGTGCCGTTAGTTCTAATTCGTCTACTAAAGTTAGTAAGTCGCTCTTTCGTGCTCGTGCAAGAAATGCCATACTTGAGAATAAATCAAAATTGTACTCACAATCTCTTCAACGTCGATTCACACTGCGTCAATCCACAAGGAATTGGTATCCAAGAGGTTTATTGTAGAACATCAAATTTCACTCCTTTTTGGCTCTTCTTTCGTCTATGTACCGGTCTTCATTAAAATCCGGGTCGAACCCCCATATTTGTAGGACTCAGGAATCACTACTATTTAGAATCACGCACATTTAATTACATTTAGGACGAACAATTACATTAACATAAAAGAAATGAACATTAAATAGATTTCGTCGAATACGTCGCAGGATTAATTCACATGTGCCATCTGGTCTTTCGTTCAGAGACCCGTCTCGTCTCACACGTCTTGACTTTCGTTCAGACCCATCTCCTCTCGTCTGCACTCCGTCTAACATGCATCAACACCTGTTGGCCAGCAGATGGCGCTCGTCATCAGGCGTTCGTCACTACACATATTACCTTTGATTATTATAATTACATAAATCTATAGAATTTTAAACCTGGATATACTTATTAAAATTCGATCTTTTATTGAATGGAATATTTTTATTCTCGGTCAGTTAGCCTATGAAATCTGAATAGCGAGGCTAGGACTTAGAATAAAAAAAAATTTTTAAATGGAATTTTAAAAAAATCATCGTCTACGCAGGTTTTATAAACATCGAGTGCAAACTTATAAAATTGCTGTTATGTTTTTTATTTACCCTATATTTTCCTTTTTTAATGATAATTCGACGGAACTATAACTTTTTTTCCCGTTAATAATGTAGCTATCAAAATTGATTTTAGATGAATATAAATCTGTAATACATCTTAAAACTCCATCTCTAAAGAAAAATACTGGCATACTTGTGAAGGTGAATGGTTCGAAACATAAATTTAAACACTGCGTGTTTAAGAATTTGTAAGGCTGGGCTTAGATCTTGGCCTGCAGTAGTTATTTAATATTTCGCTTTCATTTATTTATGAAGGCAGTACAATCGAGTTTGCTTAAATTAAAACGAAGTAATTTTGAATTAATTTTGGAATCTTATTCTAATAATGTTCCTAATTAATTATAATTTCCAAGTTTTATATTAATTTATAATTCTAAAAAAATGGGACGCTTTATAATTTTTTAAAAAAGGCCAAGTTTTGTTATTAAATATTATTTACATTGTATAAAAAACTGTTTTTTACTATTGTGTTTAGAATTATTTTTAAATTTCAGTTATGTGTTTATATATTCAGGGTCGTTATAATTAAACTTCCCCTATAAACAGCATCCTACAACGTAAGCGGTGAACGGATTGTTAAGAAATTTGATAGATAGACTATACACGAGGTGCGCTCACGGAATTTCGAAAAAAAAAAAAAATTTTTTAGAACCAAAATGTCTACTAGAAGGCGCTTTTTCCGGAAAAACATTAAATTTAACATAATAAACGACCAAAACGGAATACAGAAACAATATTAACAATCCAGAACAAGAATTATGAGTAATAAAATGTAAAGTTGGAAAAAGCCGTCAGTTCTAGGAAAAAAATGGCGAGATTCAGGTTAGGGTATGAAGCGTTTGCAGACGTTGTCATGTTTTATGTCCTTGCAATTTCTAGTTATGGGGCCACTTAAAAGTCTGGAGTATCGTGCAGGTATTGTGACGTTGAATGGCTTAAAGTACTTTATAACGCTTCATGGGCAAAGCATCACAACTGATCAGTTACGATCTGCTTTTGAACACACTGTCCACCGACTTGAAATTTTGCAGGTGAATGAGGGTGGTCACTTGAAGCACCTTTCCCTACATCGTTCTAGACACAATTAACAACTGCTCCTCTTGTGCAATTTCTTCCCAATCTGTTCTTGCTTCTGCAAAATGAAATGGATTCCCCCCCCCAACTCAATAACAGTTGATTGTTATTTTTTTTTTCCTTACCTTTATTTAATGTGATTCGATGACAAAGTGATTAGAAACTAGTCCATAAATGTTAATATTGTTTCTGTATTCCGCTTTGGTCGTTTATCCTGTTAAATTTATTGTTTTTACGGATAACACGCCCTCTGGTGGAAATTTTGGAACTATTTTTTTTTTTTTTCGAAATTTTGTGTATTGTCTATATATCAAATTTCGTTGCAATCCGTTTGCGTTGTAGGATGCTGTTTATAGGGGAAGTTTAATTATAACCACCCTGTATGTATAGTGTGTGATGTGCTGAAACGAAATGTTTAGAAAGTGATCTGCGATTCAACATTTTACTACTTAGAACTACTTTTATAAAGATTAAATCAAAATCGATTTTAAAAAATATTTGGTTTTGAAAATCTGAAAAGGATAAGGGTCCCATAGATTTGCATGGCTCAAGGGTTCGTAGAGCATTTATTCTGGTCATGGTCGATATACGATATATCTGCTGTGGCGGTTTACTCCAATCTATTCCTTCTCGTTTCCATGCAGTCCGTACCCTAATCAGAAATTTCTTCTTCCTAAAAATGTTCAATTAAATTTGTGTACGCATTAATTTTGAAGAATTTACTATCATTTATAAAAACATTTTTTACATTTAATAATAATTTTTTTTCTCCACAAAAATTCCTTTTGTATCTATAAAACCTCATTTGGAAAAGACTTACGCTGTTCGTCTTTGAAACCAGTGAGACTAGTCGCCCCAAAACTTACTTGCATACACTCTAATAAGTGTGTGGTACTAGAAACCCTTCCCATGGCATTGGCGTACATTAGTTACAAAATATTAACCTTTAGCGTGAATTTAGCATTTTTATTGAATCTAGCGTGCAATTCTTGGCGAGTAAGCCAAGCAATGAGGTTAGTAACATCCGGAAATCGAATCTGTATTTTTAATGCGTTTTTCCAATCGATTGAAACAAACATTTCTTAAAAAGAAATTGTAGTCACAAAATCTCATACAAAATTTAATATATTTAACTCATTGCGTTCTTGAGTTATCGTGTTTATATGTTTCTGAAAGTACAGGCCGATAGACGATCCACCTCTCTTCAGATTTGGCTCGAAATTTGATAGGTGTCCAAACTATAGACGTTAAATGTGTATGCTAAATTCTATCTATTTAGCTCCCTTCGTTTTGTAATTATTATGTTAACTTGTATTCGAAAAGCTGGATAGACAGACAGACTTCCTCTAACAAATTTTGGTCAAAATTTGATAGAAATCTGCAAATTTGGTGTAAATATCGTATACCAAATTTCAACCGTCCAGCTCAAAGCGTTTTTGAGTTATCTTTGTCACAGACGGACGAACATTTTCCAACAAAGTGTTTTTCAAACTCAAGGAGATGTAAAACGTGGAAATTCGTCAAAATCTGGAGTACGATCTTTTTTTTGAAGATTACTATTCTTTCTCTATACTATGTATACGAGAAAGTAAAACAGTTATTTTAATTATATTTTTATTTTGATCGTGCAGAGAACAATCCCCGAAAATTGATATATTTCATTCAAATAATTATTAAAATAGTTTCAAGAAAAATATTGAAATCAGAGGGGTTTATTTGGTATTTAAAAAAACAAAAAACAAATTACTACTTATTTTACTTTCTCTTCTACGTAGAAAATATTGTAATCGTCAAAATATTGATGAATATTGAGATTTTGATGAATTTCCGTGTTTCAGGCCTTTCTGAATTTCTATATTTTAGACACATTTTCAAAGAAAATGTCTCTTTGTGACAAAGATAACTCAAAAATGCTTTGAGTTAGAAAGATGAAATTTAGTATATGGTCTTTCCAACAAATTTACAGACTTCTATTGAATTCTGATCAAAATCCGTTTCGTCTGTCTGTTCAGCGGTTCGAGTATAAGTTAATATGATAATTACAAAAGGAGGAGAGCTAGATTGATAAAATTCACGCCAAGGATAAATATTTCGTATTATATGCCAACGTCATGCAAAGCATCCTCTGGGATAACACTTTTTCCAGAGTGAATGCGATAAAGTTTTGGGGAGACTACTCCCTCTGGCTTATATTTCATGTTACTGACTAAATCTGAAAATTTTTTGATATACTGCATACGTGCTCGAAAGATTGCATCCCATGCAACTAAATAGATTTCATAGCTTCAACATCATTGCTGTTCAGTATTTGTTTCCTTGATTCATCTATACATAGTATAAAATGAAGTCTCCTGAAAGCGACTGTATGTTTGAACCACAAAAAAACTCGAGAAATAGTTAACGAATATGGGAGATATTTATAACATTTTGTAAAGCATTTATTAGGGAAGGTTTTAGTACATTTAAGCCATATCAAAATAAAAAAAGGAGTTTTATAATTGAGCTTTATAATTATTCCGCGCATGCGCGAAAATCGCAAACAGCATATGTGCAAATAGCAAGAGCTGTGATATGCATAGGCAATACATTTCTTTGTTTACCTCTGTTAGTCAGAACGGCTGAACGGAATTGGATGAAATTTAGCACAGAGATAGATTATAGTCTTGAATAGGACATAGGCTACTATTTATTCCGGTTAATTTTTTATTAATTAAAAACTAACTTGCCGCCAAAATCGATCTGAAGTACTTTTAAATTAAATAAAACAGAATAAAGGAAATTAAAAATTTCTAATCTGCTTTGCGTTACCCCAACTGGCGTAGAAAATTCACGTATTCGCTTACTCCAATTCACGTTGAAAACTCACGCATGCGCAGTTTGTTCTTATTCTTGACAGCTATATTTTCATTTTAATTAAAAGTTTAAAAATTATGTGTATTACACTGTTGTAGCTATCTCAATCGATAAATAAAAAAAAAGACTTGATTTTTAAAAAATACGGACTTGATTTGAATCTTCTGCTAGCCCAAGGCCGCAATATAGCTCTGGCTGTAGCTTTCTTGGGCATTGCAGCAACTTTGCTTAGCAGTGGCCGGACGGCACATTCTTTTTTCAAACTGCCACTTAATCTTGCAAGCAAAGGTACCCCAACATGCAACATCACCAAAAACAGCGGCCGGGGAGTCCTTTTGCAGCAGTGCAAGTTAATATTATGGGACAAGGGCACAATGTCGCACAAGCATGCATTAGAGGCGTTAAACCGCAGCCTGCAGGACATTCGCGGTAAACAGGTGGTGATGGGCGGCTTTGTCGTTTTGCTCACAATAACCTGTTTGCAATTTTAGTGAGCACTTGCGGATTATCAAACCCCCTCAAGCTGTGGGATAAATATAAGGATGCTTTATCAGAAGATATCGTGTATAGGCTGGATGGCACTCACAATGACCTAATCATTAACGGAGCTTAGATATTGATTGAGACGCAAGATGCCTAGGTCAGTTCTTATACATACACATCAAAATTTCCACGCGAACGAAGTCGAGGGTAATAGCTAGTATTAAATAATTGGTAAAATTTAAACGATGGTTTTGTTTCGAAAATTTTATAAGCGTTACAGGGGATATTTACTTAATCTTCACTCACTTTTTTAAACATTAACTCTTTGACATTGCGTTGCAGGAATAACAATGGAATTCTCCTTATAAAGTGTATTCGTTTTATTGGGAATTTTACTGTATATGTGAAAACTATCATTTCAATTCAAACTCCTAATCCACAACAACATAACAGAATAATATTTGCAATTTGATTTATCTGACTTGTTTTTATAAACATCGGCGAAAACACGATAACAATTTCTGTCTGTAAAAACGATAACTGTTTAAAAATTTAAAAAAAAATAATGCATTTTTACTTTTGTGTATGAAGTATAGAGAAAGTATAGTAATCGTCAAAATTCGAGATTTTGACGAATCTCCACGTTTTAGACTTCCCTGAGTTCGAAAAATGTCCATCTGTCTGTCTGTGAGATAAACTAAATCAAAAGCGTTTTGAGCTAGACGGTTGAAATTAGGTATACGGCCTTACCACTAAATTTGTCGATTTACATCAAATTTTGGGTAAAATCTGTTCAGAAGAAGTCCATCCGCCCGGCCGTTCGAATTTAAGTTAACACGATAATTATAAAACGAAGTGAGTTAAATAGATAAAATTCAGCACACAGATTTAATATCTATAATATAGACACATCAAAGTTTGAGCTAAAACCAACTATGGGTTGACTGTCTGTCAGTTTGTATTTTCAGAAACATGTAGACGCAATAATTCAAAAACGCAACGACTTAAATATATCAAATTAGGTGTGGCATTTTGTGACTGCAAGTGTAGTTTTGTGTCAAATCTTTGTTTTAATTGGTTGGAAAAGCGCAAATTCGATTTCTGGATGCTGTTAATACATGCTAGGGATTAATCGCCAAATAATTCGCCTAGGACGACACGGTACAATCAGTAAAAATGCTCAATTAACTACAAAAATTTATTTTTTGTATCTATTGTAAGCCAATGGCATGCAAGGCGTTCTCTTGCAATCTAAGTTTATTCGAAAGTTTGCGAGAATGTTTTAGGGAGACCTCTCCCATTGGTTTGATGTATCTCAACTTTCTGGGCGTTTCCTTGTTAACTGCGATTTTAATATCAATTGGGTTTAATGATTTAAAACTTATAAAATCTCATTTGAAAATAGTATTTTTTTGTTTTGTTGTTGTTGTTGTTGTTTTGTGATAACAAGCAATGACATTCTTTGAATTAGTAATAATTTATTATTGAATTTAACTAAATCCTTATGTGCTGTTTGCACTGCATACGCTTATTTTTTCTACTCACTATAGATTAATTTGATGAACGAATTCAAGGCGAAATTCCAAAGTTCCTATAACCAGCCAGTCGTTTCAATTGTGCATTGAATTTGTATTATTTATACTGGACATTATGAAGAAGTGAAAAAGGTAATTTCCGGATCAGACTTCTTTTATGTATTTTTTTCATCGTTTCATCTTTATTCGTGTAAAGTAGAAATGTCTTAATTTATTATTGAACAATATATAAGGTCATCGGTAAAATTCTTTAAAGCCTTTTAAATACAGAATGGCGTATCTCATAGCCATTGACATACCGTGTATCTATAGAAAAGTGGCTATGCCGAACGGAGACAGATTACAGTTACTCCTGGCCGCGAACAAAAAAAGGAAATTGGCGAAAAAGTTTAGTTATAAAAATGTACTCTATATTATTAAAAAAAAATATTGGAAAGAGTTTTATTAAATTATTTGCAAAATTGGCGGAAATATTTGCAATTAAAATTATGACCTTTTTGTTACTTGAAAAAGGATTCGATCTGAAATTGAAAAATGTATTCTCCCCCCTCACACACACACGAGTTTATTTTTTAAATTCATTAATATTTTTTGCTTGCTTTCTTCGTTGCTTAAATTTCACTTCATCTTTGCTTAATTCCGAAAATTTCATGATAATACTGGAGAGTTTCCTTATTTCGCAGCTAGGGGCGCTGTAACCTCTCACCATAAAGTCACTTGTCGTTTTACGACATTGACAGTTTAGTACCTATAATAATAATAGTAGTAAAGTAAGTTGTCATTGTTATCGCTTTACTATAGATAGATATTACTTTCTAGGCTGAGCGAGATGCCGTTTTGAATTTAAAGGGCTTAAAAAAACTTTACCGATCGCCTTGTACATTTGCATTTATCGCAATGTATATCAATTCAAATTTCACTGCCCAGTCATTAATACTGGTGCAGTAACCATAAAATTTTTACTACGGAAAAACAGCCGTGATTTTTTTTTAGTCCATCAGATAGTGCAAATAATGCTGAAATAATAATTTTACATTCGATTGTTATCAAAGTGGCATCAACAAAGAAAAAAGTTCGTTGTTTTCTTTGGTTCCATGAATTTAAATCTGCTATGGCTGTTCAATTCCAATTTTCGGTTTACTTAAGGGGCAGAATGTTTACAACGCCCGTTGAAGATACTGATACCCACTAAGTTAAGATCACAGATATTGTGTCTCATTCAACAGCCGAAATGTTGAGCATTACTTGGAGAGCATTGAAATGCCTCCTGACATTCTTTGAGCTACCAAAGAAGCTCACATTGAAATTTAATGTCGTAAGTGGTTTTATTAAAATCTTTATAAATGTCCTTAATATATATCGAAACAAATATCTTTGGGATATGGTTGTTACGAAACAGCCATACGCTGAAATTATATGGATATTTTTACAATTTTGTATTTGGGACAAGATTTTATATCACATTGGTGTAATTTCGGAATATATTAAAGTTGAATGCATATGCTGTTCTTTTAGACTTTGCTTCCCCAATTCTTCAATATCCTTCAAATGCCATTATTTTGGTCTTTCAATGGCGAATTGCAGTAAAACATTTCCTTGCGTTTTACTTTTTATCATACGTAGTATAGAGAAAGTACAGTAATCGTAAATCGAAAATAGTTTTAACGAATCTCCGCGTTTTAGATCTCCCTGAGTTCGGAAAAAAAAAATTTGGAAAATGTCCGTCTGTCTATCTGTGATAAAGATAACTCAAAAGTGCGTTAAACTAGACGAATGGAATTAGGTATGCTGTCTTTAAATTATAGATTTCAATCACATTTTGAATAAAATCTGTTCAAATGAAGTCCGTTCGTCTGATTGTTCGAATATAAGTTAGTACGATAACTATAAAGCAAAGAGAGTTGGATACACAAATTCAATAGTTATCGTGTAGGTACCTATCAAATTTTAAATCAAATCCAATAAAGGGTTGAACATCTGTCGTCCTATATTCTCAGAGACATGTTAACACGACAATTCAAAAATGCAATAATTTAAATATCAATAATATCAAATTAAATATAAGATTTAGTTATTGCAAGTGCAATGATGTGTCAAATCTTTGTTACAGTTGTTTTAGAAAAACGAATCTAAAGCACAAATTCTATCTTCGGATACTACTAACCGCATGCCAGGGATTAATCGCCTAAAAACTTGCCAAGAATGATACGATATATTCAGTAAAAGTGCTAAATTCAAGTCAAAAGATAGTATTTCGTAACTATTGTACGCTAATATCATGCAAGACATTCTCTGGCATGACCAACTTATTAGAGAGTAGGCGAGAAAGTGTGGGAGAGATTACTCCAATCAGGAAGCGTTTTTGTTTGTTTGATTGTTTGTTTTCCCTCAAATGCAAAGAGAAAATGCACTAATCTTAAAGGCCAAGGTACATTTATGCTTCTTTTAGTTCCAAATGGAAGCTTGAGATGAAATGAACCCACAAAAGTTTTAAGAGGCATCTCGTTTCCTGAAGCTTTACAATTCGTCAAAATAAAACAATTACGCTTTCCACAATCTGCAACATGGTTCTTAATAAGAAATCCTAATTTATTTTCCACTACTATTCAAAATGTTTTCATCCTTTTATGATATCTTCTTCTTCAGTAGCTTATAGCAGAGAAATTTAATCTCGGTCTTGCGTTCCAAGCTGTTAAAAAATTTGTACTGTACAAGTCATTCCGAAAGAATATTACAAAACTTTTCGTATTTCGATCTTCATTATGGATGCAAAGTGAAATGAAATATGATGATCACAATATTTATTATTTTGATAATTTTTGGGATTCTAATTTCTGAATAAGCTGATTTGGCTATAAATCTCTTAACTGAAATGGGACGCCAGCAGGACGATTAGCCTATTTGTCAAATACATATTTTTAACTATAAAATATTAGAACTGCAATGTATGTTCACATTAATTTATAATCATTAATTAAAGTATAAATTTTAGTTTTTTTTATAATGAATTAGGGTATTAATCCTCCATTGACTAGTAATATTTTATCCTATTTGATAGATCCTGAAAAATAATTATTTGTAATGTTATATATATATTTTAAATCTATTACTTGTTTTTAATCTTTTAAACTCAGATATTTGTAAGTATGGAAGATTAATAATTATTTTCTATTTTTTTAACAATTTTATTCCTTTAATAATTTTTCCTATAATATGCATACTAAAAATTATTAAAATACTAAATTACTATAAAATTATGCTTACTAAGATAAAAAAAAATAACTGAAATAAACCATTAATATATTGATTACATTTTTTAAAAAATATATTGTTATTTGAAACCAAATTGAATAATTATTAAGAGGGGACCCTCATAATGTCCACTGCCTGGGAACACATAATACCTAAATCCATCATTACTTCATATTTCACATTACTGTCAGGAGAAATTCTTTGAGAAGCTATACGTATTCCAAGTACTGTAAATTTGATAGGGCATTTTTGTTTTTGCAGACAATCAACACTGAATGAATGATTATATAAGACAGCATCTTTTTATCTAGCCTTTGATTTTTTCACATTATAAGCCATAAGAAATATAGAAGAAAACAGAAGAAAACCTATCAACGTTCAAATGTCTCCAAACCACAGTGGCTATTATCATGAATACAGTTTGAAAAAGGAAACTGTAAATATAAATAAAGCATACAGTTTTGTTAAAAATATATATTTTTATTCTTTCTTTTAAATCTGTGTTGTACAGAAATATTCATAAATCACACTTCATATGGATGTTTTGGACTAGATAAAATCAAAATATCTCTTCAACTAGTTCTCTTTTGTTAAATAACCAAAAATAATACTGCTGGATATGGAGTTGCCTGTTCTAAAAATAATTTCAATTCTTATTCTTCGTCTATCATTTTACTTAAGATGCTTCTTTCTTCCGCTAATTTCTACAAAAAAATATAGCTTTATTAATTTTCCTTTACATAATCTTTGGATAATGATAATGTAAGAATGAGCCTATACAATTAAAAAAAAATAAATGGATTATATGGCAGATGTGCTCAATCGCATTTGCAATCATATTGAACATTTACTGGAGCATAATTACCTTTGGCGGGAATACTTGGCGAGCGTTCTAGTAAGTATGAAGTACTTTGGATTACAACTGCACGGTTAAGGAATTTTGAGAACAAGTGAAAGAATTAAGTATTATCAATCTCAATTTTAATTATATTTTTATTTATTTATTTTGTTTCGTTTCTATTAAATAAATAAACAGAGTAAGACATAAAGATTAAATTTGCATTGAATTAAAAATTAAACCTCTAATCATTGGATTGCATTAGAATTATACATATAAAAATTGTAATTTTTATGATTAAGACTGTAAGATAGTTGAACTGAAGTTTTCAGCAAATCATTCAAAGATAAAGACATCAGGCACTCACAATATATTAGAAACGTCATGAGTCCAAATTTTAAGAAATTACGCAATCAGTAATTATCAAGTAAGTTTTTGTGTAGAAAAACGCTAAATATGAAGGAATATTTTAATGCATGTTATGGAATACCGAAATGACATTTCGTACAGTTAAAATCTATACAGATAGGGTCATTTATACTTGTGTATAATTATTTAATTTATATGAAGCCGTATTAACAGTTTTAAATATTTAAAGCTGAGAATTAGAAGTTACATGTCAAATAGATTGACATTAATTGAAAATAAGCTAATTAATGATTCAAAAAAACGTGTCTGACAAAAAAAAATCAACGAAAAAGAAACTTTTTATTCAGCAAAATAAGAAAAAAGATCTATCAATAAATGTAGGAAATTTTAAACTCCTGTAACTATAGGAACCACGCTTTTTAATTAAAGGAAATCTTTAACTGTTATTTTCGCAATTTCTTCCTTTTTTTCATAAAAAACCCTCGCCGTTAACAGGACATCTCAAAATCTAAAAGAGATCATTGTCTGAAAGGCGTGGTATAAATTTGGAGTAATATTAATAATAAAATGAAGCAAAATTTTGCAGTAGATGAAACACTTTTTCACATGTAGAGGTTTATACCAAAATTCAGTTATACATTAATGGAAAAAAAATCAAATAATATGGATAATGAAATGAGACAAAAGTTTTGCTGATGGTGAAATACTTTCTCACTTATAAATATTTATACCAAAACTCAGTTATAAATTAATGAAAAACAAGTAATATATATATAAAAAATTTAAGTCAATTCCTACTTAAGTTAACAAAATATATATATATATTTTAGTTACTTTTTGTTAAATAATTACAATTAATACGAATATGTATATATATATGTCAAAATTACAATATTAAGTGGCAAAATAGAGCTTGGCGACCAAATAAAAATTACTGGACAAATTTAATTAATTAATATTTGAAAAAAACTGTATTAAAATCAAGTGTCATCTACTACAAGTTTGAAAAAATATATTTGAACATGAGTGAATGAATAAAAAGTATTTTATTAACGATTGAAAATTTGAACAAGATACATAGAGAGAGAGTGTGAGCTAATAGTAGGAATTGAAAAAATCAAATAATATGGGTAATGAAATGAGACAAAAGTTTTGCTGTTGATAAAATACTTTTTCACTTATAGGCGTTTATACCAAAATTCAGTTATGAATTAATGGGAAAATACATATATACATACATTTGTGTCTCATACATTTCACTGGTTTTCTTAGATTTTGGATTATTTCATAGATCATTACCGTCTATAACTTGCAGTTTGTCGATGAGTATTAACCCTTTTAGTCAAATTTCATTAAAATATACTGCAAATTCCTCTGCTTTTAAAAAGATATATTTACAAATAAACTTTTTCATCATTTTTATTTTTATAATTGGCAATACATCTGAAAGTAATCAAAGATTATTGAACGATCCGATTTTTCAAAAATTTTATTTCGAAGCCATCCGTCACCTTAACAGCAGATCAATTTATCTTCACTTTTCAAAAAATAACTTAGTCAGCATTTTAATAATTTATTTCAGACTAAATTAATTAATGAAATAATTTAATAATTTATTTTAGACTAGATCAATTTTTTTATTTTAAAAATTTTGCTAACTGTATATGCTTTTACTGTTTTTTAAAAAATATCTATGCCATGGAAAAACGACTAAAATAATAAACTTCTCCAAACTTTGACCACAGTTATTTCTTATGAATTTCTTTGCTGACAAATAAAGCATTTAATTAGTATTATAAGAGCCTAATTAAGGCAGCTGCATACGGGGCAGTTGCCGCGGGCCCCCAAATAGAATAGAAAGTTTATTTTACGTTTTCTTCTTTAATGAACTTTTTTTAAACAAAATACTTTATAGCTATTTTAGGTTCTAGTCAATTTTCTTGTTATATATCTATAATGAAGTAAAAAATTTAAATACCTCCATAAAGTTCGGTTTTTCATTACTGTAGTAGTGAAACAGAGGGGGGGGGGGGTCCCAGAAGAAGTTTTTGCCTCGGACCACAGTTAGGCTAAGTCGAGCCCTGAGTATTATAAATTATAAATAAATAATAAACAAATAACATTTCAAATTAGTATTTTATTGGATTTCAAATGAAATATAACATAATCAGTTGAAAGAAAATATTCCAGTATATTATAAATTATAGATTAATTATATATTAATAATTTATAATATACTGGAATATTTTCTTATAAATTAATTATATATTAGTTTATTTAATAGAGATTTTGTTATTCATTGTAAGCACACAATGTAAGCAATTGTTGCCTTAAAATTTTATAATTTACAGGACATGTACAAGTATTTTTTACCAATTTCTTGATTTGGCAATAACATTTTAAACAATGTCTTATCTAAATATTTAAGGAATAGTAATTTCTCCCCATCCAGAATGTGTGAAGGCTCAAAGTATTTTTTCGCTTTCGTTACGCCAAGTATTTCCGTCTTGAAGGTGACCTTCAGGTCACCTTCTGGCAAAAATTTGTGGGGCTCACGGACTGTGAATCTTGACAAAAGACGTCATTTTCTAGTTTGTAAGGCTTGACATATTTCTTTAAAGAGTAGTCTCTAGTTACATCATTTCAGTCTAGTGAACTTAGAGAAAATATTTTTAAAAAAATCTCCTAAAAAAATCATTGTTACTCAGTTATTATTTTTCGTATTATCTACCTCATCTTTCCTAGAAAAAAATTATTGTTACTTAAATGAAATGAAGATGAGAGATACAATCATGAAAAAAATAGCGTATAAAAGATTAAAAATATATAATCAGGTGTTTTTTTTTGTATCTGAAATATGCATTAATTTTTCGCTATTTAATTATAGTTAAAAATCTAATAATAATAGTTTTAGTAATAATCGTTATATTTAAAAAAAGCTAATAATAATCATTATATTAAATTGCAAATTTTAATATAACGACTAAGCGTATTATAGAATAAAAATGGAATAAAGATTTTTAATTTCATTCTAAACTTTTTGAAAATTAATATTCCTATGACACTAGTTTTATGACCATGCCATTTTTTCCTGAGTTTTTTGTAAATGCTTGAAACGAGTTTTAAAAATTATTTTTTAGCATTCTTTTATTGCTACAATTAAAATGAAGGTATTCTAATTTGTTCATCAAAATTTTATCATACATCGTTGATCTTCAGGATGCCGTTTCCCCCTGCTCCTCCTTTTTCCCCCCCCTTCCTTCTTTTTTTGATATTAACATCGGATGTAGCTTTGCCTTTGTTTAGAAATTTTTTATATTATATATATTGTTTGTTTCAATATTCTGAGACGACCACTTTTCGAGGATTCTATCTCATTAAGGGGTGACGCGCGAAAGGATGAGCGCATTTCCGGAATTCTTCGACTTTGATTTTCGCCCTATTAGATACTTTTTTGTTCCTTTTTTTTTTTCACGTATATGTGAATATCGTGTCGTTTCTGGCCATATTATTTTAACCCTTTAAAGGGCCATTTTTTTTTCTAGTCATATTATGTTTAAATATTTTTAGGCTTGAAATTAGAATAAGAAAAGGGATTCATTTAGCTTATTAGATAAATTTGATTTGATTAATTAATTAATTTGTTTAATTAATAATTAAGTAACAAATCAAGACACATCATTTTGTGCAAGATAAAGAACTGAAGCATCTAAGTTTCTGTCTTTCTAAAAAAATGTGTCAGAACTAATACCAACCTGCATAATGTCATACAAAGATTGATAAATTTGGTGGGAAGCATACTTCCCACGGCCCTAGAAAGGGTTAATTCAGTCTGGGAGTAATCCAAATTTATTTTATTGTTAAATGTAAACATCCTCTCCTTTCATCTTTCCTCTCACCTCTATTTTGACGAATTAAACCCATTCTGACGCATGTCTATAAGCGCGAAGGGTTTTAGAGTCCGTTGTCAACGAATTCTAACTCGCAGACATCATTAAAATAATACGGTCAGAAACGGCACGATATTTAGATACATGTGAAAAAAATTGAACTAAAGAGTATATAATAGGGCGAAAATCAAGGTCAAAGAATGACGATGGATTCCGGAAATGCGCTCATCGTTTCGCTTCTCTCCCTTTAATGAAATAGAATCCTCGAAAAGTGGTCGTCTCAGGATACTGAAACGGACAGTATGCTTAGATAGCTTTTAAAATTAAAATAATTGTATATAGAAACATAAACGACTGAAATTTTTAAACCATGGTTTCATATGTTTGATGCGTAATTTTGAATTTCAGAACAAGTTGATATACCCAGTGTTATTCTTGATTAAAATCCTTTCATGTTTAATGTTTTTTTATTTAAAACTGTTTTTATATTAAAGAATACAATGTGAAATGTTTTTATCAAGGCAGATGCATATGAATACCTGCTTCGATAATATTATGTACAGACTTGAACACCACGAGCCTAAAGCCATTAAAACAAATAAAAAAGAATATTTATATTTTCACAGAATTACTAAAATTTAGAAAAAAAACATTAACCTAAATTAAATTAGTATATGTTAAAAATATGCTGAAATATGAAACTAAATTTATCATCTTATGATGCCTCATAATGTGCACTGCCTAGGATAGTAAGATACTTAAATAAGCCAATGAATGCTTATTAGTTCGTTAATATGGAGGTTCCATCCCCTTATCATATTACCTCCCCCATCTCTTCAAACACACTCTTAATGCAGAAAAAAAAATTAAAAACGCGTGCAAGTATTGACATCATGATCTTCAAGTCACGCTCATACTCCTATTTCGTACAAAATGAATATTTGCAAAATAGTAAACAAACATCTGTCGTTAATTTGTTGGCATATCCACCAAAGTACCGGTTTTAATCTGAAGTTGTTCATGAAAGTTGCTATGACTGGATTGGTTAGTTATACAACAGCACTCCCCACCATTTTTGTGGAATGAAGGAAGTAAAATCAATTCAATAATCCTTAATATCCTTTCTGCCATCTGACAGGGAAATGATTAATCTTTATTACTTCTTCCTTGCTCAGAAAACGCAGGTGTATACAATAGGACACCTGTTGACAAACTGTCCACCTTCTTGAACGGACTCGGGACTTTTGAAACGGAAAAGGTTAGGACATCCTATTTCCTTTCAAACCCTTTTCAAACACATCGAAAAGGTCAAGGGAACGATTGTTAAAGACGGGCCCCTTGCATCAGGGAAGGACACAAGAAGGGGAGGCGTGACCCACCAGAATCGCAGACAATATTTTATAGACGAAGAAATATTGTGAGGAAGATTGATCACATTTGAACGATTGATCATGTTGTGTATGATCGTTTGATAAAAAAATAATTAAGAAACTTCTATCGAAACTGGTGAGGAAAAAGAATTAAATTATAGTTAGTTTATTTCTATAGCCCATCTTTTTGTAGCCTTACATATCCAACTAAAAAAAATGATGAATTTCATTGATGAACAATTAATTCGCCGAGTCAATGTCGAGAGTCCTATATACTATGTACCATTATCAAAGATATTGTAATATACTATATTATATATAATATTTGAAGTTTGGAATTGTTGATAGTTGACAGTCTTTATAACTTTAAGTAACGATTTGCAATAATACTTCTTTTTTTTTATTTTTTTACAAAATTAATCAACTAAAGTTTGAAAATATCAGCTCTAATTTTGCCTTTAAAATAAAATCACACGGTGAATAATGACCTAGTTTAAATTTAAACAACTGATTCCCGGTGGATTTGGTGATTTTTATTAATCCTGGAAACAACCCCCCTCTAAACAATTCTCGTCTCCAAGACTTTTTCTTATTCTTGAGCATCCCTCCCCCCAATAAAAAAAATGTTTGTCAATATTCGCTCCTGTCTTGCACACACACCAATTTCCATTGGCCGAAAAAAACTCGTCGGATGAAAATTTAGAAAAGTTTTTTTTTTTTTTTTCATCATTAGGCTTTCTAAAATTTCACTTTTAAATTAAAACTACTCTTTAATATAATTCTAAATAAAATAAGATTTTTGCTATAAAAATGATAATTTTGAATAGAAAAAAAACTTTCTTAAATTGCATTTTCTCCAAGTTAATTTTTTTTTTATCAAGTGAGAACATGATATTGTTTTGGTTAGGAGGTTTTGAAGCTCGAAATCGCGTAGGCAATAAATAAAGGATAAATAAAAAATTTCATCAGCATCTTTTAATCGGATATATTTTTTATCTGCTTTTACCAGTATTGCATTATTATTATGTATGCTTTTTTGAAAGTAGATGCGTTTTTAAAAGGTTGACGTAGAACTATGACATCATAGCCGTTATTTCATCTCAAAATCGGCCGAGCTCCAAAACTTTGCTTGCCGGCTATAAAAATTGAAAGTGCAAGTTTAAAAAAAAATTATCATTATATATATATATATATATATAGAGAGAGAGAGAGAGAGAGAGAGAGAGAGAAATCTCGAGACTGTTTCAAACCGGTTTAAACTGGTTAATGACTTAAATTAATTAAGACAAATAATGACTTAAAAATAATAGTAGTCTCACATGATAACTTAAAATTTGCGATCGGTTTTTATTTATTTATTTTTGCAAGACGTTGAATATATGCAATGTAGGGCGACTGATTTATCGATTTTCAGAATGCATGGATTGCCTGCTGAGGAAGAGAATAAAATTGTAGAAAAAAAGAAAAACCGTCCGGAGTGATTTCTCCAAAACTCGCATACTCTCTAATAAAGATGTTATCCTCCCATCCACCGCAAAAAACTGTGGACCTTGGGTAAAGTAGAAAACATTTTTCATCGCATTGGCATATATTAGTTACGAATTATTAACCTTTGACGTAAAGTTAGCAGTCTTACTGAAGTTATCGTGGGGGTCTTTGGCGAGTTTGTTGACATTTATCCCTGGCATGCTGTTAATAGTATCACAAAATCGAATATTTTTTATACGCGTTTTCCCCAAACTAATGGAACAAAAATTTGATTAAAAAGTACATTTTTAGTCACAAAATAAAATATAAAATTGCATTTAGAGTTTCTGGAAGTGCGTACTGACAGGCGATTACTCCCTTGCGGGATCTGGCTCAGACTTTGATAGGTGCATATACGGTGAATGTTAAATCTCTGTACTGAGTTCCATTTGTCTGGCTCTCTTCGTTTTGTAATAATTGTATTAATTATGTTTGTTTGTATAATTGTATTGTATTAACATATATTCCGACAGCCTAGCGGATACACTTATTCTAACCGTGTTTAGCTAAACATTTGACAGAAATCTACAAATTTGGTGTGAAGACCATATACCAAATTTCATCCGTCTAGCTCAAATCGTTTTTGAAGTATCTTTATCACAGACAGATATAATTCTAAAAACGTATTTTTTTTCGAACGCAGTGACGTCCAAAACGTGGAGATTCCCCAAAATCTCGATATCGAATTTTTTGACTATTACAATATTTTCTCTATATTTCGTATGCGAAAAAGTAAAAATGGATAGAAATAATATTAATACTTACATTTTGTTCATTTCAAACCAACATTATGATTTTAAATGGCGAACATTTTGTACGGATGTTCTGAGAAATTTTTATTTATGTATGCAATATGTAATTTGCAAATGAAGGCTTCATTCAAATCTAAATAATATTTTTACTTCCTTTTATTTTATCTGTAATTTAAGCTATTTTTATATTTATACGATAATTTACTTTGTTTTTCACTTTGATAAGTTCATGTATCTTGAAAGTATCTGTATCTTGCAGTAAATACTTTTCATAATAATAATGATTCAACTAAACACTTTCATATATTTATATAAATACGAAATTAAATAGTTTCCATATTTTGAGTAAAATTCAGTATTTTTTTTTTCGGTAAATTTCAAAATTTCCAGTTATTTTAGATCCTTGTTGATCGTATCATTATTCTATTAAAAATAAATTTAATACATTTTAAGAATGCTTACCTTTTTTTATTTACCATTTCTTCAAGTAAAATTGCTATATAAACGTAAATTTTTCAATCAAATCAAAGATTGCATTTTCTGATAATAAGGTTAAAAACACAATATAATCTCTTATTAAAAGAACACCAGAAGTTTCTGCTTTATAAATTTATTACAAATGCTTATTTTAAATAAGAAAATTTTCCAAACTTCAGATATAAAACAAAATTTTCACAAAGTGAATGTATGTTGAATCTATTCTTAATTATCTCGGTATACTTTAGTTTTAAAATAATTCTAATTTGTTTGGTTTTATTTTTAATTTATTTAAAATGCCTTCTATTAATTAAACAAGCGAAAGAAATTTTTTTAGATATTTCTGTTTTTTAGATGTACGCTGAAGTACCGCTTTTAGTATAAGGAACAAAAAAAAAAAAAAATATTCTAGAGAAAAGAATTAAAATCAGAATTATGTGGTCTTTTAGGGACTATTTCAACAAATAATAAGACAAAACAAATTTTTACTATATAAATTATTTTTAATTAATTCTCACTTATAACTTCACTTTTTAATGTTTATATCTAAATATTATAATGTGGAAAAGAAACAAATTAAAAGAATCGAAATATGTTACTGTACAGAATATATAGGAAATCGTCTACTTTAGAGAAAATCAAAGATTAAATTTTGAACTTTTGTAATTGTCTTTTTTATTTCAAAAATTAAACAGTTGAAAAATATGAAATAAAAATAACATTCATCATAGAAAATAAGAGAACCGGACCAAAGAGAAGACTTTGGAAATTCTTAATGATACAACTCTTTTGATGGCAATTCAAGAATAATAATGGTAATTTTATCCTTCATTTAAATAATAATTATTTCTTTTTGTCCTAAAGAAAAGACGCCTTTTGTCCGAACTTTTTATAAAGCACCTCAATTGTAATTGTCTAAGTCTACAGATTTTTTATTTAACTGCCTTAACTTTTATAATGATAAGGATTGTTTTTATTAGACTAGTGAATTTCACTTTTTTTTCTTCTAAATTTATTTTTTTTTTAAAGTAGATACACTAAACAACAGAAAAATTAGGAGAGACTTCTATAGAATACAAAATAACAGAATGTCAGTGCAGAATTTATTATGAGTTTAAATATTAGAAATACATATGAAGTAATGCAGCATGAACCAACATTTGTACAATATTATGATTATCGAACAGTTGACTATATATTTATATAGCAGAATAATTGAATGAATAAGCTTTATAAAAATTATTATAACTGCATTTTTGTCCCGGCGAATCCATTTGAAATGATTTGGCATTGTATCTTATTCATTCTGTGCCTCAGTGTGATATTTCTTGGGCCTTCACTGGTTCTGTAGGAGGAAAAAAAAAGAAGGAAAAAAATATTACTGAGAAAAAGAGAATGATTCAAACCACGAAATATTTGAAAAATAACTTCAAAGCAAAAAGTTGAAAAACTTTATTATTTTTTAGATGATAAAACACATTATAAGATTTATTATAAATTTAGTTGATTACATTTACACAAGGAAAATAATTTTAAGCACAAATATTATTCGTGTGCAATCCATTTAATTCTTCTGGTCATACACAAAATAAGACTATACGTACTGTTTATAAAAGCAAAATCGACACAATCTACATTTTTTCTTAGTTTAAAGAAAATAATATTCCTTTGTATAAATTATTCAGGTTTTATATTGTACTCTCTATGTACGAACTCAAAAAAAAAAAAAAAAAAGACCAGAACGAGAGAAGCTGTGATGGAGTGACGTGAGGATGAGTGCTGTTGTGTGGTAAGACGATGAGTGTGTGATGTGTTTCGTGGAATATGGCCTCAAAAAACTGTTAAAAAATGGCCCATTTAATGCTGAAATAATATATTTTATGTGACCGAAGTAGAGAAAGCAATCATCGATTTCTAGACCACTAAACTAACAGCAGCAAAAAAAAAAAAAAAAAAAAAAAAAAAATCCCATTTTCCATTTGTCGGCAGAGATTGTGATTTACTGATTCCTTAATACAAGAATTGCGTGCCGTACACTAAGGCATTCGTCACTTGATTCTTCAAAACAAAAGAAAAAAATTAAAGTGCCTTTTTCAAGAGAAAAATTAGTACAATCAATTTCCTTCTTTAAAATTTATTATTTTTATAAATTCGTGCATTGAAAGGTTAAATGAACAAAATGTGTTATTTTCAGAATACATATGCAGACGATAATGTTATTGCACGATTTTAATTCAGTCATTATTTTATTCGTTCAAATGGAAGAAAAAAAAACATTAAAATATAATCAAAAATTTACGGAAAGAACATTCTAAATTTGTATTTAAATTGGAAGAAAAATTTAAATATTATTGTGACTTCCAAATTGTTTATATTCTAGTGGATTGATATTTTAAATGAAAAATAGTATGAATTTTCTGTTTTTATTTCTAAATATTTGATAATTAACTATAATTCTTGTCTTGATTCAATGCAATTAAAATCAACGAAATAATCTAGTTAAGAGGTGGGAAATTTTTTATTTTAAAGTGGATAATACACACAAACAATGCGTGTATATGATTTAGTATACGCACAAACGCATGGTAGTGAAAAATATATAAAAATATGTAACGGAAGATGGGACTATGGCGGGAGAAGATTTGTCATATTATTGGAATATTTTTTTAAAATTCTATAAAACAAGATATGAATTAGGGAAGGAAAAAGATGTGCTTTTAAACTTCTCATAATACAAAATACATCTTAACTCATGGCCGCGGTGGCATGGTGGTAAGGTCTCGGCTGGTGAGCAGTAGGGTTTCAAGTTCGAGACTCGATTCCACCGAAGAACTTGCATGTAAGGGGATCTGTTGCACGTTAAATCTCTTAGGGCCAAACGTTCTCCCGCTGGTGTGGAGAGGGGTTGCTAGCTCAGATGTCATCCTCGTCATCTGACAGTGATTCAAAATTACAATCCGTCCCAAAAATAGCCCTCTTATTGCTTTAAAACGGAACGTTAATATAACTAAACTAAAGCATCTTAATTTAAAGATGGTTAATGATTTAAAAATCTGATCAAAATGTCAAACTCGGAATACATTAAAGACTTAATAGATCGTTAATATATAATTTCTTTGATACAATGGACACGTTTTAAAATTCCAAGAATTTCTGTAACATTACTGAATAATTCATTTACCAGCAGAATATGAAATAATCAACAGACAAAAATTACTTAAGCATACCTTTAAGACTGAAGACCAGATCCAATATAACAGGATTTTCTCTGGTTGCAATTGAGGAATTGATGCCAAAATCTTTAATTGTCTTTTGATATTCCACTAGCTAAATAAAAGCAACAAAATATAAGAATCAATAATATACTATAGAACACTGGAAAAAAAATCGCTTGAAGCATGAAAATATTCATCATTTAATGTAGTAATTGAAATTTAACCATCAACTATATAGATTACGGGTTTCTCTTATTGTTGCTTGTGCTATTTGCCTCTGGCATATTGGCGGAAATTTATCATTAGGGTTAAAATATAAAATAAGCTACTGCCTAACGGTCCTACAACATTAGGGATATTTCCAAAAATTTTGAATATATTTTTTGTAATGTTTTCCGAATATATTCATTTTATACCATCATTTAATCTACAAGGGTCGCACACTTAAATTGATTCAAATTGCTATCAAATATCCTTTAAATATTAAAACATTATTTAAACTCTTTTGTACCCGGATGGTGCCTCTCACTTATCATTCAAGTTGGTGCATTATTTTGACGTTTTATTTATTTATTTTTCAGTTTTAATTGTTAAAACCGCCTACAGAATAGTAAAAATATGTAGATTAATTTTTCAGGGAAATTCAACTTAATTATATACATATATATTTATTTTTCGGAAAAATAAACAAGTCCTTGTATAAGGTCCATAATTATGCATCGGATTACTTTTCCGAGTGCAAAGTGCAAAGGGTTAATATTCCTACTAATTACCTTTTGCCAGTTTTGTACTGAGTTGTACCAAAAATTCTAAAAAATACATTACTTTATAATTAAAAAAAACCGTCGACATAAATAATTAATCGTACATTTAATTGGTAAAAAAAATTCAAAAGTTTTTTTTTTAATATTGCTTTTGAATTTGACTGAATGAATGAATGAAATACTGAAATGAACTAGCTCGGAATTTTTACATCAAGCCATTTAATGGAAGAGAAACATTCGAAGATTTAACGACTTTCAATACAACAACAAAAAAAAATTAATTATATATAATTTTTAAAAGACGCAAAATGTAAGGAAAACATACCCACAATAACTATATAAATATTATTTTTGAAAAAAAAAATTATGAAATTTACGATTATGTAAAAGTTACTTTTATGCGATATTTTCGAAAATTATCTTTGCGAAAGCTAATTTATAGCGATATTTTAATTTTTATTATTTAAAATTATTATAGGTGTGCTTTCTCGTTTTCATAGCATGTTCAATAGACTGAATGATCCGTCCTACAATTTAACACTAATAGACAATTATCTATATTTAGTTTTTATTATAAATAGATTTTTACACACGAAAGCTCGATTAAATGTAAAACATAAAAATAACACTTACATGACGAGTTAGAATTCATTACATAAAAAAAATCAAATTTTGCTATAGCAAATTCATAATATCATTTGTTGTATTTGTAAATGTTAATATTTTTCATCATTTTAAACCGGATGAAAAGCCAAAGAAAAAAAATTCAAATTGAATTTTACTTTTCAGTTATATGGATGCACAAGATTTAGGTTGCAATTAAATTTTTCTCGTTACTCCTATCAAATACGAAAGATACTGTACGGTGTATTCGTACTGTATGTTGTACGAAAGATATTGTATGATGTATTAAACTATACTATGAATCTGGTAATGGATGCATTAACCCTTAACTGGGGAGGTGAAATTTTAGGACTTAACTGGGGAGGTGCGGTCTACGAGACCGCATTTCATTTAGACTTAAATTTAATTTTCTAATGAATGTATTAGTATGAAAAACTGTCAATATATTTTGCAGATATTTTTCTTGATATATAGATATATTTTAGAAATTTTTCAAAATATATTGTCATTGAAAAAAGTAAATGCGTTGGAACATACATTTTCTTCTCAAATTACATGTTACAATAAACAATATTCTTGAAAAAGCATATTACTTTTTACTTTTTAAATCCTATTTATTTTTACGGTATATGAAGGTATATAAAAGACAATATAATGTAAAATTCAACAATTATATGAAGAAAAAAAATGACAATGGGTAAAATTGGTCCTTTTTTTTATCGGCTTGTGTGACTTTCATAGCACGGTTTTCTACGGCATTTTAGACATAAAGTTAAGAACTAGTATAAAAATCAACCTATAAATTATGTATATATATCTCTTGACATATTAATATATTTAATAAATTTTTCAAAATACATGATTACTATAAAAATTAATTATGTTTGAACATACATATCAAAATCAGTTGAATGCGAACTTTCATCGAAAAATTCTTCTGTACAATGTCTCGGCTTCGGAGCCGGAGGGTTTCAGGTTCGAGACCCGATTCCACCGAAGAACCGTCGTGTAAGGGGGTCTGTTGCACGTTAAATCCGTCCTGACCAAACGTCCTCCCGCTGGTTTGGTGTGGTGTGGAGAGGGGGGTGCTAGCTCAGGTGTCGTCCTCGTCATCTGACCGCGGTTCAAAATTACGAGGTCCGTCCCAAAATAGCCCTAGTGTTGCTTCAAACTGGACGTTAATATAACTAAACCAAACCAAACCTTATCACTAAAATCACTTTCTGCTTCATTTAAAAGTGTGGAGCATTGCTTCATAATAGGATCAGTAAACTGGATGATATTTCGGGGCCCAAATTTTAGCACCCTCTGCTAAGCCTTGTTTATTACTGGGACACTAACAGGGAGCCGCGGTCTTAGAGACCGCGCTCGAAGTAATAACTGAATTATTTTAAAAAGCATCAGTTGAAATCGGTTGAAAAAGTGCACGTGTATTGAAGGTCACAAAACTGGAAGCTACAGGGTCAATCTATTCAGTTGAGCTAAAAATAGAATAGGGGCGACAAAAAATCCATCGCTAGCGGTCTCACAGACCGCACGTCCCCAATTAAGGGTTAACCATCTAACGGGTGCGAGAATGTGAGCGATACACTAGAGCACAAATTGGTTTTGCGTCATTTTTTACCACAGGAAGCTACGAAAGACTGACTTTAACTATATTTGCAGCTCCTTTCAACGAACTATTAATCGAAGTTTGGAATTCTTGGCATTAACAGAGTTCTGCGAATCTACAATTTGTATTTCAGAGATATTCACGGTAGGGCAAGTTTTTACTTTTTCTTTTTCCTTTAATGTTTAAAAAAATGTTTTAAAAATAATACGGCTACAAACAATAGTTACATTATAAACATTACAAACAAATTGTACATTGCAAAAAAAAAAATCAATTACATTACATTATTTGATAAACAATAAGAAAAACTATTTAAAAGAAAATATCTATGACACTTGGCAAATGCTGTTGTGAACGACGAGCGTCTACCTCTTTACAAAGTGAGCTAACACTAAATGTATTGAAAAGAAAAGCAGAACGAGGTCTTGAAGAAATGAACGAAGCATTGTGAGGTAAAAAGGATGCAAACCTACTAAATTGATAAGAATAGTAAAATCATAAGGTTTAGCTGAGAGATTTGTTAGAAATTCATATGTTTGAAACATTTTAATTGTATTTGCTCGGACTGCAATGAAGTAAATATGGAACTGACTTCTAATATTTTATATCTAAATTTCAAGGCCGCGGTGGCCTGGTGGTAAGGTCTCGGCTTCGGAACCGGAGGGTTTCAGGTTCGAGTCCCGATTCCACCGAAGAACCGTCGTGTAAGGGGGTCTGTTGCACGTTAAATCCGTCCTGACCAAACGTCCTCCCGCTGGTTGGTGTGGTGTGGAGAGGGGGGTGCCAGCTCAGGTGTCGTCCTCGTCATCTGACCGCGGTTCAAAATTACGAGGTCCGTCCCAAAATAACCCAAGTGTTGCTTCAAACGGGACGTTAATATAACTAAACCTAAACCATCTAAATTTCAATTTTTTTATTTCCATATTGTTTTTACAATTTTGTATTACAAATTAAAAAATTTCAACTGAGATCTTGACAATTTCATTTATTTTCTTTTCAGGTCATTGAGCTAATTTCAGCTCATGTTATAATATGATATAACCGTTATAATATGACATTGTTACCGTCCTTTTTTAAATATAAATTGTTTAAAATAATTGTACTTATTAAATTTTTCTCAATTATAACCTAATTTTCTTAGAATCTAAAAAGTAATGTTTTGTAGTCGTGTGTCTAGGAAATACGCGCGTTGTTGTTATCATTCATATTTGTATATAACGCGTGCCCAAAGCTTAAAGGTCAGGTTAGAAACATCTGGAAGATTAATGCCCCAGAAAGACTGAAATGAAAAAAAAAAAAAAAAAAAAACTTATATATTTCGTTATAAATTCAGTTTTTCTCGAAACTCTTCTAATTCACTTCGTACTGACCACTACAAGGGGTGTTGAAATGAAAAGGTACGAAACGTAGTAACAACGCAATCGTTAACATATTTGCCTATGCCACTATGGGAAAGTAATCATTGGAAGTTATCATTGGTAAATAAAAGTAATCATTGGTTTTAAGTAATCATTGGAAGTTAAATAAGCGTTAAATAAATTATTTGTTTGAAATTTCTTCGCATCAAAAAGAAGTTGTTTTATTTATCTATACTTATAATAAAGCTCAATGTGTGTGTGTTGGCGCTCTACAGGCCAGACCATTCAACCTACAGCTACCAAATTTGGCACATGTATACCTTGGAGGCCGGGAATGTGCACCTCGGAGCGATTTTTTTAAATTTTTAATTAGAATCTTAATTAATTAAAAATTAAGCAAAATTTTGGTGTTTTTTCGCTATAACTTCCGAAAATATTACAAATTTTTAAATCATGTTGAAGTTTAAACAATTATCTTTTTAATGATACCAATGCTTTAATCTTTAAAATAAATTTTGATTTTTCAAGAATTTTAAAAAATAATTTAATAATATTTTTCAACAATTTATTTCGCACGAAGTAAAGATAAAATTTTACCTGCACTATCATAGTAGAAAAAAAAAAATGCTTTTATGAAATCGTTGTTATCATGTTTACAAAAGCTCTGGTTAAAACGTAAGTAAAATGTTATTACAAATTAAATCTAAAAAAAATGTAATTTTCAGTATGTGATTGTATGAAATGAAATAAATAATAAATAAGATTTTTTTTTCTAAAAAAATAAATCCAAACAAAGTTTTCTATGATCGGTTACAATATCTATATTATTAATTCAATAAATCAGGTTTATTTACTTTTACTTTTTGTTTAATGTATACAGGATATCCATTCAAATTCGGTCCGAAAGGCTAATTTGTAAATCTTTAACAGTGCTAAATAGTATGTATGTTTATTACTAAAATGGTCTAAATGAAGGAAATAATTATATTTTATGTAACTTGAATCAACAAATGCTCTGATGAGTTACGAATTTTAAATTTTTTTATTCTCTGCTCTGTGAGCCATATTTAACAAAATATTCTGCAAGCACTATTATTTAAAATAAAATTATTTAAAATATTAGTGTCTGAAGAATATTAGTACTTATTTAAACAATTGACTATACCAATCATTAAAATTGACTGATTTATGAAAATTTGAATCTTACTATTTTATAAAACCGTGCGATTTTCGATCTTACCATCCAGCAATTTAGAGAAAATGTCAGTTTCGGGGCAATTAGTGCCCAGAATTTTTATAAGGCTGATAATTAGATGAATGTGGGTGTTGTTTCTCTACACACCAGACAATATGATTCAGAAGAGATTTTTTTGAAATTTTAATTGATTAAAAATTAAGCGAAATTTTTGCATTTTTCCGCGATAACTTCCGAAAATATTACAGCACAAAATCATTTTAAAATTCAAAATAAATAAATAAAATAAAATAAAATAAATTTTCAATTATACCAATGCTATTTGTCGATTCTATTTCTAATATTCTATTTTTAAATAGTTTTTTTAATTATATTTTTCAGCAATTTATTTCGTTCAAAATAAAAGTAAAATTTAATCTGCAAGAGCAGATTAAGAGTATATCAATGCATTGCCGTCACGTTGACAAAAACAAAAACTGCACGATTAAATTAACTCTCATTGGAAACTAAACCAAGAAAAGTGTGATGTTCAGCACGTATTTAAATGGAAGTGTAATGTTATGCAGTAAATATGAAATCTAATATTTTCTACATGATTCCATTGCAACTGATTGCAAATTAGAAAGATATATAGTACAATGAACAAAATATCGTAGGGTTTCTATAATAATATGAGTTATGAGACTATTGAAATTTGAAGCTTAAATATATTTTGCCTCAGAACCTATTAAGAAAGCAAGACACATAAATATTTAATAGAAAATTTTAGAAGGCATTACTTCTGGCGAACCACCTGGTCACCAAAGACGGGTAGTAATAAAAATAAAACAGTTTCTCATTAAGTTGTTATTTCAGTGACAACATGACCACCGAGCTTTCGTTGATTCACGGTTCGATAACATTTGTATATCACTGGCCATTAGCAACAACAGATTAGTTTAACAGATAAAAGTAATTTCCAGATAACCACCCATTTTCAGTAAACAATTTTGAACAACCGTCTTGTTGGTAAAGGAAAATAAATCACTCTGACAAGTACTGAAGCGATTTCCCCTCACCCCTCATACACCTATTCATATTAATTCGAGAACATTCTTCAATGGTATTTCCTTCCGTTTCTAAACATAATCAGGCCATCAAATATATTCTTGAAAAAGGATATCGGAAAAGTTAATATATCTGGCAGTGTTTGGATCTGTAGTGGATTACTGATTAGAAAGATTGCACGTTGTGCATCTATTCGATCACTCTGACAAGAAGGCTGCTCCCCCCCTCCCCATACATTTATCAAAAAAGAGGTTCAGATTCGTTCGAGAACATTTTTCAATGTTGTTGCCATTTATTTTTTACCATAATCAGGCCATCAAATATATTCTTGAAAAGGGATATCTTGTAAGAAGATGATTCATTCAGTAGTGTTTGGGTGAGTAGCATATTATCAGCTAGAAACCAGTTATATCCCTTTATGGCGCAGTATTCCACTACATGGAACACCTAACTTCACCCGCTTCTGAAATCATTAAATTCAATTATAAATGGAAAAAAAAATAGCTTTAGGATTCATTTTTAACATTCTTTTTAATAATAGATGACAGTTTTAATCTCGCAGATCTTTGGTTTTCAACTATAGCACACTATGTAAAAGTATGCTTTTTCAAGAAATTTTGTTAATCTTTTACCCTATAAAGTTTATAGTAAAGAACAATTGTTGGCTGTATCTTAAACCACTTATTCAATCATTAATTTTTTTAAAGAAAAAATCATACGTATAATCGTTGGATAAAATTAGATGCTCCATCAGCTGGCACACTGCACTGATCGCATTACGCAGTGGGACGCTATAATGGGAAGGAAACACCTGTGTCCAACAGGTGTTCTTTCCCTCTTCGTTTCCTGTTCCCACTTTTTCTTGGAAAATGAACTCAATTCAAGGAATATTGCTTGGGAGGGTTAGAATTCTTGAAAACTCCTTCCTTTGAGTCTCTGAAGTTTCGTGGAATTTTTATCAGTAGCTTTGCTTTTTATTTCGAGTTTCACCAACGTTCGTTTTATATAACTGTGTAAATGTTTTTAATTATATATATATATTAGTATTTTTTTTATTTCTAATATAATTGTATTTAATTTTTTATTGTAAATTAATTGTATTGAAAATGGCACGAAGTGATCACCAAATCTTTCTGGAGCACCAAAAATGCTCAAGTATTGCCCTCGAATAGCGAATCTGAGCATGTCTCCTTTGATGCACCTTGGATCATGTTAAATCTGCTATACATATACAAAATAGTAGTTTTGTTAATCCAAATGCAAGAGATTTTACTGAATTTCACGCTTCACTCGCTTAGTCGCACTTTTTAGAGCTCTGGTGAAGCAGAATTTCAGCTGATGGAATATCCAGAGAATCAAAACGATGAGTACAATCTTTCCTAAATTTAACATGTGTTCTTCTTTAGACCTAAACAGGTTACATAAAGTTTTTTTTGTTTTAATTTTAATTTTAAAGTGTAGTGTGTCTCAAAGGCTATAGAGCTTTTGGATTGAAGAGAATGCATTGGCAGATAGATTAAAAAATGTTATTGTCCTAATAGCCAAAGAAAATAATTTTTTAAAAAATATAAATTCTGGTGATATTATGATAATATTAACACTTTGTTTTATATAATTGGTCAGGTTCCTAACTGTTTCATTACGTTTACTTCGTTATTACTGTATTTATAAATACTGAGCGACTGCTTAAATAACATTGGGCATAAACCTAGATTCCTTAAAGTCATGAATCAAAATAAATAAATAAATATACATTAGCATATACTTTTTGCACTATTGCTAAGATAAATCATTAACCTGTTGTTTAATTTTAAAACGTTGACATGTTAATTAAAAAAGTGGCCTCATAATGCACGTTGCTTAGCGGCCCAAAATACCTACATCAGCCATTGTTTTAGATTATGATAAAATTTGGTATTTACTATATATATTCACTAAACATTCACTAACAAATATTTCACTAAACATTTTTCTAACTTGATTTGGATGTTATTTAAAAATAATCGAGTTCTTTCTAAAAATGCATTGGAGAACAATTAATTGTTATTTTTAAAATTTTACATGTATTCTTCCCTCTAAAAATTTTAAACAATTAAAGAAAAAAAGAGAAAAAAAGTGCTAAATGGCATGCGTTCTTCCAACAGGAGATAAAAAAATTAATGAAATTTATCGTATTATTAATAATTAATGAATACCATATATTTTAAAAAATAATAATTATTATTGAGTATTTATATTTTATTACATTTCAATATTTAGTTTTAAATTTGTATTCGTCTGGATCTATATGATTCAATAACATTTGTTTAGAAGACAGCAATTATTTATTCAACAATAATGTCTAAAACAATTTTATTCGTTTTTTTTTAATTGTGCTAAAAAAATATTCATATGTACATTCATTTCAAAAATAAATTTAAAATAATTCAGCTCAAAGGATTTTAATTATCATAAAAACCACTCACACTAGTTAAAACTAATTAACGTAGCAGGTATTATACATAACAAAAGCTATCAAGGTTAAATTTATGCGAATTTAGGACATTCCAAAACTTAATATTTGACAAATTAAAATGTATGTGTGAGATCCTTCACAAGCTCACAAAAATTTTAGCGGTAGGGGCTCCAATATACTAAATCCGCCTATATTAAGAATGAATATTAAGGAAAAATCGGAGCAGCTCCCGTATACGGCCTAGTGGCGCCATTTTTTTTTCGCCAAGAAGTCGCCAAAAATGCGTGCTTAGGATATGATTCTTAACCGAAAATTTTGAAGCCACGTTAGGCTTATTTCTAAGACTGACAAAATGCACTAAACTATAAGTCAGAGGGTGGCGCTGCCTACCCCTTTTTTTATTTTAAATAATTCAGATAAATGTTGTGATTATTGACTAATTTTTGAAGCCATGTTAGGCTTAATCCTAGGACTGACAAAATACACGAGCGTAAGTCAGGGGGGGGGGGTATTGAAATATTTATGATAAAGATCCAAATGAAACGATTTGTTTAATTATAAGTATAATGAAGCATGATGAGATGCTCACTTGCTTAATGAAATGCTCAAAATTAATATTAAATGATGATGACGAAATTATTTTTTGCTCCGATTTTTAAAAATGATTTCTGAACTTTATGCTGAATATGTTCTCATAAAAACATTGATATTTTTTTCATTTTAAAAGCATAGTTTATAAAAGTTAATAGCTTTATATGTGAGCTGCTCCTTATAAAAACAAAAATACTAAATATGTTCTAAGGTTTACGGTTACCATAAAGAAGAATACATATGCCGATGACAGTAACCAGAAATTACCGTCTATCGCCAAATTTCTCGCCAATTTGGCGGAGACCGTATACGGGAGCTGAGCCGAAAAATCTTGTAACGTCTTGTATATTAAAAACTTCGATGCAGTTTTCAAAATAACATAAGAACAACATCATTTAAAGAAATATTGTATCGCAACCAATTCTCGGTCCACAGTAAGGGGCGGGGGGAGCGAAGCTCTTCATTTAATAAGACTGTGGAGGCACTTAGACAATGCTGATTTCAGGTATCACTCCCCCTCCCCCTTCTTTCTGCATTTCTTTGAATCAGATATTTTTTTATTGATTTTTTCTTAATCCATGTATAAAAGATTTTAAATAATAAATATTACAACAAACTAAAACAAATGAACAAAAAAACAATAACATTTAATTGCGGGTCTCCTTCAGAGAAACGTTTCAATTATATCGTGTACAAAATTAATGTATATGTTATTTACATACAATAAAATTATTTTAAAAAATCCACAAAACTTTTTAACACGATGTTTGCCAGTGCTGCTAACATATAGATTAGTTAGCTACTGGGGAGAAAAAAGGAATGAGAATAAGGCTCATAAATCTGCAAGAGAATTTTAATATCATGAAAAAAAGTCCATGAATAATGTTCTGAATTTTAAATGATATTTACTTCTGATTTCAAAACGTTTGAGTACACAGACTTCGAAAAATAAATTTAAAAAAATTAATTAGCTTGAAAATATCGCAAAAAAAAAAAAAAATGACATTACGCGCAAAGTTTCCTTTTAAGGTTATTTGATAATCGGGCTGGTTATATATTTTACTTTTGCTTTTATAATCGTTAATTAACAATTATCAGATTTTGACGGCGATAACAAAGGCTTCATGCAACTTCAACGACTATCCTAAGGAAACTTTTTTTAAAAAAATTCTATTCGTATATTATTGAGTAACAGGTAGAGAGAAAACTCCTCTTTGCATAGTATCGAATTTCAGATAAAAAAAATTGAAGAAAAGAAAAAAATTTCAAATAATTGTAATTAAAAAATTACCTTATTTCCCTTATAAAAGAGTTCAATGCTTGGAGTTTTTATGAACTGCCTATCGTTAATCATATCTGTACTCATATATTTCACCATCATGTACAATTCCCAGATGGTAATGTCCTCTTTCACTTGAGCCATCATTTTCTGATCAGATCCTGGTTGACAGTGAAAGTACAGGCACACAAATTGAGAATCGGAATTCTAGATAGAAATAAACAAAAAAAAGTCGTTCTTATGCAATCATATGCAAAAAAAAAAAAGAAAAGAAAGAAAGAAAGAAAGGGAAAAAAAACAAGTACATATTTATATTTAAAATTTAGAAGTTTTAGTACCTGAAAGGGTAATTTTATATCAGGGTTAGCATTATCAACTCAGCTCATTTAATGCTTTTTTTTTACTAAGTTTAATTGCAAAAAAATAAAAACTTCCAAAACAAGAATAATTTATCACTTATACACAGTTTCCATAAAGTGTTGGAAATACTCTTTAGAAGGGGGAAAAATAAATTCCAATCATCAGATATTTATCAAGACTTTACCCAAAGTTAAAGAATAAACTGAAAATAAATAAAAATATATCAGTATTTCAAAATAAGTTTAAAACTAAACGTATTCAATTTTTAAATAAAATTAACTTACAGAAGCTCTTTGGTCCATTTGTACTAAAGCTGAAAATGAATATAACAATATGAATTTATCTAAATGCCTAGTAACTCAAAGCGGATTCTTTGGGCGAACTTCAACTCAAAGACTGCAGGAACATTGACTAATTCACTGCTATGGATATCTTTAAGACCAGGAATTTGACAATACCGCGGGAGATTGGTCTGTTGTATCGTTTACCTGTATTGGTCATCGGCGATAGGGTTGCCATACTTGTTTATTCTTAACACAAGTTTTGGAAATTTTACCACCATATTACTGAATACAGCCAAAATAATTTGAACTGTTCAATGTAATTGAAATTTTAAGTAAATTTGTCCCATAAATCGTTTCAGTTTTTCAAGAGAATAAAACGGGATATAGGGGAATTCTTCTAACTTTTTTTAACAATTTCAAAATAAAAATGTTAAGGATAGTTTAAATTCCAATTCAACAACACAACAGAGAATCCTGCAATCGGAGTAATTGGCCAGCTTGATAAATTAATTTCAATTGATTTTATTACATTTCTAATGTATAATATAATATTTTTGCTTGCCGTAACATTGTTCTTTTTAAATTTCACTCCATACCATGATAAAAAAAAGACATGTTGCTATAACAACTTCTTTCCACATTTTTTAAATTTTATTAAATCAAAGATTCCTCAAAGAGCTCTGCAGTCTTAATCACTTCGACTTTTTCTGATATATTAAGTATAAAAACAATGGCGTCCGAATGCTGGATAAATCATATTTGTTGACTGAATTATCGTTCTTCTTCCTGGGAGTTTTTTCCCCTTTTCTTTTCTTTTTCGCATTACTCATGATTATTTTAAAAATAAAAATGATGTCTTAATATCTAAGTATTGCTCTCCAAATAATATCCAAATATTTGCTATATTTTTTCTTTCACTTGAGCGATATTTTCCTTTCGGCGAATCTGTATATTAAACTGTGAATATACTCAAAAAAAGAGTGAAAAAGATCAAGATTAGAATTGAAATAAATATCTGCAAATCTATAAAAAAAACTGGCTGACATTTTTCACAGAATTCTTTCTGCTGTTGCTTTTTTTTTTTATAGACATTCAATTTTCCGATTGACATCAAATATATTTTGATTATTCAATAATTTTAAGATGAAAATTTTAATCAATTATCTAATTTTTTTAAAAAAATTGCAGTTTTTATTTATATTTTATAGCAATTCTATGTAAAGTAAAAATTGTATTAATGGATTTGTTATATCTAGAGATATGCAGAAAAAAAATCGTTTAACATTAAAGGTTTTGAATTTTATTTGTTAATAATTCATCATCCGCTTCTTTAAACTCGAAAAGCTCTATGTATAGCTAATTTTATCTGGAATTTATCAATTGGCAATATCAAATTTGGAATGCTTACTCAAATTTCAATGTTAACACTTGAAAAAATGCAAATATTATTCTGGAGGCAAACCCCTGCGTAAAAAAAAGATGTAATTTTAAAAGAACAGTAGAATGTTTTGATTTTAATGTGCAATAATTAGTTGCTGAGTGAAAGCCATATGTATGTTCCACATTAATTGGGGAACTATACAATCTATACATATTTTACCAGTATACTAAAATTTTTCACTAATCTTGCACTTTTTTTAAAATTTTAGGAACCTTGATTTAAAACTTTATTATTAACTAGTCTCTTTTAAAGATCAGCTGATTCGACAAGGATATTGATTATATTTAATTTCAATTAAAATCGCTTAGCTTAACTTCATATCCATTAATCCCTTTAAATTATTAAATATTAAATTCATATTATTTTAATTCTCTTACATATGTTCTGAACATTGTGTGCATGAACTATTCTAATGGAAATCAACCTCATGACATCATAACGCTATTCAAAGTGTTTTGTAAATTAAACAGATATTAAACATGGTCATTTTTCTTTAATTCTCAACAATGGAAAAAAACACGCGATTAAATATCTGATGAAACAATGAAAACAGTTTGAATTTCAGGAAAATAATACACTCAATCTTTTGAAATTTGAATTTTTTTTAATTTAAAACTTTAGGAAAAATTTATACGACTATTAAATTGGTAAAAGAAGAAAGACACATTTTTAAATTTTGAAATGGTGTAAAATTCATTTTTATTCAATAATATTTTTGGAAGTTATCCTGGAAAAATGTCAAAAGTCAGCATAATTTCTAATTAATTAAAATTCTAAATAAAATTTCAGAAAAGTATCACTCCAAGATGTACATTTTCATCCTCCAGATTACATATAAGTATCAAATTTAATAACTGTATATATAAATATATGTCATCATTATATATAAATATATATCAAATTTAATAACTGTATATATAAATATATGTCATCATTATATATAAATATATATCAAATATATAATAGCTGTAAGTTAAACGGTAAAATGTCAACTCACTCACACAAATATAAACATATTCATATTCAGGTAAAGATATAGATAACGGGGGGAAAATTAATCTCATTGGAAGAATATATTATTATCAATGACTTGAAAGTAAGAGACGGTACTTTCAGCTTGTCAATTAAAATCCTTATCTTAAGATTCAAACTTTCGTGCAGCCACTTTCTGAAGGTCAACCAATGTGACCTCCTCCCCTTATGTGACCTTTGGGATGTTAGGAAATATAAATCAGAACGTTACTGGACAAACCACTACGTCAACAGAAAAGAAATGGTGATAATGGAATGCATGAAAGCAGATGGGCATCGAACAATGAAAAAGTACCCTCGACTAAGAACTGAGAAAAAGGATAGAATTGAAATAAGAAGTCTAGATGATGGGAGAGTTTAAAATGGAAAACCAAGAGCGTGTTTAATCGTGAAAGGACACTTGAATACTACCTAGTTCGGAATTTGACTTAGTAAATAATGTATATAACAAATTCTGTGGCCAAACGAAGAAGACATCAATAAAAAGAATACCCAGAAAAGCATCAAGCCAGTCTAGTGTGCCATTAATGTTAAAGCATGTGCCTATTTCGAGTAATGCCTCTAAACAAGCAAAGGGTTTGCTTCTTTAGCGGAGGAATAGTGAAGCCATTTCGTACTATTTTATTACTATTATTAGAAATAAATAATAAAGGATTATAAAATGCTTCCTTGAAATAGTGCAATTTTATTTTATCTTTCTCTTGTAAATCTTATTATTCAAATTAATAAATAAATAAACAATTTAGTTTCAAACTTTTCATTACATTTTATGCTTTGGTTTGGAAAACCCGTGATATTTTCTATATAACAGACTGGCTTTGATGAGATTGTGAGGTAAGAAGACATCATATCAGATGAAGTTAATTTGATAAGTAAATAATAATCTATACTTATAATAAAGCTCAATGTGTGTGTGTGTGTGTTGGCGCTCTACAGGCCAGACCATTCAACCTACAGCTACCAAATTTGGCACGTGTATACCTTGGAGGACGGGAATGTGCACCTGGGGGTTATTTTTTCGAATTTTTAACTAGAATTTTATTTATTTAAAAATTAAGCGAAATTTTGACTTGTTTCTGCTATAACTGCCGAAAATATTACCTCACAAAAAAGATTTTTACATGAAGTTAACGATAAAAAATTTATCTTTTAAATGATACTACTGTTTTAATCTTAAAATTAAATTTCTATTTTTAATGAATTTTTAAATAAATATTTTAACTATGTTTTTCAATAATTTTTTTCGTCAAAAATAAAAATTAAGATTAAGCACGTTTCGCGTTCATGGGAAAAAAATAGCTTTTTTCAAAGTGTTGCCATCACATTGATTAAAGCTCTAACTGAAAATAAATTAAATCTTTTTGGAAATGAAATCTGCAAAAATATAATTTTTGGCACGTGTCTGTAGGAAATGAAACAAATATGAAATATTATTTTTTCTAAAAAATTAATTCAAGAAAAATTATTTTATTATCTTTTACACTCTCTATACAGGGTGTTTATTCAGTTCCGGATCCATTTTGATATTTAATGACTCATAAAATAATGAAGATGTAAACAAACTTATGGCATTTATTGATGGAATAACTCATATATTTTCCTTTTCAGGTTTGAATATTTTTACTTTTGTAAATATCGTCTGCGCGTGTTTTTAATTTCAGATAATTTCATTTTCCAGTCTAAATATCTGTACTTTTCTAAATATCGTCTGCTCATTAATTGCATTTTTCTCTCTTTTGTTTTTGGCAACTATTGAAATGTTATGTTTACTTTTGATGTGTGTTCTATGTAGTACTTTTGTATGTGATGTTTTATTCGAGCGGATATTAAGGAGAATGCATACACCACAAGAGAAAGCACAGATTTTATGGTGGTCATAGAATCAACTAAATCACTGACTTTTAAGAGTTAATTTCTAATCATTTAAACTGACTGATTTATGAAGATTTGAATATCACTATTCAATAAAAATAAGATAATTTTAGATTGTCCATCGATCGCTTCAAAGAAAATTCGCCAATCAGTGAGCAGGCTTCTTAAGATTAATTGGCCTAAGATTATGAAAATGGTGAGTTTTTCTAAATTTTTAACATTTAAATCTTCATAAATAAGTCTTAGTTGATCGTGGAAAATAGTAACATTTATTCATTTATTTAAAATTTGGTGTGTCCAGAATATTTATCAGAATATGATACCTTACTGCATTAAATTTAGACTTCATAATTTTTGAAATATATTTATAAGCAGGAACAAAATATTATTATTGATTTCATTTCAATCCTTTTGAAAGCAAAACTAAAAACTGAATTTTATACTGAATCTCAGAAATTTTTGTTGAATTACTGTTTGAGATATTACATAAACTATGAAAAATATTTTGTAGTTAACATAAGACTTAAATACCGAGCGATTCTGTTTGCAATACTCATATTCAATAATAATAATAAACAAATAAATAACAATAAAGATGATAAATAAAATAAAGCGCTTGGTTTTATTAAAAAATATCTTAATATTAATTACAATTTCGTCATTTACATTTTAAATTAATGTGGAAGTTTTACCGGAAATGGCAACAAATTAGCAAAATATATATACTAAATTGAACGAAACGATCTAAAAAGTATAAGTTTGGTATGAAAATCAAAATTTGAAGATTAAAAATGTTTTGTTTGAGAATCCTTTAAGAGACCAGTTACTTAAAATATTTAATTGAAAATTGTAGCGAGCGGTAATACTGGTGAACCGGCTGGTCGCCAAAGGCGGCTAGTCTATAATAAATCTGTCATGCCAAAAAAAGTCTTACATGTCACTGGCGTACAATAATTACGAAATATTAACTTTTGGCGTTGAATTTAGGAAAAATCGTGAATCTGAATCTATCGTGTCATTCCTGACGAGTTATTTGGCGATTAATCCCAGGCATGCGTTAATAAAATCAAAAATCAAATTTCTGTTTTAGAGATGGTTTTCTTAACCTATTGAAACAAAAATTTGACATAAAACTGCACCTGTAGTGTCAAAATCCCATACCAAATTTGATATATTTAAGTCATTGCATTTTTTGAATTACAGACCGACAGACAATCAACCCGTCATTAGATTTGTCTTAAAATCTGACAGATATCAACATTATAGATGTTAAATCTGTATACCGAATTTTATCTATCTAGCTCTCCTCGTTTTGTAATTATCGTGTTATCTTATATTCGAACAGACGGGCAGACGGACTTCCTCTGTGCAAATTTTACAGAAAATTTGATAGAAATCTGCAAATTTGGTTCAAAGACCATATACCAAATTACAACCGTCTAGCTCAAAGCATTTTTGAGTTATCTTTGTCCCAGACAGAAGGACATTTTCTAAAAATGTGTTTTTCGAACTGAGGGACGTCTAAAACGTGGCGATTTGTAAAAATCTGGAGTTTTTTGACGATTACTATACTTTCTCTATAAAAAAAATAATAAAAAGTATAAAAATGGTAAAAAAAGAGAGAGAGAGAGAGAGAGAGAGAAAGTTTCGTCCTAGAAATGAATGTATTATAAAGAAAATCCTTATCCGTAGTGATAAGATAAGGGTTTTCTTAGAATAATAAATTGTTTAGTAAGGTGTTTGTTAAAAAGGTTCTTTTGAACGCGAGTGGGTTAATTCGTTTTTTCATTGAATCTCTCATGCGTAGTGACCACTAACGGCAGGAGAGAAAAGAAAGTCGAAACGCAAAATTGTTTCTTCACAAAGTGAATTTTCTGAATGGTGGCAAGTGTGCCCTTGACAACTTGTTTCGGTTCCATCAGTGTGTAACTAGAATGGAGCAGGTAGAACATGTGCTATGGGCGCATTTGCCTGTTGTGCGGGATTTAAAGAATCAATTCATCGCATTTAAAATAAATTTAAAATAAATTTAATAATAAGTTCTTATTCCTAAGATTTTAAAAATTAAAAGGGTTTCAGCAAAATGGGAGAAAATTAAAAACTTGCATAGGCAATAAAGTTTGCCTCGTTTTGAATAAGTGCTTATTAGAAACTTATGGGTATTAGCTCATGGATTAAAGCCGATAGTTATTTTATGAATAAATTATAACAAAACTCATATTAGATAGTGTCATTTGTTTTGTATGAAAAGCAAGGAGTAGAGATTTCAAAACAGAATAATTATAACAAAACTCATATTAGATAGTCTCATCTTATTTGCATGAAAAGCAAGAAGTACATATTTGAATCTTTTAAATTTATATGAAAAGAAATAGTTTTGCTGTACGATTTTCGCAAAAGTAATGAGTATTTGACAGCAGCATAAACGAGAGATTATATAAATTTCAAAATCTTTCAATAGCGGTATCAAATTTATTTCAGAAAAGAGTTATTTTTCAATATCTACACCGTAAAGTAGATTATCGGTAATCACATTTCTGAACCGGGAATCATGAATATTAGAAAATCTATTTATGATTAACATATAACCGTGACATGTATCTCTCTATAAAATAATGTATGATAAATACTAACAAAATTAAATTACCCAGCTTTTCTCTTTTAGAAAATCAATAGAAAACGGGGTGGGAGAGCCATAGTCACAGGTTAGTTATAAATATGCTTAAAAGATCACATTATTTCGATCAATTTTTTGAAAATTTGAAGCATGGAAATAATTTTCATTTAAAATAAAGTTCGTCACGGAAATTATAAGCAATAAAAATGGCGTAGATATAGCAACAAATATTAATCAGATATTTTTACCACACAACCGCATTCATAAATTTATTTATTTTCTTTAGAATTATATGAGGCAGCTCTGCCGATACTTTTGATGACAGAGGCATCAACTACAAGCTGTGCAAGATCTTTTAGGTAACAAATGCTTATTTTACTTACTTCAGAGTTTTAGTGTGTGTGTGGGAGGGGGGTTGCGACTTAGTTCTTTTGAGTATAAATTGACTTCAATGAAATCGTCAACACTTTCGTGTCGATAAAAGCGAAGGAGGTGAATTTACATTTCTCACATCTGCAGTCTTCAAAAATTTTCAGAAATAATATATTCGTTTTTATATGAATATAAAAATTTTTTTACGAAAACTATAACGAAATGCAATTTAACATGTCATAGGCAAATTAATGTTGTATTAACTTTAATAAATTTTTGAATCAGATATTTTGAGTATTTAATTAATTGCATATTATCTGCATTTATTTAATTGCATACCTTCTTATTTCATGCAACGTGTTTTAAAATTGTCACAAAATACTAAATATATTATTAAACGTTATTAATTGAAAATTTTTATTAGATATATTTAAAAATATGCTTGAAATAATTCTGTAAATTATTGTAGATAGTTTTCCATATAATGCCTAAGGTAAAAAAAAGTAATATATACATTACTTTTAAAAGTAATATATTATTATTCGTATATATATTCCATTTCAATTAATTAAGAGATTTGTACACATTTTATATTTTTTCAAGTATGATATAAATAGTAATTTATTTTGAGTTGTGTTTCTGTTATTTTTAAAAATTCCACACTAACAATATTTGGTATTTGTCTTATTTGGACCCTATTTTAAATTATTAATTTTCTATGTAATTTTATCACAAAATTTTCAGCCTGATTTTATAAAATTTGTTCTTTAATTTTTATTTTGAAATATTTATATGATTTATTTTATATTTAAGAGCCTTCCATATCTAATGATCATTGTGGTGCTATTTGTAATTTTTTGAGCAGAGCAGTTGCAAAATATTTTATATATTATTATTTAGATTTAATTGCATTTTCAGTTTTTTGCGCTACTCAGTGTAAAAGATCAGAAAAAATAAAAATCCACTTTCAAAAAAAAAAGAAGAAGAAGAAGAAGGCAAACGTGTAGTTCTGGTATATACCATTAGACACTTTTTATTTCATATTTGTTGTTGTTGCTAATCTCCATGGTCTGACTTAGTCAGACCAAATCCAAAAATCCGTTGATAAGAAGAAAGTCAAAAACGAGGAAGGGAAAAGAATAAATTTCTCCCCAATGAAGCCCTAAACAGTCTAGAATATGTTCAGCAGAGACCTGATGTTGGCAGCATTTCGGGCAAAGAGGGTAAAATTTTTCACCCTGAGAAAAGAAAAGACATTTAAGGTGGCCACTGGCAAGGCGCGACAGGCAAGTGTTGGTTTTTCTATACAAGGAAGAATTAAGGACTGGCCTGGCTTATTGGCTCTATACCAATCATGAGTAGGGGGAACCATCCAATTCTTCTTATTTAGGAATTTCGCCTGAGAGAACAGTTCTAAGTATGTGAGCTCAGAGGAACATGAAGTCGCTAGGCTGCTTCCTTTCTTTGCAAGACTGTCTGCTATTTCGTTACCAAGTAGATCCACATAAGATGGGATCCACTGGAAATGAATATCATGTTGGAGTGAAATCAGCTTCAACTTCTGAAAGACAAACTTGCTTTATCTCCAACATAGGTCCAATTGTTAAGATGTTCCATTGAGCTGCGGCCCTCCCAAGTCCTACAGATTGCCTCATCGTGGCGGGAGGGTGTCTCTGGGCGGAATGGGTGAAGTACGTGGGGAGCTTGCTCCTGGTAGGGTCACCCAAGGCGTGAAGGCCATTCCACTATACCCAGCTAAAATCTGCAGGCGAAGGAGCTAAGACAGTCTTCTACCTCCTGGTGATCCAGTCTTTTGACTCAGAAGCTGCACTTCCCTACCCATGATTCGGTTGACAAATGATTTCATATATATATCGGCTAAGCTTACTCATATTCGGATTTAACAGCAAAGTATTGAATCTAAAAATCATTTAAATTAAGAAATATATAAATTCTTAAACATTTTCATTAAATTCATGATTTTAGCGACAATGTGCATTAAATAATTCTTTTTATCAAAACAAAGTGTAAGGTAATTACTGCAAAATAGGCATTATTTCATTGCGAATATTTTATTATTTCGTTTTTTCACTATCTAGATAAAATAAAAGGTAAAACAATATTATATATATTATGAAATATTGTTCCTTGGTTTACCCTTCCATTAACTGCTTCAATCCGGTTCTATCTCCCCGCCATTTCCTCTTAAGCTATGACCATACCATTATTTATAGACAAATAATTCACAGGCTATAAATAATTAGGGAGTTACACACCCTGCTCGATGCGTTCACCAATTCCCAAGAATCATGTAGTGATTCTTTTTGAATCACTACGCGATTCCAACTCGCACGACATATAGTTATGCATTTCAGCTAATTGGAAGTTATAAATACATTCTTTACTAAAAGCATATTTAAATAGCACGAATTGCTAATATTAATTTTTCATCAATTACTCAAAATTTGATAATCAATTTTTGAAATTAAAATTTTCTAGTAACAAAAAGATATATAAGTAAATATTAGAAAGTTAAAATTTATAATTCTAAAATTCTTAAAAATCAAACTCGAATTTACTTCTTTTTCCATGTTTCGATAAAATTTATTTCATCAAAATAGATGGACATAATAATAATACTGAAATAATCGCCGAAGATAATAAGTATTAATAAGATTAATTTACCCTGTCAATCAACTTCGATGAATACATCTTTCACAAAAGGATATCATATTATTTTAAATTATATTTGAGAAATAATGATAAGGTATTCTGAGTGGTTAACTATACTTCAAAAGTGGAACAAATAAATGGCGAATAAGCGTTTTATATGTATGTAATGATATCTCTTAAATTAATTGAAATCCTAATTAATTTACTAATTTTATCTTAATTTAGCACATACTAACTTCATTCTAAAATATTCTCTTATTTCCTAATCCAATTCTCACTTTTTATTTAATTGTTTTAACACGCTCTCTAGAAAACCGACGAACCTTAGCATTTTCACACGCTTCGATTGAAGGAATAAAAGTCCTTAAGATTCCTTTTTCCAAGTCAACATGTGTCAAAAAAAAAAAAAAAAAAACTGTCAGAATCTTATAAAATTACTGAAGGAAAAAATGTCTCTCTCTATTTTGCTTTTGTGTCGGGATATAGACTGAAGCATTTTTTATGGTCGTTCGTTTCTTGTACAAATTATGCCTCCCGGGATAAAATAAATCGAAGTTGAAATTTCGAAAGTTTTTTCTTGTCGGTCACGCAGCTATTAAAATATGTTTTATATATATACATAGATATTAGCACACAAAAAATAGAAAATATATATTAATATATAATATTAAATTTTGCGAGATATATGGCGTTTGTTTGTGATCTTGATTTGAATATAATTATCAGTTACGAAAAGGAATTGTGTATTGTTACATGAAAAAAAAATACACCTGAGTTGAAAGTTATTTCCATAATAGTCTTGATGCCTATTTATTCGCCAGGAATATTGATGGTATTTGATTTCGATTAAATCTTTTATGGATTGCTCAATATTCATAGTTATTTCAGCAAAATATTTTTAAACTTCAAATAGAGATATAAATTTAAACAGCGGTTTTTATACAGCCTTACATCTGTTCTGCTCTTTGTGTATATGAACTATTCCATTGGAATTGAGTCATATCTAGCAACTAAAAATCTTTTACTACTAGCTGCATTATTTAATATCAAACTATAAGGTACGGCTGTAATGTAACTTCATCTTATTATTGCTATAAAATGTCAGTTAATACCAGAATTAAACTGATGATGAACAATTTACATATATTCTACAGGTACTGACACTATGTTGGTTGGATTAAAAAAGTGTCGATAAAAAAAATTAAATAGTAAATATATTGGATGATTTTCTTATTATAATAAGTAAACATCATAGATCTGGGATACACCGAATAGGTAGATGATATATGTTATGAAAAATTCAATAAAATGGAATAATATATATATATATATATATATATATATATATATATATATTACGACATTATCATAGAAAATAGAATAAAATTTTAATTCCTTAATTTTTAATAATAGAAAATAAACATGTTATTAAGTATTTCATGAAACAGATTTCAATTTCACTACAAAGAATAAAAATATTATTACATATTATTAATGAATTTTTTTTAATTATTAAAATTACAGAAAAATTTGGACCACAGATAAATTTATATTTTTAAAAAGGTAATATTTCATATTTTAAGATGATGCAAAAACCATTTTGTGTAATATTTTCGGAAATTATCAACAAAAAAGCACCACAATGTTGCTTAACTTTTAAGTAATTAAAATTTTAAAAAAATATCTCAGAAGTGTACATTCCTAACATCTAAAAACATCGGTGCTAGGTTTGGTAGGTCAAAGTAAGCTCTACAAGCAGTCCGATAGAGCGCCAATAGACACACACACACATACGATCGATATTTATTAGTAGTTGATATATTCTTTAATCTTCATTCACATAGTAGATTGAAGTTTCATCTCTAAAAACAAAACTCTATTTAATTTTATAGTATTAAAGCGAATTCAAGAAAAAAAATTCTAAAACATTAGTTATAAAACATTAAAAATGAAATAATTTTGATTTTCCTCAAACAAACAAATATGAAGCTCATAATCTCGTAGTTTTCAAAATAATAAAAACGATAGCAAGTGAGAATATTGACAAATTAAAAAATATTAAAACCCTTCTAACTGCATTCAAAATTTAATGCCAGCGGTAACTATTAGGCTTACACACAACTCTGAAGGGGAAAAAAAAAAAAAAAAAAAGAAGGAAAAGAAAGATTGCAACAGACGAAATTCTTTTACTACCTTCTGTTTGAAATTTGAAACAATTCATAAATTCAGTCTCAAACCAGTTTTTAAAATTACATACATTTAGTTTCAAAAATTTCTATTCGCATGTGCAGCTTCCATTAATAACTGCAAACAGCTGAAATCAATTTTAATTCAAATTTTGAATAAATGGATGAAAATATTCAACCGGTTTATAAAATTTAGAATCAAAACCTCGGAATTTTTTTTAAAATTTGAACTAATTAAAAATTAAGCTAAATTTTAGCGTTTTTCCGCGATAACTTTCGAAAATATTATTGTACAAAAATATATTTTGCAGCATTTTAATATTAAAAAAAAGAAACGTCTTTTTAATGATACTAATTTAATAATCAAGTGAATTTTCGATAAATTTTGACAAATTTTTAAAAGTATATATATATATATATACACACAGGGTGTTGCCGAATTCGACCGACAAATTCGGAGGGGTGATAGTAGGCATCAAGAGGATAAAGAATCACCATACAACATGGGGTCCCAAACGTCGTTTAGGGGGTGAAAATCGCAAAAATACAGGGAGTCGGCAAACTTTTGGAAACTGTAAAAAATTAATAAAAAAAAATAACAAATGGTGTTTCAACTATGAATTTTTTTAAGTGAAAGCATATTCTTAAAGGCAATTTTTCATGTAAGTAAATGCTGATTTGGTGAACCAGGGGATCGTAAATTATTGAAAACGAAAAAGTAGTTTAGAACACTTATCTGCAAAAGTATTAAAACTTCAAGAAAAATAAAAGCTTGAAAATATAAGGAATTTTATACTCTTTAATTTGATGCAAGTCTGTAGAGGGAAAACTGAGGAGGTTTTAAGATATTCAAGAAAAACTAAAATGTTTGCCGGGAAACATCGCTGCAACATCGGCACCACTGTTTACAGAAGGTGTTGCAAAATTCTATCGAAAAATTCTGTGGAGTAATAGTAGGCATCAAGGAGATAAGAATTTTCAAAGAAATATAAAGTCACAAACGACGGTGAAATTTATTTGCTGGAACACAAATACAGCATACATTTACAGCACAGACATTTTAACAAAAGAAAGGAGACGATGAGAAACTTTTATAAAAATTGAAGGTCATTGAATTTAAAAAGCGAAGGTCATTACACAACCGACACCGACGTTTAAAGGACCATCGGACGCGCTCAAACATACCAGACGTGCTTGCGAATTCTCCAGCAGCTACGACGATCCGTGCAACGAGATCTTTCAATGTATCCAAAAGTGTCTGATAAACAAGAGATTTCATATGGCGCCAAAGAAGAAATCCAAGGGATTGCGGTCCGGGGAACGTGGAGACCAATCAATAGGTCCGCCACGTTCTATCAACGTCCCAGTATATGTATCATCTAGGTAGTTACGCACAGAATTCAAAAAATGCGCTGGTGCACCAACATGCATTAACCACATGTTCTGGCGTGCAATGACCGGTATTTCCTGCAGTAAATCCGGAAGGACGTGATGCAAGAAAACAAGGTACTTTGCGCCACTGAGGCGTTCGGGCCCTGCATTTGGCCTTGTTATTTTGAAGGATCATGTCTCCAGCAATCGTCTATTAATATTTGCAAAGGTGCTGTGGTTTGGACAACGCCTACTTGGATATTTTTATTGGTATATTCTTTGTGCTAGCCGTCCATTACCATCCGCTCGGTCGTAAAATAAATGCATATCCGCATATTCGTCATTCGTGAAATCTGACATGTTGTTTGCGAATGAAACTTATCGACAAGAGCAATTCTGCACTGCTCTTTAATGAATACAAGCTGTTTTTATATTCCTCGAACCGTCAATTCTGCAATGCTCGCTTCTTTTATATTCCTCGAACGCATGGAAGATTTAGATACGAGAAAGCTTCTTCTTCTCGACTACCTTGTTCCAACTCCTTGCATTCCTAGGGCCATTCTCTTCGCCAGGTTAATTGTCTCTTCGATGTCTGTTTTTGCGATTTCCATAGAATAAACGTCTCCTGCGACTCTATGTTTTATGAAAATTTTTCATCTCCTTAATGCTTACTATCGCTTCTCCAAATTTACCTTTCGAATTTGGCAACACCCTCTGTAAACATCGGTACCGATGTTGTAGCAATGTTTTCTGACAAACATTTTAGTTTTTCTTGAATATCTTAAAACCTCCTCAATTTTCACACTACAGACTTACATCAAATTAAGGAGTATAAAATTCCTTATATTTGCAAGCTTTTATTTTTCTTAAAGTTTTAATATATTCGCAGATAAGGGTTCTAAACTACTTTTTCGTTTTCAATAATTTACGACCCCCTGGTTCATCAAATCGGCATGTTACTTACATGAAAAATAGCCTTTAAGAATGTGTTTTCACTTTAAAAAAATTCATAGTTGAAATACCTTTTGTTATTTTTTTATTAATTTTTTAGTTTCCAAAAGTTTGCCGACTTTTTATATTTTTGCAATTATTACCCCCTAAACGTCGTTTGGGACACCATGTTGTATGGTGATTCTTTATCCTCTTGATGCCTCCTATCACCCTTCTGAATTTGTCGGTCGAATTCGGCAACACCATGTATATATACATTGCCTAGAAGTTCAAATTGCTTTCATTGTTTCATCAACTATCTGGTCGGTTGATTTTTTTCCGTTGTTCCATTTCTTCTATCCAAAATGAAATAAATATTTTGTTTAATATCTGTTTCTTTTATGAAACATACAAAAAAGTGACAATATCGCGAAATTTCTAAGATAGATGAATTGATATTTACGTTTGTAATAGCATTGTGATGTTATGGAACTCTCTTAATTTATAAAGGTTTATGTACACGATAAACAGAGCTATGAAAATTAAAAGTCTTTAATTTCAGGTAATTTGGTGGAATTTTGGACATGATTTTGTATCTAAACGATTTATGTGAAAACAAATATGGCCAATATTCTGGGAGAAACACAACTGATCGCCTGAGGCAACAAGTTTCAAATCATCGACAAAATTAAAGAATCAATTCCAGGGGTGTTTGTGGGACCCCAAAAAATCCCCTGAAACTTTTATGGACTTACTACCGACATTTTGGAGTTTCGAGAAGGGGGGGGGGAGAAATGAAAAATTACAATTATGAATGACCTAATTATAAAAGTTCAATGAATTACTTTTTTTGCAAAATTAATAACCATAAATTTTCAAACATATAAACTACTACATTTTATGTAAATATTTTAAATTACCTGAATTAATTCTTTAAAAAAAATTATCTAATTTTTGCTGCTTTTTTTTATTTTCTGATGTTTGTGGGCTTGTCTTTCTTTTGTGGTGAACTTCATAATTGCAGGAAGGTTGACTTTTATTTTCCTCATTTACAATTGAAGAAATTTCCTCGAGAACTGCACATGCAGAGATAGAAGCAGTTTGCTTTTCTGCTAATGTAGAAGGTTTTTCAGAGACTGTTTTTAAGTCCTCTTGTTATGTTTTCCAACTTCTGTTCATATTCAGCAAGAGATCTTTGTGAATTGGATTAGTCATTGGATTTTTTGAGCCATATTTTTCACATGAGGTTTCTTTAGAAGCCATTAAATCATATTTAATAGTCTGCACTGCATCTAGGGAATCAATCTTAAGAGAGGTTCTATAGTCAGTGACAAGTGTATCCATTAAGTTGAATGCACTTTCCACTAATGGGCCATGGAAGCAGCTAAGGCAGGCTTTGACAAATTTAGCCAATGTAGGATACTTATAATCATTTGTGAAATCATCTTTTAAATTAAAAACTTTAGACCAATATTTATCAATTGTACACTTGACTTGATTTTCACTTTCATCAGATGTGTAGAGCATTTCTTTGGTGATATCAGTATCACTCTGGTATAACCTTATTTCAGCTTCTACTTTTGACTTTTCATTATCACTAAAAATATGGGACATTAAAGATGATAATTTTTCAAAAGCTAATATTGTACTGGTTTTACCTCTTAGCTCTGGATCTAATGCTGTAAAACTAATTAGATATGAATTTTTAAGGGGTAATTTCTGTTTCATATGCGAAAAATATACGAAAAGTCCCCCTTCTCTACTTATTGGCGCCACGCCAGGAGATATAAGACCTTTGAACCCTGAGTCACGTGATCGCACATCTGATCGAACGAAGTCTCTCCCTTTTTTTTCTGCCGCGCCTACTTGCCGAAAAGAATCCAGAAGAGAATGTCCGAGAACCGGGAGAATGAGTCATAACTCGCAATAAGGAAAGAACAAAAAAGTTTTTCCCCCCTTTTCACGCATTATCACTGCCTTTGGAGAAAGAAAGGAAAAGTTTTCACCACACACACTAACCTTGCGTTTTCTGCTTTCAAAGCAAACAAAATTACTCAGAGCAAAATAAATAATTCATTATTATTCCTACTTCCTTTTGAACGACGATCCTCGGAATTTCCGGGTATCGAAGTTCAAAATCCCCGGAATTCCGGGGTTTCCCCGGAGCACAAACACCCCTGCAATTCTGTAACGCCAACCACAGGTATGATTTCACTTATTTCAACTTAAAGGAAAATTTATGATCCTCGGGTATGTTATCAATGTTCAATTACCATCAACCCCTCCTATTTTTTAAAGAGAAATCTCAAATGCATCACCTCATTGTACATACTCTTTTTTTTTTTTTTTTTTTGAGGAAAAATTTTATTAGTCCCGTCCAGCCACAACCTCTATATTTATTTCACCAATTTTAATTTCATATGAACTTACTTAATTGACATACATCCCTAAATGCATCATCAGTGGTTGCCCCCCCCCCCCTCGCTTTCACAACTCTTCATTTCCGAGATATACCGCAAAATAAAGCCTCGACAGAATTCCAAAATTCAACAATGAATATATTTCGTCATTTTTATTACCAATTAGCCGCTTTTGGCGAACACCTGTTTCGGTTGGTTTCATTTGATTTTGATTACAACTCTTATGCATAGTCTGATATTCATGATTCATTCCGCTAAGTATTTTTAAGTATCATATTGTGATAGACATTAAAACCGAGCTATTTAAACAGTTTTTCACCGGTTCTTTTCTTGAACGTATGAACCTTCCTATGACATCAGAAAGCTATTGAAAGCTGAAATATATGTATGATCCTTTCTTCTCCTCTTCAGTAATGTAGTTTCTTTATTCGATTTATCTGTAAACTATGTAAAATATAAGCAGAATTTCCCTTACCTTTTAATAATGGTGGGAAATCATGCGATTAAATATTTGATGAAACAATGAAAGCGGTTTGAATTTCATAATAATTATTATATTTATTGTTAAAAATTCTACAAAACAATAATTTTTAAAAAAAATTGCCGAAATTTATTAGAAAATTGCAAGTCAACTAAATTAATACAATTAAAAAAATAATTTTCTGAATTTTAAAAAAGTTGTAAAACTTTTATGCAATATTTTTAGGAGCTATTTTGCAAACATGCCCAAATCTCACTAAAATTTTAATTAACTGACATTCAAAAAAAATTGTACCGATATCTTATCCTCCAAAGATTACCTGAACCAAATTTAGTAGCTCTAGATCAATTAGTCTGCCATGTAGTGCACCAGACCTGTAGCACACATAAACACATTCTTTTTTATTAGTAGTAGAAATCAGTTTCGCTGTTTTGCAAGCATAGTAACCATAACTTGTACCAGTTTGCATCCTTTGGGCAAGTTAAATCGGTACGGAAAAAATATATATAACTATATTAATCGATCAGAATGCAGTGTGTTTATTATATAAATGCAATTTAAATTGATACTTTCTTTTAATGATAAAATGAAGTTCTTTAATGTGATTAACATGGCTACATGAATGCCATTCTGAACAGCTGATCGCCGAATGCTGTTAGTCTATTTAAGAAATAATTATTCATTTATCAAAATTTTCTAAGAAACTCTCATATTTAGAGGCATAATGAAAACATTTTAATAGATGTTTCGATAAGAAAGGTACCACTTGGTATTTGAAACCAAATATCCAATATTCTAAAACAATTTATCGATCTTTTTTGAAATTTTAACTAACTAGAAACTAAACGAGATTGTTGCGTTTTTTAAAATAACTTCTGAAAATATTCCTGCATAGAAATGATTTTTACATTGTTTTAAAGCTCGAAAAATCATCCTTTTAATGATACCAATCCGATTATTGTAAATGTTGCAAGTTACATTTAATTAATTTTTATGCTATTTTTTAGTATATTTTACTGCATTTTTATTGTTATGAATGAAATCCAAACCATTTTTATTATTTCAAATATTTAATTGCTATTTTGATTCATTGTTAACAATTAAGGAAAGATATCTCTATTTTATATTTATATGTTTTACATTTCTGTTATTAATTGAATAAGTAAGTTTCAGTATTATGCATCTTTTAATGACTTCTTAAAAAATTTTGCCTTTTCAAAAATCAAATTTGTGTTTTAGACACGTTTTTCACAACCAATTGAAGGGGGGAAAAAAACATTGACGCAAAACTGCATTTGTAATTACAAAATCCCATGCCTCTTTTGATACATTTAAGTCATTGCGTTTTTGAATTATCGCGTTAACATGTTTCAGAGGCTACAGATTGAAGAGGATTGATTAATCCATAATGTTATTGTCATGATCTGACTCCGTGTAGGGGTTTGGAAGCAATCACTCTCCGTTTATATCAAAAATATATCTTTATTCGACACACAACAACATCGCGCACTTTGTCCCTCGGAGCTACTCTGGTTATATCTGCGCTCCCCGAGTGGCGGGAAACCGAGTCATGCTGCGCGTTCAAGGCCATTTTATGATTAATGGCGATGAAATGCACATCACACTTTGGCGCGCTTTCTCCGAGAGAATTAGAACGATCACTACAGAGTATGCCTCAAGTGACAAAAGTCACGATAACATATATACAGTATATACAAACTAGGATACAATGCCAATGTGGTGCATGAAAAACAATTAGAAACATTGCGACATTGACATAGGTACAACTTAGAGATATGTGTAGGATATGCAAAATGAATAAAAATAATATATGCAATGTATTTAGAATAATAATATATGCAAGAATATTGAGAACAAAATTCACATGAATATATAAAAATATATAATAACAAAATATAGGTTACATTTATACAATATAATCAGTAACTAGATGCTTAGGAAATCTGACTGTACTGCCGTATCTAGTTATAGTGGACGGTTTAGTAGGGTTTGGTGGAACAGTAGACTTCTCAAGGATTGGTTGAGATTGAGAAGGTTCTGGTTGATCAGTACCGTCTGCGAGTAGATAAGCAGGTTTTACTCGATCAATTGACACTGTACTGTGTTTTCCATTTAAATCAATAATGAAATTTTTATCATTTCTGCTAATAACCAAGTGGGGTCCAGTATAAGGTGGTGTCAGTGGAGGATTAACCTTATCTGATCCTAAGAAAATATGCGAACAATTTTTCAATCAGGGATTGACATAAACTTTTGGGGTGCCATGAAGGGCAGTGGAAACAGGATAGTGGACTGTGTTTATTAAATTAGTCACATAAGTGGTGTTAATGGTTTGATTTATAGAACCGCTTGTCACAAGATCAGAGGGTAATCGTAAGGTAGTGCCATAAACAAATTGTGCGCAGGTAGCTTTAATATCTTTCTTAAGGACTGAGCGCAAACCTAACAGCACTATTGGGAGTACTTCGGTCCATTTCCTGTTGTTATGTGCCTTAAGAGCAATTTTAAGATGCCTATGAAGTCTTTCAATTATCTCGTTCGCCTGAGGATGATAGGAAGCGCTGCGAATTCTGTTGCAGCCCAACATGCGAGTGAGTTTTCTGAACAGATTCGATTGGAAATTTTTACCTTGGTCAGTTGTAATTGTGACTGGGCATCCAAATCTGGAAATCCAACCATTCACCAAGGCACGAGCCGTTGTTTCCGCTGTCATATCAAGCGTTGGGATTACTTCAGGCCATCTAGTGAATCTATCAATGATGGTCATGCAATATTGATTGCTTTCGGAAGAAGGGAGAGGACCTATAAAATCTATATGTATGTTTGAAAAGCGGGCATCTGGTAGGCAAATGTGCCAATGGAAGATTTTGTATGCCGCGTCACTTTAACTCGTTGGCATTTAACGCAGCTGCGAACCATAGATTTTATACCTTTGCGCATTCCAGGCCATGCGAATCGCTTGGTGATTAATTCGATTGAGGCTGCAATTCCTGGGTGAGAGAAAAAATGCAGTGTTTTAAAAATTAGTTGCTGTATATTTTTAGGAACAAAAGGTCGGGGTTGTTTTTGAGATACATCACAGTACAGATGAACGTCCTCAAGAGCGAAATACTGTTCCTCAATTCTTAAGGATGAATTATTTAACTTTAAAAATTGTTGTAGTTCCTCATCAGTTGATTGAGAAGAAGCGAATTCCTTAAAATCAATTACAGTAGGGGATATTTCATCTATTTCAATTCGTGACAGTGCATCTTCAACAGTATTTTCAGAGCCTTTTGTGTATCTAATATCAGTATAAAATTGGGATATGAAGTCCAAATGGCGTAACTGGCGAGGACTACATTTTTCTTTACTTTGATGGAAGGCATATATTAAAGGTTTCTGGTCAGTATAAATGACAAAAGTTCTACCTTCAAGCATATGTCGGAATTTTTTGACAGAGGAATAAATAGCAAATAGTTCACGGTCATAAGTAGACCAATTCTTTTGAGATTTACTCAATTTTGAAGAATAAAATGCTATTGGTTCCCACAGATAATTCGACAGTTGCATTAAGGAGCCGCCAACAGCTGCGTTTGAAGCATCTACCAACAAGCTTAATTGAGCACCAGGTATGGGATGCCTCAAAAGCGTTGCTTTAGCAATTGCTTCTTTAGAAGCATTAAAGGAAATTGTTGCTGCATCGTTCCATTGTAATTGCTCAGTCGAATTGGGAGTTTTGGAACGAGGGTGCTTCTTTTTGTTTTTCTGCCCTTCAAGAAATTTTACAATGGGTTCTAGAATATCAGCAGCTTTAGAAATGCAACGACGATAAAAATTGAAAAGTCCTAAATAACGGCGCAATTGAGTCAAGGTTGTGGGCTGGGGAAATTCTAGGATACATTTTACACGATCAGACAAGGGTTCAATTCCTTCCCCTGATAATTTGAATCCCAGAAATTCAATTGTAGACTGTCCAAATTGACATTTTTCAACATTTATACACAAACCATATTCATTTAATTTTTTAAATAAGATATCTAAATGTTGTAAGTGATCATTTGCATTTTCAGAAGCAACCAGGTCATCAACAAAAGCGTAAAAAAAATGATAAGTCCCTAGTGACCTCGTCAATAAAGCGCTGGAAGGTTGATGAGGCATTACAAAGACCAAACTGCATTCGCAAGCTCTCAAAAAGACCGAATGGAGTGCATATTGCAGTTTTATGCACATCTTCATGGTTGATAGGAATTTGATGGTATGCTTTGACGAGATCGATGTGACTGAACATTTGTTTACCATGCAATTCAGATGTAAAATCAGCAATACAAGGAATGAGATATTTGTCTTTGATGGTTTGTGCATTAAGTGCATGATAGTCACCAACCGGTCGCCATTCAACATACCCTTTTTTAGGCACCATGTGAAGAATATGCACTTTTAGAAGGTCTCATATGACCGAGATGGATCATCCGCTGAAATTCAGCTTTGGCTATTCTTAGCCTGTCTGGAGCTAACCTTCTAGGTTTAGCTGAGGCAGGAGGACCTTTGGAATTGATATAATGCACAGTATTATACTTAACAGGCTGATTAGGGTCAGGCAATTTAGCAATTGCAGGATATTTCATTAACAATTTACTATAAACATTATTTACAAATACAGATTTTACAGAAAAAATTGAACATGGACCTAGTTTAGCATGCATTTTTTAAATTAGTAACATTATCAATTAAACGTTTATTTCTTAAATCTGCTGATAAATTAAAATGGTACAAAAAATCGGCACCGATAATAGCACAAGAAACATTACAAATATAAAATGAATATGTGAAATTTCTACGTAAACCAAAATTTACAGTTATAGACTTTCTGCCATAAACATTTATTGCAGTACCATTTGCGGCACGAAAGGTCTGCATAACAGGCATTTGTCTGTCTCTTTTAGAAGCAACAATTAAACTGGCGTCACTACCGGAATCAATCAAAAAAGAAATACCTGTGTCATGTTCACGTAGAAAGAGACGACGAGAAGTATATCCAGAAGAAGAGACCGCCGCCGCTACTCTTCCGGAACAGGGTTTTCCTTAAAAGAGCAAGGCGGAATGCACCTTGTAGCTTTCTCGTGGAGTCGAAAGTGATACCAGCAGTATCTATTGCCCCCTGATTTTGAGCGAGCACGACGAGTATTGCTAGGAGACCGAAATCGACTGCGAGAACGATGCTGATCAGCCACTTCCTTGCACAATTCCTTGATTTCGTTTCGAAGCAAAACCATGTCCGATTTAAGCTTCTCCACAGGTGAAGAGTTGCGTTCACTTCCGTAAGAAATAGTGTTGATTGAGGTGGAATTGATGTCCAGAATTCTATCAGCTACATCTGCTGCCTTGTCCGAAGAAATCGGTGAAATGGAAGCCAAAATAGTTTGCACAGGTACTGGCATTGCTTGATTGAAAAGTTGAAACAGCAAGGAATCATCGATGTTATGGCTTTCGGCTCGCCTTTTCATAATACGAAGCAATTCGCTGGGCTTCCGATCACCTAAGCTTTCACCAGCCAAAAGTCGTCGAATTTCCTGCGTCTTTGATTCGGAACAGCGTTCGATGACTTTCGTTTTGAGATCCGAATATGGATCCGTGGAATGCGGTTGAATTATTACATCCCGCACAACAGCAGCAATTTCGGGAGGTAAGTGAGCCACGACGTAATTGTATTTCGTCTTGCTTTCAGTAATGGCTTTCGGAGAAGCCAATTCGAAAGTGGAGTCGAGCATATGAAACCAAAGTGTAGGATCCGGCTTTATGAATGGCGGGATTACTACCGTCGCTGTTTCAGCTGTAGCCATATTGACAAGGAAAATGAAATTCTCAACGAAATAGATTTAAATTAAAAGTCCGTGGTCACCACTGAGGAGGATTGATTAATCCATAATGTTATTGTCATGATCTGACTCCGTGTAAGGGTTTGGAAGCAATCACTCTCCGTTTATATCAAAAATATATTCAACACACAACAACATCGTGCACTTTTTCCCTCGGAGTTACTCTGAGTGTATCTCTCTGCGCTCCCCGTGAGGCGGGAAACCGAGTCATGCTGCGCGTTCAAGGCCATTTTATGGTTAATGGAGATGAAACGCACATCACACTTTGGCGCGCTTTCTCCGAGAGAATTAGAACGATCACTACAAGATGAACAGACGGTCAACTCGTAGTTGAATTTAGCTCAAAATTTGACAGACGTCTACACTATATATGTTAAGTCTAAGTACCGAATTTTATCTATCTAGTTGTATTCATTTTATAATTATTGTGTTAACTTATATTCGAACAGCCAGAAAGGCCGTCCTCTGAACAGAATTTACTCAAGATCTGATAAAAATCTGCAAATTCGGTGGAAAGACCGTATACCAAATTTCAATCATCTAGCTCAAAGCGTTTTTTGAACGTAGGGTGGTTTAAAACGTGGAGATTCGTCAAAATCTCGAGCTCCAATTCTTTATGATTACTGTACTTTCTCCATACAACGTATCCGAGAAAGTAAAAATGAGCATCACATTTAAAATAAAAATTTTAAAGAAAGAAGGAACAGAAGAGAAATTGTGAACTTACCGCAAGAAATTTGTTCTCTAGCAAAATCTTGGCCATACAACAAATTTAATATATGTAATGACGAACGCCTGATAACGAGCGCCATCTGCTGGCCAACAGGCGTTGATGCTTGTTAGACGGAGTGCAGACGAGAGGAGATGGGTCTGAACGAAAGACGAGACGAGATGAGTCTGAACGAAAGTCAAGCCGCGTGACACGAGACGGGTCTCTGGACGAAAGACGAGATGGCATATGTGAATTAATCCTGCGACGTATTCGACGAAATCTATTTAATGTTCATTTCTTTTATGTTAATGTAATTGTTCGTCCTAAATGTAATTAAATGTGTGTGATTCTAAATAGTAGTGATTCCTGAGTCCTACAAATATGGGGGTTCGGCTGGGATTTTAACAAAGACCGGTACATAGACGAAAGAAGAGCCAAACAAGAGTGAAATTCGACGTTCTACAATAAACCTCTTGGATACCAACTCCTTGTGGACTGACGTAGTGTGGATCGATATTGAAGAAATTGTGAATACAATTTTGATTTATTCTCAAGTATGGCATTTCTTGCACGAGCACGAAAGAGCGACTTACTAACTTTAGTAGACGAATTAGAACTAATGGCACCACAGGATGCCAAAGTGCGACAGTTAGTTACAATGATAACAGAGTCGAAAGACTATAACGAAGAGTTCGTAAAAAACTTACTTTTAACTATCACTCAGGAGCGCGAAAGGTTAGATGCTGAAAACGCCGAAGCCGAAAAGGCCAAAGTCGAAGCTGAAAGGGCCAAAGCGGAAGCCGAAAAGAATGAACGCGAATATACTTTGAAAAAGTTAGAACTTGAGTTAAAAAGTAGAGAAAATACTTTAACTGTATCAGATATGCCTAAGACTGATATATTAAAATTGCTGAAGAATTATGATAATAGCGGAGACATAAGTGTTTACCTTTCGTTATTTGAGAAACAAATAAGTAGGGCTAACATTGCAAAAGAAAACTGGATTTCTTATTTACTCGGGTTATTACCATTAGATATAGTCAATTTAATTGCTCGTGAACCTGATCCATCAGCTAATGACTATGATTACATAAAAAAACTATTGCTTAAAAGATTTAAATTAACTTCCGAACAACTCAGGCAGAAGTTCTTTACTCACAAACGAGATTCTTCTTCTTCATGGCGGGATTTCGGTTTTGAACTGAATAACTTTTTTGAGGAATGGATAAATTGTTTAGAAATAACCGATTTTGAAGATTTAAAGCAGCTAATGGTCGTTGACCAGTTAAAGAGTAAAATACCAAATGACGTACGCGATCATTTTCTCGACGATTTGCCCAAAATAAAGAAAGTAGAAGATTTGGTTAATAAACTGGACGAATATGAAGCTGCACGAAGTCACCTTAAAAAGGAAACAAACAGAAATTGGCGTGTTTCCGAAAACAGAAGTAAATTTGATATCGCGAAAGAAGCTAAAAATTCACCATTGCCGTTCGTTCGTGCTCAAAAGAATTATGCTGATGATAATTACTATAACAAGAGTAATAATAAATGTTTTAATTGCAATGAGGTTGGCCATAAATCAATTAATTGCAAGTTTAAAAACAAAGGATTGAAATGTTTCCAATGTGGTAGCTTTGGCCACAAAGCCAGTATCTGCCCGCAAAGAGATTTTAAAGTGTCTCTCTGAAATAAAGTGTAACTGTCTAAAAACTGTAAATAAGCTTAGTAAAAATGTTGAAATAAATGGTATAAATTGTGATGCATTAATTGATACTGGAAGTGATATTACTATGATTAATTATGATTTTTATTTGAAAATTGGTAAACCTAATTTAACGACGGATAATGTGAAATTAGCTGGTATAAGTGGAGATAGCATTACTCCTCTAGGTTTTTTTGATTGCGATATATTAATTGATGAATATGTAATATCAACTAATGTGTATGTGTTAGAAATAATGCCGAACGAAATAATCATCGGCATGGACGTATTAAATAATCTAAGCTTTTCATTCCAAGAAAAACAAATTACCATTCATGGGAAAAAAGCTCAAATAAATTACACCCGGCTGTTGAGAAGCGAGGTCAAGGTCGTATCATTACGTTCCGCGGAGTTGAAAAGAGACAGACAGGCACCTATTTTTGCTGAGGCTTGCAATAAAATAAATACACATCCTCTCCCATACTTCATTCATTTAGCGGATTCGATAAACTATGATGAAATCGACATGAGTCATGTAAAAAAAACCTTGAGACAGGAAATAAATCGTCTTTTAAATAAGTATTCGCAAAACAAAACAAAAAGTACGGAGTTACAAATGAAAATAATACTGAGCGATGATATTCCGATTACTCACAACCCTCGAAGGCTGCCTTTAAAAGAACAAAAATTCGTTGAAACTCAGATTGATAAATGGATACAGGAAGGGATAATAAAACCCAGTACTTCAAATTTCTGTTCCCCCGTGGTTTTATGCAAGAAGAAGGATGACAGTTATAGGTTATGCATTGATTTTCGTAAGCTAAATAAAAAGATGATTAAAGATCGGTACCCTTTACCCCTCATAGAAGATTTGCTTGACAAACTTGAGCAATCAAAAATATTTACTACTTGGGACTTGAAAAACGGATTTTTTCATGTAGACGTAGAGAAAGATAGCACAAAATTTACGTCTTTTGTAACACATCATGGCCAGTGGGAATTTCTTAAAGTACCATTTGGACTTTCCAATAGTCCGAGTGTATTTCAGCGTTACATTAATGTGATATTCAGGAATTTGATGCTAGACGGAACTGTACTGATTTATATGGACGACATTATTATACCATCCAAAACCGAGGAAGAAGGGCTAGAAAAATTACAACGTGTTCTACAGGTTGCATCAGAGTACGGTTTGGAGTTTAATTTTAAGAAGTGTCAGTTTTTAAAACCACAAATAGAATTTTTAGGCTATAGAATCCAAAACGGAACTATACAGCCCTCTGTATCTAAAACGGTAGCTGTACAAAAATTTCCACAACCACAAACTGTTAAACAAGTACAAAGCTTTTTAGGCCTTACTAGCTATTTCCGGAAATTTATACCCCACTATTCAAAAATCGCAAAACCGCTTAGTGATCTACTAAGAAAAGACATTGCATTTAAGTTTGAATCTGAACAAAAGGAAGCTTTTCAAAAACTTAAAGATATTTTAACTCAGGAGCCAATTTTGCATCTCTATCAACAGGGATCAGTTTTAGAACTTCATACAGATGCTAGCAGTCAAGGATTCGGAGCAGTGCTGCTGCAACAGGGAACCGACAATAAGTTTTATTCTATTCATTATTTTAGTCGAAAAACATCTCCACAACAAGAAAAATATAGCAGCTATGAATTAGAAGTTTTGGCTGTAATCGAAGCGTTGAAAAAATTTAGACATTACTTACTGGGTTCTAAATTTAAAATTGTGACTGATTGTTCCGCTTTTCAACAAACTATGAGTAAAAGAGATCTTACACCAAAAGTTGCAAGATGGGCTTTACAGTTAGAGGAATTTGATTACCAAATTGTTCACAGATCGGGGAAACAAATGGCACACGTAGATTCTCTTAGTCGAAACGCAGTACTTGTTGTTACTCGTTCATACAGTGAAGTGACCACTAAAATAGCCAATGCTCAAAATGAGGACGAATTCCTTAAGAAATTAAAAGCTTTGATAGATAAGCAAGAAGACGGTGAACACATTGTGAGAAATGGAGTTTTATACAAATACGATAATGGTAGAGAATTGCTCATAGTCCCAGAAGCATTACAAAGAGAAATTATTCGAGAAATTCACAATAAAAGACATTACGCTGTGGCTAAGACGGAAGAAATTTTAAAGCAAGAATTTTACATACCAAAGTTGAGGTCAAAAGTAGAAAGTGTGATTGCCAATTGCGTGGAGTGTATTCTGTGTAATAAGAAACGTGGGAAAGGTGAAGGTTTCCTTAATCCCATCCCAAAAGAAAATGTGCCTTTAAGTACATATCACATCGATTTCATTGGCCCTATGCATTCTATAAATAAGAACTACCAGCATATTTTTTCAATAGTCGACGCTTTTACAAAATTTGTCTGGTTGTATCCGGTTAAATCAACATCTACTCAGGATGCAATAACTAAACTTAAGCTTCAACAATCTACTTTTGGAAATCCGACGAGAATAATAACAGGCATAGGTTCAGCTTCTACCTCAAAAGAATTTGAAACATACTGTCAGGCTGAAAATATTGAACATTTCAAAATTAACACTGGAATTCCTCGCGGAAATGGACAAATTGAAATAATGCATAAAATTTTAATACCCATTCTATCAAAACTCTCGATAACAAACCCTACCAAATGGTTTAAACATGTTGCATCAGTGCAGAAAATAATCAATAGTACCGTTTCGAGAAGTACAAAGTTTACCCCGTTTGAGCTTTTAACTGGAGTAAAATTAAAAGATACAACTGATTTACATTTAAAGGAAATATTGTAAGAAGAATACACAAAAGCAATGATGGAAGATCGAAATAATATAAGAGAAGAAGCAAGGGAAAACATTTTGAAGATTCAAGAAGAGAATCGCAAAAGTTTCAACAAACGAAGAAAAGTGGCGCGCATCTACAAACTTGGTGAATTAGTGGCCATACAACGGACGCAGTTCGGAACTGGACTCAAACTAAGACCAAAGTTTCATCGACCGTATCGGATTGTTAAGGTTAAACCTAAGGATCGCTATGACGTGGAAAAAGTTGGATGTCATGACGGACCAAATACAATTTCCACAGCAGCTGATTTCATGAAAGCATGGTCTTCAGACTAAAAGAAAAAAAAAATGTTTATTGGTTTATCCAGATACTGTTTTCTTTTTTTTTTATTCTTTCAGATTTTTCTACTTTGATTTAACTTTCGAGGACGAAAGAGATGTCAGGATCGCCGAATGTAGTGACGAACGCCTGATAACGAGCGCCATCTGCTGGCCAACAGGCGTTGATGCTTGTTAGACGGAGTGCAGACGAGAGGAGATGGGTCTGAACGAAAGACGAGACGAGATGAGTCTGAACGAAAGTCAAGACACGTGACACGAGACGGGTCTCTGGACGAAAGACGAGATGGCATATGTGAATTAATCCTGCGACGTATTCGACGAAATCTATTTAATGTTCATTTCTTTTATGTTAATGTAATTGTTCGTCCTAAATGTAATTAAATGTGTGTGATTCTAAATAGTAATGATTCCTGAGTCCTACATATATTACTTAAAAAACAAAAAAATTGATGCCAGAAAAAGATTTTCCTTACAAAAAGAAACCAGGCTGCTAAAATAAAATGAAAGTCAAGGTTAAAATAGTAATAAAACAAAGATACAGCTGCAAATATATGAAAAACAGTTCCTGAACAAAATGAAAACGGTTTTCGAAAATAAAATTTAAAAAAAAGACTAAGTTAACCCTTTTTTCAACATAGGGATATATTATAAACTTTGGTATACTCACACTTTGACTCTGCTTTTGCCATCTAACTAGAAAATTCGCTTTTGAATTCTAAACATTCTCATTTTATGACTGCTGATAATTGAAGGATTTTTTTTTTTTCAAAAAAAAATTCGTTGACTCAACGCTAAGCTTAATGCAGGTTATTCTCAACTGTGAATAAAACTTCTAGAAGAAAAATTATTTCATCAAGAGTTATCAAAAAAATTGTTTCTAAGCCAAAACAAAAGATAGCAATTATAAAATACATATAATTAATTATTGTTAGGGTTTAATTTATTGTAATTAAAAGAATCAATGAAAAGAGTTTCATTATGAATTTCATCAAAAGGAATGTATTGTTATGAAAGATAAAACTGTATTTATAGAAACAATTTCAAATTTTTACATCTTTTAATTATTCTAGAAGATACAACAATTCAAATCTTGGTTTTAATCATAATTTTTACTCTCTGGTGTACATAGTATAGAAAAAGTATAGTAATGGTCAAAAAATTTGAACTCGTGATTTTGACGAATCTCCCCGTTTTAGAACTCCTTGAGTTCGAAAAACACATTTTTGGAAAATGTCCGTCTGTCTGTGACAAAGATAAATCAAAAACGCTTTGATCTAGATGGGTGAAATTTGGCATATGGTATATATACCACATTTGTACATTTCTATCAAATTTTGAGCAAAATCTGCTCAGAGGATATCTGTCGGTTCGGCTGTTCGAAAATATTTTAACGCTTTACTACAAAACAAAGGTAGATTGATAAAAATCTATACACAGAATTAGTCTAGACACATATCAAATTTTGTGATAAATTCAACAAGGGATTGACCGTCTATTGATCTGTACATTTAGAAACATGCAAATGCGATAACTCAGACTTAAAAATATCAAATTTGATTTGTGATCTTGTTACTACAAGTGCAGTTTTGTGTGAAATTTTTGTTTAAATCGGCTGAAAAAAAAATGCATCTAAACAACAAATTCGATTTTCGGATAGTATTAAACCGCATGCCAGGGATTAATAGCCGAATAAATGGCCAAGGATGACACGATAGATTAAGTAAAAATGCTAAATTCATACTCAAGGTTCGTAATTATTACGTCAATGCTATTTAAGTCGTTCTCTGGGATAATATCTTTATTAGAGTATATGCAAGAAAGTTTGAAAGAGACCACTCCCGTTGGTTTATCACTTTATTATTAATGGCAAAACGTCTTGAATACTGCAATGTTAATGCTATTAAGCAACTTATCAAAAAAGTCTCTTGTTAAGAATATTTAACTAGATAATTGTCAACATGTAGGTGATTTCAAACACTGCATTAAAAATAAATTGATAGAAAGTTCAATTGGATTAGAGAAAATTAGCATCCGGAGAATGCGGAGGCGAGGCAATTGTCCTCTTCCTCGAGTATGCAACATCGAGGTAATTTCACCCCTCTCGGAAAAATGTTCAAGGGCATCATCATATAAGAACCATGTTTTTCTATAACTGTGCCCGGCATGCTTGGTACCATTCGCAGTATGACATACAACAGAAAAACTAGGTATGTTACTCCATTCAGACAAGTGCGGCTTCAAGAAATAATCACCTAGGATTCTTACCATACGTTGACACCAAATTTTACTTGAGATTTCTGGTACATATTAAGTACGGTACACTGACATTATCCATCGCCCACAAGTGTGTCGATGCCTTCTGAACTTGCATGCATATTTCATGTTGTCAGCGTGGTTTGCGAGACCACGTTCCATTGCAATTCTGTCTCCTCTTTCTGTCAACAACTCTCTCAGTGTGTCGGTCCATTAACAGAATACTTTAAAAAAATTATGTAAAATATATACTTTGGATATGCTTTTTATTAAAGGTAGTTTTGAGAAAAGGTGATAAGTATGCCCATTTTATGCATTTTTAGCGTGTGTTTACGATTCGTATATAATAAGAAGTTAGTTATAATGACAATTTTCACTGCAATTATGTAGTCACTATAAGGGACTTTCATTACATAATAGCCTTATATTTTTTAGAAGAATTGCCCTTATACCCAGTAACACATCAGTTGTGGGATTGAGATGCCATATAAATGTACATAAATAATAGTAAGTAGTAGCTTCCTTGTCGAGTACAATATTAGTCGAATTATTTCTATTCAGGTAACGGGTCATACATCTTAAGTGAGAAGTTGCACCACATTAGTCCGGTCATTCAATTCACTTCATATGCTGAAGCATGCATCATAGAAAAGAAAGGAAAAAAAAAAAGCTTATTACATTTGTGATTATTCTTTCAAAAACTCTAAAGGATAAGATTGTGAAATAACATGCCGCCAGAATTGAAATAGTTAATCAATAAACAAATCATCGCATAACTAAACATTAATTGTAATTTTTTTCTGTTAACATCAAGGTGGTCTTTATAAAAATCAAAAAGGAAATTTGCGTTGAAACAATCGATTCTATAAAAATGGAAATTAAGATTACGCACACACATAAAACTTCAGTTGCAAATTTATCTATTTGGTTATAAATGTTGATTTAATTATTATCTATTAATACCACAAAATTTGACTGTTTCCTACCAGATAATTTATATTTTGGATGAAAATCTCTATAATCCTAATATGAACTATAGATTTCCATCCAAATTAAAATGTCTCTTTTATAAATGTGTGTTCATACTTTTCAATAAAAAACAAAACACAAGGCAATCACAATTGTATATAATTATTATCCTACAGCTTAGAGTATCAATTTTTATCCTACAGCTCATTCATGTTTTCCATAAGTAATCATCTTGCAAACTAATTTTAATATAAATTTCTACTTCTGGAATAATTAAGCATTATAATAATAAAGCTACCCTCATAATGATATAAATTAACTTGTAATCCATGTATATAAAATTAAAAATCTTTTATTTGAACTGCATCGAATTCCACATCCTAATAGGACTTTATAAATAAAATTTGGTGTATATTTTCTTGAGCATCTTAAAAGATTGATAACTATTAATTGAGAAGAAAGATAGGCGATTAAAAAAAAGTGTAATTTTTAACATTGTTTAAAAACATATTGCTCAAAAAAGTTTTTTATTTCACCACCTTAAAATAAAATAATTTTTATTAGTGATACCACTTTTATTTCCACATAATTATTTCACTAACTTTTAATCAATTAGTTACAATTAATATTAACACAATTTGCAAAAATACTTTTTTATTATAATATTAAATCTATTTCACAATTTAATTAAATCTCACTGTATTCTTTCGCCAATATTTAGTTGCATTCCTTGAACATTTTTTTTTATTTCCGAGCATACACATTTAAATATGCATGCAAGTTATTTAACTTTAAACTTTATTAATTTTATTGTATTTTCATTTCTTTCATGATTTAATTTTATCTCTATATTTTTACTTTTAAAATTTTTAATGCACAAAGTTGGCATAGATTTTAAGCCCTTTTTAATGACTCATACCTTATTTAAAAGTAAATACTAAAAAAGAAATATGGCAATTATTACTATATTAATAATAATGAAAAGATTTTTTATTTCACAAAATAAGATGAACTGTTACTTATTTCACAATCCTTGCTTCAAATTCATACTTTTAAAAGACTTATCAAAAACAGTTCCTCTTTGCATTTTCTAACAACAGATTGTTGCTTTCTGTTTAATCTAATAATATAGGTTTTTTAAACTATTACTGTTATATCATCAATATTTAAAATTCTTACATTAGATTTTGAATGTTTCATTAAATATTGAGTAATTTTGGATACTAAGGCTCCTAAAATAATGAATGTAGCCTACACAATCTAAACAAAACTAAAAATAATTTCAAAAATATATTTATTTGTACACTAGAATTTAGTTAAGTATGATTTGCATTTTGTTCTGTGAATATTATTTACTGGTATACTGAATTTCCTATTTATTGAAATTTTGTTTATAGTGGTAATACATATTAAGATGTCTGTGCATTATTAGATCATGTATTAAATCAAGTAATCTGATCTGAACTCAATGAACTAATACAGGGAAACTACTTAATTATGAAGATCAACAATTAAGATAATAAAATTATTATTCCATTATGTTTAGCATAGTACAGATCACTAATCATTATAATTTTATTTCGATCTAGGATTCCACTCTCTTATAATAGCAACATTAAAATACTTTCAATCTGCCCCTCCCCTCCCCACTAATATTTCAATCTGATATCCTTCCTAAGGCCTAGACCATTGTTCTTGGTAAATTTCCCCACCTAAACATGATATGCAAAATGATAATTTTGTAAAGTCAAATTAATGATGCAGATTCTTTTCTAGACTATTATATTTTACATAAATTTACATATATACAGAGATTAATGCATCAGTCTAAAATGAAAACAATTTCACCAGTTCATGGTGAACAAAGACAACAGTTCTGACAGTCACTTATCTCCACTGCTGCCTCACCATCTCATCCCTCCTCCTTTCTTCCTCTCATCATACTTTGTTATCTCCATTTCAGCAATTTTACAACTTGCACTGTTGACAGCATGTGATTAAAGCCTTACAATAATTTACAAACAATATCTTAAGTTACTAATATCAATACAGAAATCATATTTTCCACAGTGGAAATACCAAGTAATATTTATACATATGTACCAAATTGTGCGAAAAGAAAATGCTATTTATCCAAACACTTCAAAGCTGTAATTACACATTATTAGTTAGGAATCTTAAATCTTGTAATTCTTTCCAGTACAGTGGTTATATTATTTCCTTTCAGAACTATATAGATGGTATCGTCATCGAATACAGCTGCCTTACAGAATTAATTTTATATTTAAAATACTTCCAATTTTTTTTTGGACTTGAATTCTGGAACTTATGTTTTTAAAAATTACAATGCCTTACAAAATCACTAACCTCAAATATCCTTGAGGTATTAATTCACAATTTTAAACCAGGTTTAAATTTATTTTAGAATGTGTCAAAATGAAAGTTTTGAAGGCAACCTTACCTGAGGACATCGCTTGCTTAACATTTCTCATATTCACATATGAAAAGTCCAATTTCATGAAGAAAAAAAAATTCTACTACCTGTTTTGTGCTTATTAGTTTGGTAATTTTAATTTTTAATTAATATTTGTATTATTACTAGAAAGATTCTTATTGTTCTTAATTTACATATATTAGATTTAGCTTAGAATACTTTTTATAAAAAATATATATAATTGTGTAATTTTACCATTTGAAATTTCTTACAATATAAATAAAAAATGTTAATGAGCTTATTTCTAGTTATTGTAACTGTCATAAGAAAATGAATTGTCTCAAGATTTTATTAATTCATTAAAAATAAATACACTTTTTTTTTTGTTTGAAAAATGACAAAATTATATCTATATTAGTAATATCGACAGAAATTAGTATGACTGTCTGTTAGAAATGTTCTGCCTTTGAAAAAAGCAATGGACAATTTTATAATTTAATAACTGGGTATGCCCCTTTTTTTAGAGATGAACTATCAATTAAAACTCAAATAGATTTGGCTTCAATTTTTTAAAACAGAAATCAAATCGCAAATTTAAAATTAAAGAGTAATTGATTTAACATATATCTAAATGACAAATCTATTCCTAGAATAATATAAAGAACTTATAATTTTTCTTTTTTATGAAAGAAAATAATTAAATGCTTACATTTGAACCATTCTTCTAATAAACAGATTGCTTTTTTTTTTCCTTCCCAATGCTGTTTTATACACTTTGCTGATACATTGAAATTGCCATTGCAAAATGACTTTATGAACATATTTAGCATTAATGCTGATGATATATATATATATTATAATGATAAATCAGAATTATCTTCATTAATAAATCATATTTCACGCACAGAAAGCAGACATTAACAGAAGAGAACATTAAAGCAATAATTCAGTACTTTTATTTTACAAAAGAAAGAGTTTTAAATAACCAGCGGGAAACATATATAAAAAAAAAAACAGATTTAATTTTTGAAGAACTGAAAAGAAAACTTGTCGAAAAAAGAAACTGCTTGTTAGAAAAAGAAAAAACAAGCAATTAGACAATGTTGAGATTTATTTTAAATTCCATTGACATGTAAAAGATTGTACAAGAGTAAGAATGAAATGAAATTCTAACAAGAGACATATTTACAAGACATTTCATTAAAAAATTACACTTTTAATACTCAAGATAAAATATATTTTCAAGAAAACATGCATGGCAACTGTACATCTTAAACTGTTTTTTTTAAATAATTTTAGTACTTCAAGTGGCACAGTTCAGAACTATACTCTCTACTCAACAAATGAACTTGTACAATTGGGGATGGTAGTACAAGCAACTAGAATATCCAGCAGCTAACGGTGGACTTTTGCAATGGAAACCAATACCATTTTTATAAAAAGTAATCTGGCTGAGGTTTCTTGGTTGGAATTCCTCTTGTTTCCTGTAAACACAGAATTTTATATTAATATTTATTAAATTCTCCTAATTTTACTATAATAAATTTTTTTTAAAAATCTTAATAACATGAAAATTTGAAAAAACACATATTTTAATTTGAACAACAGTAATTCATTTATAACTCATGAAATAAAAACTCATTGCAAAAGAATATAAATCTGAATAATCATAATAAATTTATACTGAAATTCACTATATTATACTTTTACAAGATATTTAATTTTTAATTCAATTGAAAATATCTCAATATTTTATATAATAACAATGGTGGCTTTAAAGATTTTTTTTCCCTCTTTCCTTTAAACTATACAACTTTAGCAATAGTAAACAATTTAATCAACAAACCTGAGGGGCAGCTTCAAAGATAGTAAATTCTCGCTGTAGATGCTCATCCAATTCCAAAATAGCAGCAACATTGCCACACCTTCAAAATAAAATTCAAACTATTAATAAATCAATAATTAAAAATTATCAATCGAAATATATATGCAAAGAAAAGCCATAAAGTTCTTTACTGTAATAATTGAAAGGAAATAACAATTGTGAAAACCAGGAAACAATTGTGAATTAATAAAAATTAAGATAAAAATGAATCCGGCCTGAACACCTTATCAAAGGCCACCTTCAGGCAGGCATTTAAACCAGGATTATTTTTTTTCTGTGAGGGGCCTGACTTTCATCCAAAATTTGACCCCTCATGATCCCAAAATCTCTTGAAATTGAGAGGTTCTGGAAGAACAAGAATCATTAGACATAAAATCTGAGAATTCAAATTCAGTAAAACACATAGCAAATATATGTAAGCAAATTCATTTTCAGAATTAAAGAAAAAAAAATTCAAATAATGATTTGTATCAATACCCAAATGAAGACAATAGCTCACTCCTAATCATAATAAAGAAAAGTTTAAAAATGAAAACAATTTAGTTGCCAAGTAATTTTTCCAGAATTGCGACAATTATTCAATATAAATTATGAATCAATAGTAAAAGCAGAAATAAAACAAAATATTTACTACATATATATATTTCACTTTGACCATGTTTATAAAATTATTTTCTTATTTAAATGTAAACTTAGAAAGCACTCTCAGTTACAATGTATTGCCATATCTCTTGGGATATAATAATAGTATCTTTAACTGTTGTCCTAAACTGCTGTTCACACAATTCTTTCGTTTCAATTCTCACTGCACATCCACAAATGAAATTCCTTTTCTAAATTATTCACATACTGCAAACTTGCTTTTTCATTCCACTTTTTGTTTCAAATTCTTAGGGAAGTTGCACAGCATTTCTCATCAATGGTCTGACTCACTGACAATAATATCAAAAACCACATTAAAATTTCCTCTTTAATTGCTTAAGTTAAACAATAAATAAGAGTTATAGTTGTTTTTTTTAAAAATAAATGACTGCAATTTCTTTTGAGACTCTACAGCACAAAAACCCTTTAGCCTAAAATTTGCTGTATATATTTGCTTACTTTTTAGCACTATTCATTACTGCAATAAAATTTAATTGCTATAGTTTCAAAAATATTATATTTCATATCCCCCCCTTTTTGAAAGCTATCTAGCTGGTTTATATGAAGAACAAAAAAGTAAAGTTACATACATGTGTAACACAACAAATAATCGGAAGATAGATGAACAGGATGATAAACTTTGGAATACGACGCTGTTTGCATGCCTAATCAGGATTCTTTTATTTGGTATTAGTAATACTTGTTCAGATTGTTTTGGCTATCATCATCTGTTTTTTTAAAATAGTTTTTGGGGAAATCTTAAATTTTTAAAAAATAAATAAATAAAAATTTGCAGGACACCAACATGGTATTGCTGGGCACCATAATGTTTACATCACTATAATGCCATGGGTCTTAATTCAAGTTGGGAGGTTCATTTAACAGAACACATGTAAAGTTATAAAAGCAAATATTTAATGTCTATCACATTACTGAGGCTTAAAATCATATTGTTAAAAGTAATATAAAAATATGCATAAGAGATTAAACTTAAATTAGATGTAACCAATATTCCTGGTGAACCAAATGGTCACTAAAGGCAATAAGTGAGGAATAAAGCAAGAACAATAACATATTTAAAATTAAAATCCTAACTGATCAAGATATACTATTACAAAATACATAATCACAATGTACAGCTTACTAATGCTGAAATAATTACAAACCATACAAATTTCCCCCAAAATGTTCTTTCAAACATATTTCTTAATGTGCTTAAATATTAAGGGAAAAGGAGGAAGAGAGGGAAAAATAATATTGATTTCTGAATGAAACATACCAAAATCATCCATCAATAACTTCACAATAAACAATCTACATTTTTTAAACCCATTTTTCTGTTATATTCACAACAAAGAATTTAAGGCTGTAACCAACCATTCATTACAGATATCTGCTGTCTAAGACTTCATTAATTTTAAATATCAAACACCACAGAACTTTAAAGGAGGAAAGTAAAATTTTTTCATTAAAAAAATTACAATTCAATATATAAAAACTTATCAATTAGAAAATCGTTAAGTATTAAACTAATAGAATAGAATTAGAATATCAAAAGAATATTAATCCATAAGCATGGAATCAAACTCAATAATATTTGAGTTTAAGTCTTTTCCAACATGAAGAATATGAATTGATTAATACTGGATTCCATAGCTATATTAATTTTTTTTAATTGTAACAAATTTAATCTGCTTTCAAAGACAAATACACATTTTTTCAGCAAAATTATCTGATGCAATTTAGAAAATAGATTATCTTGTTTTAAATTTGCTGAACTGCTTCAGAACAAAATCAAATTTGCACTTAATTCAGGAAATTCAATATAATAGTCATAACAAATAACAGAACATAATAAATATACAGGCTCAATTTAATGGAAAATTAATAAAACATTATAAAGGTACAATAAATAATCTCCAATATTGTATTAATCCCACTATCCTAATACTTTTTACAAAAACAAATTATTATTATTATTTTGGTAAAAAACCTGTTAATGCTATGAAAGCAATTTTAAATGAACTAGTTAAAATTTCAAAAATCTTTAGCATCTACCAATACAATTGTAATAAAACTCCGATCTATTTATTATAATGATCATTCAATAAATGATATCATTGAATTACAGTAATTTTCTATCTGTTTTTATTTTAAATATAATATAAACAACTATTTATCTGACACATACAATTTACACATCAAACATAAAAGCAAACACTGCATGAATAACTGTTTTTGATGCATCAAATCAGTAACAACTGTCTAAATGTATAAAGATGGGAAGGAGGAAAGGGGGCTAAAATTATTTTTTGAAGTAAAATTCTCCTAAAGTTATTTTTATAGTTTTAAAATGAAATTAATACCTTATATCTATTCTTACAAAATAAAATTCACAGAACTATATTAATTTAATGACAATACAATAAACAGTGCTAATAACAGAATAGGGACAATTTTTCAAAATCTTGATTCTTACCTGTAGCAATAATTAGGAGCAGACCAAACAGTCAATACTGTTTCATTGAAGTGCCATTTATAGCCTTCCATGACTAGCTGATGGGCTCGGCAAATCATATCAATGTCATTAGCAGTGTTGAATTGGGCTACAACATCACTTCCAAACAAGTATCCAGCTCCTCTTGGACTTACACCCCATCCTTGTGTATCTAAATATAAATATTTAACAAAAGTCTAAATTAAAAGCACAGATAATCACTTTTATTACATACTGTCAAATGGCAAAAGTCAAATGTAAGCAAATCACTATGAATATTTTACAGTTACATTTCATTCAAAGCTTTGCTATTTAATAAAGCTGCAAAATATTATTCAAAATATTCTGAATAGTTCTTAACAAAACTCTTTTCACTCAGAGGAGAGAAGCTGTAAAAGGAATCGAACACAGTTCAATATAGTGCAAAAATATGAATAAGGACTACCAAATGAGTAATTACTGTGACTCGCCTACAGAAATTGATTACCATATCTTCCAAAACTATTATTTATCTTAGTATTATCTTTTTATCTCAAAAAATTACCTTTATAATGATACTGATTTTTTTTCCTTCTGAACAATGTTTTTAATAATATATATATTTGTAACAATGAATTTTAAATGCTACAAATTCAAAGTCATCCATCAAAATACTTAATTGTGTGTTTTTGACAATGTTAAAATTGAGATTAAAAAATGCTTTTGTTGGATATTAATTTTGAAACAGCAACCAAATAATTTCCAACAATTTTTTATTTCATATGCTTTTTAATGTGCATGTATTATAATTAGTTTCAACTTATTTAAATTCATGATTTAGGATTTTATCATATAACAAGATAAAATTTTAAAAATATATATGCATTTCATATTAATATTTAATAGCAAAAAAACGCAATCTGGACGAACAAGCTGGTTGCTAAAAGTGACTGGTTTTCAAGAACTGCAATAACAAATGAAGTTATATTAAATGAATGAGGGAAATAAAAGTAAATATCATCTTTAATGTTGTGTAAAAGATATATTCAGATTTCAATTCATATACCTAACAATTCAATACAATTACCATTTTTAATTATTATCAATACTTAGAAAGCATTTTTTCCCCATTTTCATTCAACACTAATGGAATTTATTTCCTGTTAAAGTTATCATTCTCAAGAATATTTTGAACTAAAAATAGAAGGGGGGGGAAGAGCTTTAACATATAATTAATGCAATACAAATGAATAAAATTTCTTAAAAAATTGAAATATCAGCAAATGATTATCTAGTAACTAAACATTTTACATATTAAATGCTGTTGTTGTGTCTATGCATACAGTGCTAGTGCAAAAGATTAGAGTCCTCCAAAAGCCTTGGTGACAAGATCTGCAAGTTCTGGAGCTCGATGGCTATGGAGGATTTCGATTGGGGGTGCTCTAAGTTGAAAGAGAGAACCGATAATGACCTGACAGTCAAAAACATAATCTGGAGTTAGTTGCGAATGGGGATAGTACTTGCAGATGGGATAGGATTTTATACTGGTTTGCGAGATCTTTATGCCTTTGAAATGTCCAGCATGTAGCCCAGCTATTGTAGAGGAAAGGTTTCTTGGGCAGTTTAGATTTGGGATTTTTGTCTTGCTAAGATGCTGGTTGTAGATCCTTCACCTGGCAGCAGCTTTCGCATCTGCACAGGTGACTATTCGAGAATGACCTTCGTTGTGTGCTTCCTATGCAAGGGCATCTGCACATTCATTCCCCTCAATTCCAACATGAGCTGGGAACCACTGGAGAGTGCAAGGTATATTTAGTAAATGGAGAAGGGTATTAATTTCTTTAAAACAACAATAATGCAAGAAATTAATACCCTTCTTATTGTTGTTTTACCTTTATGTATGGCTTCGAGTGCTGATTTTGAGTCTGAGAAAATCACAATTTCTTTTATTGAGTCGTCTTTAGAGAATGAGAACGAAAATGGTAAGAGCCTCTTTAATAGCGATTAATTCACTTATGAAGTTTGAAGCAATTTGGCCAGTGGGTATTTTGAGTTTGTCCCGAGTTTGTTTTGAGTTGTTATATCCTGTGGGGTAAATGATGGAGATACCAGCACCACCTCTGTTACAGTCAATATCAGAGGAATCATCTGTGTAGACTATAGAGCTGTTTTCACTGGAAAGTGAACGAACAGTGTCTTCACCTTTTTGTAATAAACCTTGTGTTCGTTCTTTCTTAGAACATGGTTCCAGTAGGTTAATATTGATTTTAGTATTCAAAGGGGATTGGAAGGAAAAAGTGGTTCTTGAGTAATGTGCAGAGAGGAGTGATCAAGAGAGATGGCCTTTCTGATGTCTCTGTCAAATTGCAGCGTTGATGATCTCTGAAGCCTTGACCTGCCTGTCCAAGTATCAAAAGCTCTGTGAGCAATGTGGTCCTTATTGTGGCTTCTGATTTTGTTAGTGAATTTTAGAGTGGCAAGTTTCTGTCTGTTTTCAAGGGAAACAAGACTGCTTTCAAGTTTGGTCTTGGTGTTGTTAGTAGAGAACACTGCACCAATGATGATTTTTGATGCTCTATGTTGGACCGAGGCCAAAGTATCTTTAACAGATTCAGATGCATGTGCCCAAATGGGGGAGCAATACTCAAGTACTGGCCTGATGATGGCGCAGTAAGTATTTTTTTAATGATGATGATCTTGAGCCCCAGTTTGTGCCACAAAGTTTGCGGAGGTTGTTCAATTTCTTTAGACCCTTATTTGCCGTGATTTTCATATTAAATAGAAACTATAAATGCTAATTTTAAAAACCTCTTTCCATAGAATAGAACAGTAAACTTTACTCATGATTAATTATCTGCTTTTAGCAAATTATGAAATTTTAAAAATGTAACGGAACAACAGAAAAAATAAATGATATGCAAATATTTTGATATAGCGATAGTTTTTCTTTGTATGTTAAAGTCATCATAATATTGAATTACAAGTACATAAAAAAAGCTTAGCAACAATTTAAGCATGATTTTAGATTCAAACATTTTGAAGCCTGAAGTTATTTTGGAATGAAATAGCAACTGAAATCAGCTGTGTTTCATATATTCCAATGTTATATACTGAATGGCCCAATTCTTTTGATCACCTCCTCAATATAACATTGGATCAACTTTTGTCATTAATACTTCCGGGATTTTTCTTGGTAAGAGAAATAGAGGTAAATATTATGAGGAACTTGTGACCGTATCTAATTAACTACATTTTCCAATTTCTTAAGATTTGATGGCACTGGGTCCAGTTGCCTGATGCCCTGTTCCATCCCATACCACAACTTCTCAACTAGATTGAGATTTGATGACTGTGCAAGCTAAAGTCTGTCGTGCTTTCCGGATCATCTGCGGAAAAAGCTAGTTTTGTGACAAGAAGCATTTCCTGCTAGAAGCATCCATTATTGGGAAGGCACACCAATACAATAGGACGTACCAGATAAAACTTAAATACCCTTGGGCATTCAGACATTGTTCCATAGTAATCAAATGACCTATATACTGCCAAGTAGAGTTTGACGGTTTTTTAAGTAAATTTGTCACATTCAAAAACTGGTTTTTAAAGTAAGAAAACCGGTTTTCCGGAATGCCTGAATATTCCAATTCTGTAAAAAAAGAAAAAAAAAAGTGTAATTTTATCCGTTGAGATCGATTTATCTAGTAGCTGAGGGATTAAGGAGACAAGATGCGAATTTATTAACAAACCATATTAACAAGTGAGAGTATATTTAAATTTCTGTTAAATGAACTAAAAATTTGAACACTGAAATAAGTTTGAAATTATTATAAGCTTTAGAAGAACGAATTCAAAAAAAGAAGACAAGTAGAATTAGCAACTCTTTTGCTGTATTTGTAAAATCCACAAAACATTTCTAGTTCAGCTAAGAAATCTAGTGTACTTCTTTTTAGCTTCAAAAACAGAAATTATTAAGTTATCTGGAAAGATATTGTGTAGAATATTTCCAAATTCTTATGTAGAAACCGATTCTGATGAAGAGCAAATCGAAGAAACTACTCAACTGAGTAATGCTTTTTTAAAAGAAGCCATGGAAAAATAAATTCATAAGTTTCTTGAAGACTCTGAAGAAAAACTTCAAAGACACAGAAAGCTGACTTTTCATTATTTGAGGCAACGAATAAAAGAACAAAAATCTTAGATTTGTTATTTGATGCCATGAAAACTATAAAACCAAGCTCAGAAGCTGGTGAACGAGTATTTTCAATTTCAAGCAATATATGTCCAAAATAAGAACAAGACTTAGCCACTGTTCAGTCAATATTTTGTGTTTTTTAAAATCCTATTTTCTTAGGAGAAATTAAAATTAGTGAAAACAATATAAATATTATTCAAAATTTTTGGTTTAAGTTTTCATTATTTTGTGTAAGTAACATGCATATGTAATCCTTAATTTATATATGTATGTAAGCATATAATTTTTCAATCAGAAGGCAATTTCGAAAACAGTGAAGAGACTTTGCATTTTTAAGTTCGCTTTAATCCATCCTGGGAAGGCACGAAAAAAATACGTCCGCTGAGATCAACAGATTAGGCAAGAAAAAAAAAAAAAAAAAACATTAATTATCCCTTGTCTTATATAACATGAGATTTATGACGTGTCGATTCTGATTGGAATTTCTCACACGTGTTGCCCTTGACAAGGGAAACAGAGGGAACCTTTAGAAGAATCTGTTTACATCAGCTATTCTTTATGTCTTCACTTGGCACATAGGAACCGCTGATGCAATTATTTCTACAAAGCTTCAGTTGAATTAATTAAATAGAAGAAATGGAATGGGATCAGGAAACAAGAGAATATTTTAGAATGACTTTGACATGGACTAAATTAGGCTAAAAATTTAGGAAATTGTGATTAAATTAAGTTTTAAAACATCATTATGTGTGTGTGTGTATGTATGTATATATATATATATATATATATATATATATATATATATATATATATATATAGAGAGAGAGAGAGAGAGAGAGAGAGAGAAAGAGAGAGAGAGAGACTTTGATTTCATTTTTTGTTATTTTATATAACTTAGAGAAAATATATTTTCCTATTCTCTTTTTTAAAAACAAAAATTCAAAAACCGGCCTTTTGGAAATATGGAATTTGAAAACTGGTTTTTCAAAAAGTTGGTTTTTGTATAAACCCTACTGCCAAGAAAACATCCACTAAACCATAATATTGTGTTCACCAGCTTGAAGCACTGTGGCAGTGCAGTTAGAGTTCATGTCTTCTCAATATTTGCACCCTGCCATCTGTACTGGCAATTGAAAACGAAATTTATCAGACCCATGATCCTTTTCCAGTTGTCTATTATACAATCCTTGCATTCCTTAGTGAAATAGAGATTTTGCTGTTATTCAAGCCAGACAGGAGAGGTTTTTGAACCAGTTGTAAGCTTCTATAGTCTGTATGGTGTAATGTGCAGGAACAGTTCAGCCAGAATCCTTCGCAGTTGTTCTTAGATTAAAATTCTCCACAATTCAACATACTGTAGCTCTTCTGTTGGCCTGGACTACTCTAAGTCTGTTTTCAGATGAAACAATCAGTAGTTGAGACCTAGTAGTTTACTCTGTGTAAACATTAATAACTGTTGCTCCTGAACACTTCACAAGTTCAGAGGTTTTACTGATACTTGTTCCGACACTTCAAGCATCTATAATCAGATAAATCACATATTTTTTGTCCATTTCTTCATAAGCGATGTAGTGAAATTGACCCTTCTTTTGTCTGTCGTTATCTTTTTATAGTTATATCACCCTCTAGCAAAATAACATAAAGTTATAGCCGATCTGCATATAAATGTCAAATAGTCATAATAATTTGGTCACTCAGTGTATATATATATATATATATATTGTCATGAAATGAAAACTTTTTAATTTATAAGCATATACCTGCCGCAAAATAAGACCAAAAAATTATATATTAAATTAATCTAAAAAAAATCTTTACCTTCAGGATCTGACCATAACAGATCACACATTGGCCCATCATGAGGAACTTCTTGTTTCCTGTCAATTGTTCGAATTTGGTCCAACGTCTGAATCGATGGAGAAAGACCACCATGGACACAAAAGATCTACAAAGGAAAATGTGCACTTACATTTAGCAGCATATTTGTTGGAAAGATTTTATATAAAAGCCTATGAAAATTATGAGTATTTTAATTTCATTTGATGGTATAAAAAATACTACTAAATTTATTTATATTTCTCTTTATCTCATACTAAATAATGAGAAGGAGTTTCTGGCATCATTATGCAGCCCTTCCAAATATTACACGAGTTCTCTAATTATGTTCTTTTTAAATTAAAGTAGCTAATTAAGGTTTTTTTTTCTATATTAAAATTCATAGAGCTCGCAACATATTTAACATTCTTTATAATAACAAAATAAATGAAATCTCGTGCTTTATTACAAAATTCTTACTTACTCTTCCATCAATAACTGCTGATAAGCTTAAATAATCAAAAATTTCTGTGCAGTATCTCCAAACAGTTACAGAACCATACTTTCTCAAACATTCATCATAGAATCCATAGACTTGTGTAATTTGACGACTTTCATGGTTACCACGGATTAATGTAATGCGATCAGGATATCTAACCTGAAGAGAAAAAAATATAATAGTGTAAATACAGACATGCATGTGATGTGTTATTTTATCTCTTAGTACATGAAAACATTACCAAGATTAAATAAGTTAACTTGATTACATTAAAAACATAATTGAAATTCATATATAATCTAGTAAAGAGCAAAACAATTTCAATGAAATATTTATAACAAATAATGTCGAATTTGTTTAGCTTTTATAAAATATTTCACACATAACCTATCATAAAATCTAAACATGAGCTATTATTCTTTTCAGAATTTGTGTATTTTGAAGGAAAAATTACAGTGAAATTTCAAAATGGTGTTTCATTTTAAAATTACAAGTTAAAGGCATATTTCAGCTAAAGTATTTATTTACATAAACTTTATTTAATGAAAGTATCTAAATTTGCAAAATGTAAAACAATAAGTCTAAATCAGTGTTAATATTTGTTATTAACTAACATGTATTTTTCCATTAGAAAATAAAAATTAATAATATTAAACAATTTCACCACAATTCTTTCATTTTTAAAAAGCCTTTGAACAAAATTGTATAAATCAATGTGAGGTATATAAAAACTAATACATTTTTAAAAATAAATCTGGTTAACCTTCGACATTGGAAATTAGTGCCTCATGACCATCTCAAATTCATTCAAAGAAACTTAAAGCTAATAACAGATAAATAGAAATTAAATTTGGAATGTAGAGCAAGGAAATATTTTTCACATCACCAGGTAATTTTACTGTATTTTAAAAATACTTTTATTAGAGATCTTAGCTTACTTTCAGAAGAAGGAATATGCTTAGGATAAAAGTGCCATTTACTCTATATGTAAATGGAGTGGACTTTCACTTACACCATGAGCAAAGTAATTGCAAAGTTCAGTTACTAACATTTTTCTTATCTTGTTTCAAAAAATAAAATCAATATGTATACATAACACGGTAGTGCCTACTCGGAGATAAGTAGCATTGGATATAGAAAACATATCATTCCCAATTTAGAAGTAAATAAACTTTTATAAAAAAAATTAACTTTTTATAAAAAGCCTCATCAGGTCAAAAATGAGTACCAATTTAAATAAAATTATTTTTCAAGGCAAAACAATAAATAATACAAATATGCATCACACACTTCATATATATAAAATTAACAGCTATAAATACATTACTTTTAATGCCAAAAGGAGAAGAAATGTCTCAACACTGTAAAAACCACGGTCAACAAAATCACCCATGAAAAGGTAATTTGTGTCTGGAACATCACCACCAACTTTGAAGAGTTCTTTGAGATCATAGAATTGGCCATGGATATCACCACAAACCTAAAACATAATGCGGAAATTTTTTTTAATAATAATAAAAAAATTCTATGCATATTACACAGATGTAAAAATGGCAGAATGCATGGCTGGTATTTTCTTCATGAAAAGAATACATAAAACTGATAGCTTCCAAGTGATAAATATCAATAGCATTTTCAAACAAAACTAACTTTAAGTTGCATTTCATAGATAATTTATGAATTTCATAAATCTTAACAAAGAAATTTAAAATTATTATTTAGTAAAATTACATACACAAATATTAGGCAAAGAGGTACTATTTAGCTCAAAATTTTTAAAGTAAGGAAACCAATAGATTCGTTTATTTGAATACAAAATCTTATATTTGAAAATTAGATCTGTGTTTCACTCAAATAATTCTGAAAGACAAAAGTAGACACAGAGCAATTTACAGAGCTAAAATCTTTAATTGTTTAGAATGCTAAGAATAAATAGCTCCAAAGAAAGCTTTATTTATGGAATTAAAATATAATTAATAATAATCATCTACATATAAAAAAAAGATATTAAAAACTAGAAGCCTGGAATATTTTTAAGGAAGAAGAGGTGATAATCATATTTTAGTTTCTTTGAAATACATGAAAAAGACAATCGCAATGTGACATATTAGATAAAAATATCTACTAAAAGAACCTAAATGACATGTAAAAATAATTAATTACAGTACATCAAACAAAGTTTGATTACATAATCAAACTGGAAAGAAAGTTTATTCATTCTTTAAAAATTTATTTCATTTTTTTAAATGCTATCTATTTGGGGAGCTAAAATTTATGATTTAGAAATTTCAAAGTTATGGAATTTTAATTCTTTGGATTCTTAAACTAATTCATGAATCTTATTTAAGAATATATTATTTCAGTAAGAAAGCTAATAGAATAAAATTACTAAAATGTGAAATAAATTATAATTTTTTATAATTAAGTAAATAAGATTATTGTAATGCTACCATACTATGGTCAAATTGGCATTTCATGTAGATTTTAATAGTCTTCTCTTTTTGTTCATAGATTTAATAGTCTTCTCATTTTGTTCTTTTGTTTCTTTTTCAAGAAGAAATTGAAATAATGTTAAAAATTAGGCAAGAATGTATGATAATGAACTTATGAAAAGATATGGAAAAAGAAGGGAGGGATTCTCATAGTTTTAGCACAATTTCCCCCTAAGAAGTTGTGTAAATAATACAAATCACCATGCAAATGTCTGAATTTTAATTCATATAAATTACATTATTTATTAATAGGCTGCCATTAATTTATTTATCAGTTTGATTTCAATAATTTATTTAATTAAATGTTTTTAATTGAAATTTGTTTTACACGGTTAATATGTCCAGATATTTTATTATTTAGACACTTTCTGTAAAAACTGGCTGTATTAAATATAAATATATATTAGTCCATTAGCCTTATATATTTATTTATGACCTGGCTTAAGCAACTTTTAAAAGGGACAAATAATCAAAATTTCATTTTTAAAAATAATCAAAATTAATAAACTTTAACTATAAAAAATTATTCTAATATGCAAAAAAAAAAAAAAAAAAAAAAACTTCCACACACCAAAATTTATAAAGAAGAAAAAATCCAAAAAGTAATGAAAAGAGAAAACACTTAGGTAACAACTTCGGAGAATTAAAACTGATTTTAGAATGCTTATCATTCATAGAGATAACAATGTTTAACTGAGATAAGCAAACACCTAAGCACAGTTTTATGCAACAAAATGTCAAATACTGCAAACTTAATCATAAGTTAACATATTTCATGCATTAGATATAAAAATACAAAGAGTTTCTTTAAAACAAGATTTTATTTGTTATTTATTAGTTGTATTGATCTTTATTTCCAGCAAGTTTTTTATTTCAAGGTTTTAAAAATTCTACAATCAAACTGGCCGCATCATAAACCAATATAAAACATTGATAACTGAGTGTATAGTTAGAAGAAGAGAACAAGCGAGCATATAGATATACATACATAAAGCAGAACATGTATTTTGTCATATAAACTTCAACATTCTGGATCATTTTTAACTGGGGGGAGGAGAACCGAAAACCATGAAGTAAATCATTAATATTATTTCTTAAAAAGCTGTTTAAGAAAACATTAACAAGAGTAGCAGGGAAATTTTCATTACGCCTTCCCCCAAGAAAACCAGTTTGTTGATTTGTTTTTCTCACCAAACTATTAATTTGTTATCAAGTTATTTTGATAAGAGGGAAAAAATATTATTCTGTCAGATGCTTCAACGAAATAAGAAAGTTATTTCAAACACTTAAAAAAATGTCTCATTTAATAGAAATGACTTTCAGATTGTAAGAATTTTCATTTTATTAAAAAAATTAGCAACATTCATCTTTCAACTACAAAAAGAAATATTGTTTTAGCAGTCTTATTAAAATAAAAAAAATAATGAAATCATACATATAGATTTGATTAAATTTTACATTTTCTTTTTCAGATGCTGTAATAATAGCATAACAGGTGCATAATAATTTTATGTTTCAGTTGTAAAATAAGGTTAAAAGATAAAGTTTGAGTTGAACTTCTAGTTATCTAAATCTTTCAAAACATATATGCATAGCATTTTGCAACATTAATTCTCAATTTTTTTTAATTAATTGCTGAAAATATAACATTATGAAATATAATATGGGAATTTATATTTCATAGGAATAAAATACAATTTAATAATTATTTGAGAATAAATGAATCAACTTTAAAGTATCAAATATCGGCCTGGTTCGAAAATTAAATCATTAACCAATTTTATCTGTTAACATGAAATGTACAATTCCAGAAGAAGAATTAATTCCAAATGGATATTATATCACAGCCTCATTTTCAACATTTTAGAAAAAAACTTAGTGAATTTTTATCAATAGAAGAAGATGGGACTCAGTATTGCACAGGATGTAGTAAATTTTAATTTTAAACTGGAGGCCAAATTATTTAAAATCTTATCAATTATCTTGTTCTCCAGAAGTTTATGGAGTTTGGAAAAATTTGTTTTATTAATTATATCTCCATTTATACAAATTATAAGTAAAATTTTGTAATTAAATGTTTTGTATACTAGTTTTTTTTAAGCAAATTAAATTATCTTTATTCATGAGCAGTATTTATACTATAAAGAACAATATTTTAGTAGTAAAAAATTTAGTTAAAATTCTGCTGAGATTAAATGGATAGTTTAAATTTTGATTACATACTCGTAAAAATCTGTTTCTTACATGCTACATCAGATAAGGTACAAGATTACAAAGATGAAAGAGAGCACATTGTTACATACATAATTTGTTCAATTAATACATTTACAAGCTTATGTTTCACAATACAAACTTTATTATTTTTTACAACTATGCACATTCCCTTTAAAGATTTTTAATTAGAAATATAAATTTCTCTGAAAGCATTTTCACAATATAAGTTTTGATTTTTTTAAATGAAATATTTACTATATTTCATTACATTATTATTAGTTTTCTTTTATAAAACTGCCTTCCATTTTCTTTTGGATATTTAAACACGATAGAAGGATAGTTTTACTGTCAGGGACTGTCAGAGTTTTACTATAATGGCAGCTGTTTTGCAGTTACAATCTTTATGGTTCCCTCTACATTTAAAGCTATTCAATTAGATATAAACTTATGAAATGTAATATTTTATATATTAAGGCAGCCTTCAGGAATTATTAAATATCTCCATGTTTAAATTCAAATGAATAAAAGCCCACACTTTATAATAAAACTGTTGCAATATACCAAATTATACCTTAGTAGTGTGACAATATTACTATCTTCAGCACTATCAAAAATATTAAATGCAGAAAATTAATGTTATTCTTTTTTGTTTCAGTGATATGAAACATATATGTAAGTGGACAAAAATCATTTTACGTACTTTGTTTGCCAAAACCACATTTGAAAAAAATAAATAAAATAATAATAATAATAAAAAATTTGCAACAATGTCCCCAACCTTCCCTTACAAAAGACTATCTCTCTTTAAAAATAATTGAAAACTTTATTTGTAATAGAGTCATTAACATTGTACAGATATAAAGTTTAAATATTCCTTTTTTTTTTTTTTTTTACAGAATTAAATTACAACCCAAATAATTATGATATTTTCATGATGATAATAACATATATAAAAAAAATATTGCATTATTAATATGAATAATAGAGTAAAACAAAGAAATCATTTTTTTGATAACTATCATACTTACAGTTACAGGAGAATCCACTCTCTGCACATTACTTTCTTCAACTAATATTTCACGTGCTTTAGCACACAGAGCTTTAACCTCACTCTCTTTTATAATTTCACAACGCCGCAATTGTTCTATCTGTCGATCTAAATCGCTACAATCTTCCATAATAGGATCTAAAAGGAGGAAAAATCTTAATATCATTCATGATATTTCATTACTTAATGCTTTTAAACGTATATTAGTACTTATATATTAAACATAAGCTTTTGATGAACTTTTGGTTTACCAAATATGAAAAACATAATAAAAGCCATGATGAATATAATCTAATTTTAGTTACATATAATATGACATGTTTGGAGATTTTTTGAGAAATATTTGTTCAATACAATGAATATGAAAACTTTGGCGATTAACTGCTGGCATGCAATTAATACGCAAGTATAAAAAATCATATTTTTCATTATTTTTAAAAAATTTCTTAGGTTAAAAATAAAGCAATCTTATTTAAAGATTGTTTGCCATGTAGAAATATTTAGATATCAAGGAATATTTTAATAAAAATATATCTTATAGCATGTAATAATTTTAACAGGAATACTATATAATTTGAAGATGCAAATAAATACTACACATTATTAAATCCTTATGGATTTAAAAAAAAATTAAAATTAGAAGATTTTAACAACATATTTAAAGATCTATAAATTTCATTTCATTTTCAGAGAATGACAAGTTTATTTTTAAAAATGTTTTACAATTTCCATATTAAAAATTTATTGCAATCATCAGAATTTAACAGTTGTTATATACCTCTAGATTCTCATATGCCAATGCAATATATTATAATTTTTGGCCATATAAGAAAATTGAATATGCCATATGGCACCAAATTGCAATTTTTTAAAAAGAAAAAAAAAAACCATCAAATGTTTTAATCTTTTTAAAAAATTTCTTACAGAATATTAGTTAGGCAAGTTTTAATAGCTCCGGTTAAAAAAAATTTCTGTCTATTTATTTAATTAAGTTTGGAAAGAGTTTGCAGAAAAATTTACTACATTTAATTTTTTTTTTAATGCGAGATTCCTAACCACTTATTTAAAATTTATATATTTGTTCAATGTAGTACTAGACTTTTTTTAAAAAAAAAATTGGGTAAAACAGAAGAATTGAGTACCATGTTTCATACTAAAGGGAAATTTTTTTTTAACTAAACCTATTAAAAGTTACAACTAACTTATATAATAAGAAATAATTGTTACACCATTTACCTCCGGTACTCAACTCTGTCAGTCATTGTTATTACTGACACAATTGGATAAATAAAATCAATTCAAATTTTATGATTTAAAAAAGATATATATTCATTTCTTTTTTTTATTTATTACAAAAAAATAGTAGAAATGATAAAATCGCCTAAATAGTCATTTTATAAGAGAAGATTTAATTGGTACATTAAAATATAATTTCAGTTTATACATTAATAAATTTCAGAAACTCTATGGGAGTCAGATGAGGTTTTTTTTAAGTATTCATTAGTTTTGAATTTTTTTTAAAAAAATAAATGGCCCACTTTCAAATACAACAAAACTATTTATAAATCATGAACAAAAAATAAAATTTGTAAATAACCAGATATTATTTTTAGAAAGCTGCTTTAATTTATTAAAGAAAATAATTAATTACAAAAACATAATGAATGTAATATCAACGAATGAACAATAAACAGATTATGAAATAAACAATGCATATTACTTCCTAAAAATGTTTAAGAACCTTTCATTATAATTACCTCACATTTTTACTATTAAAAGCACTTCCTATTGCATGAATCATAAATATAAAAACAACACATTATGGGTACAATTTAAGAACTTCAAAAACGTACGATTACAATAAAGCGTATTTGTAAATCTCTACAGAACTAAGAAATCATTGACTTCCTACCTTCAAACAATACTGTGGCAATTCCAAATAGAAACTACAACTCCGAAAGTGCAATGCTTTTTATAATATGATAAATAAACAATTCGATTTGTTAAATTATTTAGATTCTATTGAATCTTTAAGCATTTGACAATTGTTTCTCTCCCCAATTCAGGTTACGCTAGCATAGATGGAAACGATTAGAACGATTACTATGTTGTTGCCACAAAAATCGATATCAAAAATTACTGTGCAAAGCTCAATTGGCAAAATGGATAATATCAATCCAGACATTATTTCGACGAAATTTTTTATTAAAAAAGAAATGATGAAACTAATACTCTGATGCTATGCAATTACGTCACGTCACATTGCAAACCATGATGCAAAAAGGCAATAAGGCATAGCTCAGGAGCTTCAGTGGAAGAAAAAAGGAGGGGAAGCATGGCACTTGAAATTGTAATAAAATAAGTTTTTTTGTCATTGCTTATTTCATAATATATTATATATCCGGTGTTTTATTGTTAATAGAATAATCTGAAAAACGGTAAATATAACATAAAAAAATCCTAAACTCTTAGATTGAAATTGAGTTTTTGATATTAGGAATAGTACTTGGAAATATTGAATAATAAATATCGGATATCGTTTCAAGGATATAGTACAATATTAGAAAATCTTCGAAATTTTAAAACCCATTGATATTGTAAAATTTTATACAGAAATATTAATTTCAGTTTAATAATTTATTTAATTTGAAAAGCTATAAAAAAGAATGAACTAGATTTTTAATATTTTATTTAAATAACATGCAATATTTAAAAAAAATACAAAAAAAGTTATGAAGCCATTTATTTTTTGTTATTCCACATTCACTTGTACATGCATAAACATCAATTTTGTGATTGCATATACAGTTATTCAATAATTAAATAACTGCATAATTTATGTACTATGTTTATATATATCTTACATGTAAACGGCAACTAAGTACAGTGGGCCTCAAAATTAAATATACCCTTTGAAAGTTTCACATGTTTTGTGAATAAAAAGTAAAACTTTTCTCCGAAATAATCGAATTTTCCATTCCGTGTCTCTCCCGCTATGTGAACAAAAAAATTAGCGTCATTCTTCCTTTTTTTTTCTTTTTCTTTTCATAGAAATAATGAATATGAACTTTGCCGAAAAACGATGTTATAAAATTGAGTATGCACTTAACGAATTTGTAAATTTCTTACTATCATTTTTTTTAAAGAAATTCTTTAAAATATTATTACAATTGTGCATGAAGATTATAAACATAATAATAGTTTTTCATGATTATAATTATTGTTTATCAACCTTAAAACCTCGTAAAATGAACCCTAGGAATTAAATTTCTGAAAACGAATGTTATTTAGTCATCAAATGGCAAATTTCTTTGAGAAATTGCGTTGTTAATTGGGAAAAGTCATGGCTGTGTTCAAAGAATAATTCAGAAATATCGAAAATCTGGATCTTTAGTCATTATTCCCTTAAGAGAAGGCGTAAGGTAATTTTAAGCAGTACTGCAAAGAGAAAGTTTATATGTCCAGTAAAAAAAAACAAAAAACAAATCCGAATTTAAGCGCTCCAAAACTTGCATTGAAAGTGAAAGAAACGTTTCAGCTGAAACTTTAGACGTGTTTTTCATAACACAGGATTTCACGGCCGTTCTCTAATAAGAAAGTAACTCTTTTGTTACGTCAATAGAATAAGACCTTCTTTAGAAAAAAAAATCATATTTCAAAAATGGAATTATTCTGGGACACTGTTCTATTCCTCAATGAGAGCAAATTCAATCTGTACGCAAACGGTGGACGATATCAGGTGTGGAGGGAAACTGGGAAAGAACTAGATCCTAGGAATACCGAAAAGGTGGTTAAGTATAGTGATTAATCCGTCCTCGTTCGGAGTTGTATGGTAATAGAAGGTGAAAGAGAACTTGTCATCATTGATGACATAATAGATAGAATGACATATCTTGACATCTTAAAGAATAATTCACAAAAAAGTGCCGAAAAAGTAGGACCTGGTCAAACTTCGTCTTCCAGCAAGACAATCACCCGAAACATACCGCGAAAATAATCAAGTTGTATTTATTGTATCACTGCAAGCAGCAACTTCCATTATATTCTACTCCAATCTTCAGACCTATATATCATAGAAAAATTATAAGCTGAGTTGAAAAATCGTGTCCATGAACATGACGTGGTGAATAAAGTGGATCCAAAGAAAGTCTTAAAAGAAGAGTGGGAAAAAATTTCGGTTGAAACAACAAAAAAAAGGTGGAATAATTGCCTAAAAGATTGCGAGCCTGTGATCCAGGCAAAAGGGTATATGCAACAAAATATTAATTTGCTATTTTTATGAAATTATAGTCTGTGTATTTTCTGTAGGCGGTTCAAGGTCACATTTTCTACCCCGTTACTGGTACCAGACAACCAATAACGAGGTAGAAAATGGGACCTTGAACCGAATACAGAAATTACACAGACTATAATAAAGTCGTATACTCAATTTTGTGGTATAGTTTTTTCTCCAAGTCTGTATTTTTCTCTCCATTTATTATTAAAAAAAAAATTCAATTTTGTAATTCTTTTCTTTACACATTGGAAAAGGAGGACAAACAGTACTAACAGTAAAAAACACGATTTTCTTATAGCAAAATTTAGCTCGTTAGGTAAAAGCCTGGCGTTGATCGAGATTAAAATCTTTTCATAAATATTTTTAAAGTAAAAACTAAATTTGTATGAAATTTTATAATGTACAAAAACTTTTTTTCGTCTAAAGTGTTTAACCCTTTTCACTCCAAAAAGTAAGATGCCTAATTATACATATGAGAGTGTAAAGATTCCTTTTCGTACCTAAAAATCTATAAAATTCCTACACATTAAATATAAGAATTTTGCTGTTATAAAACTTTTATAATATTCATCTAGAAAAGCTACGAAGACAGTAAATCTTTCAGAATGGCGATTCAGATCTGACATAAGATTGCAAAGAGTAATTAAAATTAAAACATCAGATGAACTACAGAATTTTCAAAAACTGCCGATGTCTATTCTATAATTTATATTAGTACCGCAAATTTTGTTCACAAATGCTTATGTATAAGAAAAATTGTTTTGTTTGAATATGAGCCATTGACCAAAGCTTGCTTTTAAGAATAATCAGATCATTTGAAAAAACAAACAAACATTGAAATCATTTTGAAAAGACGCGTTAAAAGATAAATTTTTAAAAAGAACGATAAAGCAATTGAAAGAGTTTTAAAAGGGCAAAATTCAAGCTATCTTTTAATTGAATATTTAATTAATTAATTTTGTACTTTAAAAAGTAGACAGAATTATTTCTCATATATGATTGTACAAAATATAAAAGTTTGATCTGGTTGTTTAAGATTAGATGAGGAGCATTGTACATACAAGTACTTATTACAAGTACTTATTTACATTAAGGTGAGGTATCGAAGTATTGGTCTTGCTTTCAAGTAATTTTCAAAAAGAACTTACAGCATAGGACACATAACTTTGTTTCTTATGAAATATCAATGCCATAACAAACGAAGCTTCATTATTTACAAGATTCTTGACTCACTGTTTCGTAGAACAGCACAATAGTTCTACGAGCAAATTATCCTATCAATCTCATCGATATTGTTACATTTAGTAGAGTTTGTAAACTGGAGCGTTTTAAGACATTATAATTACTCGTGTTGAATCATATGCCTTCATTCTTCGAAATACAATACAACTTCCATTCACGAAATAAATCCAGCTTTAAAGATCGCCAATAAACAAACTTTCTCACAGGAATTAATGATAAATGAAGTAATCTATTACTAGTAACATTCAAGTATGGACAAAAATTGGTAGAATAAACTGCATTTTATTTTAGAATATAATTTCCCAATTTATTTCCTATTTCTAAAAATGAAACTGATTCTCAGAAATTGGAACCATCAAAAGTTATATTTTCTTTTGTTAAAATCATATAGCATTATTTTAAAAGGAAAAATTGAAAAGCGAGTTTTGAATATATATAAAAAAAAGTAAGCAAACATTCATTAAGAAATATAAATATTCCAAAGAAAAAATTAGCTCTAGAAATTAATAGACAAAAAAATATTGCCTTTATAGAAAAATTCAAATTTTTTAAAAATTTATTAATTATACATTTTTACCAATTTTTTTTAAAAAAAAAGAGCCTTAACTTTTTTTTTGTTCAAACTATGAATGTAATATATTCATTTACTATGTAACAATTTTTAAAACATTATGGAAAAACAACTTTTAAAATTGAAATATCAGATTTTGTTAGAGTTATCTCCTCAAATATACAAATATTTCAAACAAAATAAATTTTACTACAAATGTGTCATTAACGTTTATTAATTCACAAGAATATATTTCTTTGGTACAGATCACATCACTATAAATAGCAGAATACATAAATTTAAAATCTATTTAAAATTATTATAAATTGCAAAAATGCTTTTGCTAAAATAAAATTATAATAAAATAATCGAATGAGATTGTAAGTCAATTACAACATTAAAAATATAAAATAAATAAAATGTAAATAATGCCCTTTATTTTAAGCTAAATGCAAAGGATTATATTTCAATACTGATAACATTTGGATTGCTTTATTTCTACAGATAAATAAATAACAAGATCTCGGAGATGACTAATTATCCCTGGAATAAAAAAAATTAAAAAAATATTTATTTAATTCATAAAATAAACTATTAAATAAACAAAGGAAAATATGAAAAATAATTGTACAAAGTCACAAAATAAATTGAATACTTTACAACTACTAGAGATTCAGTTTTCTATGCTATTTATTTATCTATGCTGATATGGGATAGATAAATAAATTAGTAACATTGCTCTTTGGAAAGTCAGCATTCTACACTAAATGCAAAAATACTTTACACAAACCTAATATTTAGCATATATACAGAAAACACTATCTCAGAATTAAGTTAATGCAATACAACTATAGATCTCTTTCTGTTTTCTTTCAATGTTCCTCATGAACACTGAAAAGGCTAAACAGACATTGGCAGTGTTATGAGGCAAAATACATCTGGATTTAGATAATCATGAGAAAGTACAAAAATGAAACCTATATACAATACAAATCCATTTTCTAAATTTCTAAAAATAATAATTCCTCTATAAATACAATTTTAAATTTCAGATTCTTAAAAAAATGTACACAATTACTAGCAAGTTATAAAATGATTGTTTGCAAATTTACCTTTGAAAAGGTTTAAGTTATTTAGCAGTGAAATAAGTGGCATTTTGATTTAAAAATTTATTACAAGGAGAAATAAACACGTTGATGAAGGGGAATACTTTCTTTTTCAAATGATTCGATTATCTTCAGTGAGTAACTCTCTAAAAGTGTTTGCTAAAATAAGTTTTCATTCTTAAAAAAAATTCTTTAAAACTTATTACATGCAAATAATTAAGTCGTTTAATGCAATTTAACTATAAATGAATTAATTGAAACAATTTTCAAAAGCTTTTGAATTATTTGGTTTTGAGTTTTATATTAAATAATACTTTTGCTAGAAAAAGCCAAAGAAAATACTAATCAATAACTGCAAATTCGATTAGAGGAAAAATAATCAAATGCCATTATTCAGAGAGAGCAAAGTATCATATGATTATTTTGCTTAAAACTACCATAATATAAAATACTGAATAGTATACAAAGAATTCAAATAAAGGTTACAAGCAGAATTACTAAACACTAAACATACTTAGGATTTGCACAATTCATTATAAGAGTTCAATGTTTCTTTTTTTCAATATAAACCCAATAAAATAAAAAAAAAATGATATGAATAAGCTCACACTATATACATTTATAAATTAAGGGGAAAATTACACATAACACAATATGAAATTAGAAATTTAAGTAACGTATGGGAATTATTCAAAACATGCAAAAATTAATATAAACTATATTGCAAATATTTAATCTGCTTTTAAACTTGCTTTCTATGGATTTTTATTAATATTATTTAAATGAGTTTCATTTTTCAACAGATGTTACGTTTATAACAAGGCGACATAGCAAAGTACAAATTATTTTTAAACATCACACTACTTATGAAAATAAGAAATGTCAATATAGTTTATAGATTATATATTATATATATAGTCCCCTAAATTACATAAAATATACTACAAACAGTCTTAGATAAACATATGCAGCATAAGTTTAAAAGATATTGGTGCAATAATAAAAAATATTAATGGAGGATCTTGAGTATATGTAATTATAAAGAGCTTACTGTATTAGTTAACACCTTCACTGTAGTGTTTCAATATATTCAATAAAAGTTCAAGCAGACATCCTTCAATACAATATAGTGAAAGGTTTACCTTCACACACAAAAAATTAAAATATCATCAACTTAAGGTTTAACTTAAGTTGCATAAAGAAAATATCATCTCAAACTTTTGCTTCTGCCTGATATGTTGCAATTTCAACCAAGCTGTCATCTTAGAATAATATGACTAATACTGTGAAAAAGAATAAGAACTGATCTGATGCATCATATGAAAAGTTTGTCAAAACAGAGAAGTGTTAAAAGAAAAATCTAATTTCACAAAATGTATCAGATATGTTAAAAAGACTGATATTTCACTAATGTTTTGTATTTTTTTAATACATATAATTGCTAATTATAAAATGTATCATATAACTGGTTAATTATTTACCTTTGAAAAACTACAAAGATTTAACCCTGAAGCTTCAGTTTATAAATTATTGTGCAACTTTTGTGAATATCAGATTTTAGCTTTCAGGCTTAGATTAAATGAGTATAATTATTAATATAAAATCTGTTTTTATAGTATAAGAAAAAAAATATTTTCAAAACAAAATTTTGATAAACGATTCACCATAAAGTCATGACATCATAATAGCGATTAAAAGAATGTTTTCAAAATGCAAAGTAATTCGTGTAGATTGCCATATTTTTAAAAAAAAACAGAAGAAACAAGATCCTGTACATTTTCATCCATGCTTTAATATGCCAAAATTTTTATATTACCTTTTTTTGAATAGAAATTCTGATTTATAGCTTTTTTTCTTTGGCACAAAAACTTTACATTTAGAATGTTAAACATCATATGATTTTCTTATTAAAAATGATCCACAAAATTACACAGCAAAATAGTTATTGTCCTTTAGTTTTTTTTATGACGATTTTTGAAAATATTTTTCAGTTTCATTGACAAACTAATAAGCAATGCTGTTACATGCACAATAAAAAGCAAAATATTTGATTGAAGAAGTTCATCACTAAAATAAATTCATTCAATAATTCATCTAATATTTATATAAAATCAAATAAAATTATTTGCATGATTTTATTAGAAAGTACAACACATGGAAATTGAATATTTACAAATGAAATATTTCTGACTAATTAAAATGACTAGAAAGAATACAAAATATTTTATGCAAATATAAAAACTCATAAAATATTTAATAAGCACAAACTCATCCTAAAACAGATAAGAAATCAAAATTTGTACATTTCAGATAATGGTAACCAGATTGCTTCAAACAGCTACAGTTAATTGCTTGAAATGATTTCACTCCTAATAAACTCTTTATTTTATGCAATTTAAAGAACATTTATTATGATTTAATTGTAAAAACATATATTGTTAATTTCAAATCAAAATTGCAATACTTCAGGTAAAGTTAATGAATGTTTGTAATTATACATTTCCTAAAAATAGTTTTTAACCATTCTTTGACTATTTATATAATATTTCTACCAGTTTAAGTGATTTATTTCACTTTCATATAAGTTAACAAGAAGGTAATTAGGAACCGGAGTAAAACTATCTGGAGAATTATAATAGTAAATCAGTCAATAATTGAATATTTACAATTAATATGATTTCAAAAGTAAACTAATAACCTCCTAAGTATCTAAAAATCAAGATCATACTTTATATTTATATATATAATTTATTAGCCATTCCTAAGAGAATAAATGAAATATATCACTGAATCATTTTCAACATTCAAAAAATGATTCTCAGCACTTGATTCTCATCACAGAAATAAATTTATCTAAATTCATTTAATTGAACTATTTAAAATGCTAAAAAAGGCAAGTTCATTTTACTAAGATTTTATGCCTAATTAACTTCTAATTTAAGAAGAGGCATTTTTAATAGCTGCAAAATATTAATATTTAAAATTATCCTTTATAAAAAAATTTGGCAATTTGGCACATTAATGGTTCATAAAACTGAATTTCAAAAATGGAACATTAAATTTCGATGCTGAAATGCAGCTGCATTTTACAAATTGAAATTCCACCTTTGGAAGACAAAGAATTTCAAAATCCTAAAGATAATCTCGTTTTGCAAAATAGTGCACTATAACTCCAATTATCTGAATTAAAGAGAGTACGACCAATTCTTATATGCGGGAATTCAAATGACTTTTGACTGTGGATGTAGTAATCTGAGAAATTGGAATTTCTGAACATTGGTGACGGACAATTGATACCATTAATCCTCATCCCTTGAATGTATACGATGATAGTTAAAAATGTGCTGATACATTGCCAGCAATTTCAGGAATGAACATAAAATAAACTGAATCAATCTGAGATATCAGTTGGGCATGGAAGAGGGTTAGCATTATGATAATTAAAGAAATATTTAATAATTACTCTAGAAATGCATAACTTCATTATTTTTTAATACAGAAAATATTGTTCAGTATTATAAATTAAGCATTACCTAGAAATACAGATTCTTTCAATTCTTTAAGGGAAACATGTTTATAAATTCAGATCATAAATTAAAATTTCATTTTTACAATCACAATTTGATACAACACAGTGATAGTTATGATGAATTGACAATCACAAGATTTCATAATTTTGATCAAACTTTTAACAAAATTTCCAACTCAAAATCCCCCTCTCCCCATATATAATATAACTGAATATTATATATCTGAAATATAATTTTCCTATTAAAATTTTTTGATTTTTCAAGCATTAAATTTTCATATGCTGAATAATGGTAAAAAAAAAAAAAAAAAAAAAAATCTAAAATATTTTATCATATATATCCTAGAAAATATTTGCAGAGAAAATTTCAACAGAAAAGATAACTTTAAATATGGACTTTTAATTCAAGATAAATCAAATTCCAAAACAGAATTTAAAAAAAATGTTTACATTTTAAACTTTCAAATAGGCTCATAGCTATGTTACACCAACGTCTTAAAAAACATTGTGTACTTTCTATTCCAATACTTATTTTCTTTGTAGCTATATTTTTATTGTCAAGAGAAAATAGTTTTTATTAAGTACACTATTAAATCACTCATTATTTATATTTTACATACATACTGTATTAAATTGCATATAACTTCTGTTAAAAGCTATCAGTTGTATTAAAAAGTTATCTAATAGTTTATTTAAATAAGGCAGGAATAGATTTTTAATACAAAAATAACAACAGCTACTACTTTTAGTTGCTAACAAGCAATGTTTGCAATGGACATTCATCAATATATTCTAACTGAGACTTATCAATCTTCCTTACTTGTGACATATAGATTTAGGTTTTTGGTCCATTAATGCAAATTTAAAAACAATAAAATTAACAGGTATCTAGTTTAATTTTCAAAAAGTTTAAAAATCCTTTTCAATACTTTATAAATAGTAATATAGGGGAAAAAAAAAAACGCAATAGCTCCTGAAATCAATAAAATTATAGTAGAGTATATATAGATTTAATAATTAAATAAATATTTTATTGCATTTGATGGTTTGAGGGAAATGCATGTTTTGAAATATTAAAAACTTCACTATGTGGAAAAAAAGGGACCTATAATAAACATCCATCAATTCTCTAGGTGATGAAATATTTTATCCTTTATGCCATTTACTCAGCACTTGCTTATTATCTAACTGATTTTAAGAAGTAAAATAGCAGAAAATCAGATGAGGATTGAAGAAGAGATCATTACATTTAAAGAAGCAATATAATATGGTATTGGCAAACAAGGAATTTTGAGACCATTTTTGTCCACTACCGATTCAGCTGTTACAGAAATATGTTTAAAAATTTTATTGCTCCAAAATTTAAAAATTAAATAATCAAAAATATGAGGCTGTTGAAAAATAAATTGTTATAAAAATTGTTCAGATTGCATTCTCTATTTTTTTTTTAAACTTAAGTAATATCTTTCAGTTACTTTGATCTTTTTCGATATCGGACCTTTCTATGTATATCCATTTTCATCTTTAAAGGTAAAATATCGCACATGCAAAAAGTAATCCTCATATAATAGAAAAATTAGGGACCTTTGCAAAATAATAAATGAAAAAAAAATGCCCAGACGTGCATTAGCAAACTTTCGAGAATGACTCTAAATATATGTGAAGCATATATGAAAATAATCATCCTGAAATATTTACAAATAATATCTTCAACTAATTATTTCTATGGCAAACTATAATAATATACTGCTTCTTCAAAAAACATGCATTTCCTGAAGATAATCCTATACAAATGTCGGATAGTAATGTTGAATAGAGATCTTATATGTAAAAAAGTAGAAAGAATCTTAGCTCTTGTATAAATATCTTGCAAATTTAATTCAATAATTAAGAATACAAGGGATTTTATAAATGAGATCAAATTAAGATAATTAGCAAATCATAAATGACTGTAATGAAAATATATCCTCATAATTTTGTTAAAAGCAGTATTGTTAATACGCAAAATAATTCCCACATTTAATTTCCATTATATGGAATTTCCAGAAAAATCTGACAAGCATTAATTGGTTGCTAAGACATAGAAGATAATTAACAATAATTGAAACACACAGGATCATAGACTTCACTTATAGTAATATATATATATATATAGCACTAAAAGAAACAAAGCAACTATCTCAAAAACATGATGCCTGATATGTAATAAAAATCTTGTTCATGGGATTTTTCAAAACATGGTGCAGAAAAAAATTACCAGATATGAGCCACAATATCATTTAGTATAGAAAGATGGCAGCATTCAGATCTATTTTCCTACGTTTATATGCCATAAAACCAACTTGCCGTCAAAGTATTTTACCCATATTAATGGTTTTAGAAATAGTATACTTTGAAACTTTTTGGTTTTCTTAAATATGCTAATCTATGAGAATCACAGTGATTAGTCATTTAGCAACTATTTGCAACTTCTTCAAGCATTTCATAAACTTTAAAAATTGCCAAAAGGCATCAGCTAAATGCTAAATACCACACCTGCATTAGTTTGATGACCATTCTAAATATTGTGATGAATCTCAATCGTAACAGACAAAAGTAGTTGAATATTTACAACAGGTACATTAATATTAAAATTTTTAAAAGTGAGGAAAAACAGAATGAAACTAAAAGTGCGGTTATTACACAATGAATGAAGAACTTTACAGCATCATAATAAATATAAAGATTCCAGGACATACAAGCATGAAAGTTTATATAAAACTTTTACAGTTAAAAATTATTTAAAAAAAAAAGCAGGCATGGATGGGATACTAAGGTATGGAAGAAAAAAAATTGTTATTTTGAACAACTTTATTTAACATGAAATGTGTTTAAATGAATGCAGCTTCCATGCAATAAACTTTAGCAAAATTTCTGCACTAAAATATGGAAGACATCAATGAAAAATTCGTTTTAAATCTGAATTTGTTCCATCTGAATAAACAAGCACTAGAAAAATCAATTTTTCTTCATGAGGGGAAAAAATGACAATAAGAACATGCTAAACAATTTGGAGAATAAATTTCTGATGAAAATTATTTCATATATTAAACTCAAATTTCAAATCTGGTGATTGTCAAAAGTAAGACATTTGGATAGTTCTAGGCTTAAAAAAATGCATTGAATAATTTTGGAATTTAAGAATCTAGCAGAAAAAAAAAATGCTTGAAATTTTCCTTAACACATTTTATGAACACAGCACAAAAACATCGCACAAATACTCAAATTCATTTCTTTGGACTCTTTTCACTATTTGTGAAAGATAAAAATAAATGATTTAATAGTTTACATCTTTTAATATCTCCGTTATATAAGTAGTTTATATCTTTTATTTGCTCATTGCTTATATGCTAGTGATTGTAAAAGTAATTCAATAGATCAGATTTTCAAAGACAAATGAAACAAAAATATAAATGGCACATCTAAACTGAATACTTTCAATGCACAATGCAAATTTGATAAATAGCTCAAAAAGTTCTCAATTATTCTCTCTGTTTACAGATAATTTATTTGATTATGATTATATATATATATTTCCTCATTAATTTACTTTCGACACCTTTTACTTTACCTAACTATTTATTTAAAGAGTGTTTCAAAAAGTACAATTTTAAAAGTGTAAAAAGGCAATAACATTTATTGTTTTACCACTAGTTCAAAAAAGTAAATCCAAATAATCTAGACAGTATGATATTCGACCAATAAAGCCTAAATCGCTGTATAATAAAGTATATCAGAAAAATTTTATACAAATCATGGGTAATAAGATAAAATATAATTTCAATAAAAATGAAAATTTTCTTGCAATAGGAAAATTGGCAGTTTTGTCAACATAAAAAAAATGGACCACAGTTCTAATGGTTAAAATACACATCTAAAAATGGCAATGTACAATGTCTACAAACTGTAAAAGTTGTCCGCATTTGAGAACTGTACACTGGTACATGTATGTCAACTTTCATTTACTCAAGTAAGGAAACATGGCAGCTTGTGATAATAATGAACTAGAACTGCCTACTTATTTAGAAGCTGCAACTTTAGACAGCACCTAAAAATGCATATAACAAAAATATTAATGCATGCATCTCAAACCAAACATCAATGGAATACAAATCCTATTAAATAAAATTTTAAACCTATCACATTTGCTAAAAGTATAATGATTTTTTTATAAATTATAATAAAAATCAAATGCATAATACATCAAAATTATATATATATATAAGAATGCGTGACATTTTTATTAGCTTTTATAGGATATAAAATGAGTCACTGAATCTGTCAAATCTCATTTATCTTGGTAAATATGCCACACATACACATGCAAGCATACACAAAAGATCCAGTTAAATTAGGTAACTGCGCAATTTCCAATCTTGATAACTATTTGAAGTTTCAAAGGCAAATAAATGTTATATGAAAGCACATTATTAAATAGATAATACAATAATTTATGTCATTAAAATTTTGAATAACTCTGGAAATACATTATTGAATGATTTATAACACCCCCACACAAAATAAGTAATAATTGATTGAGATTCCAATTCAAGAAACAGAGAAATTACTAGAAATAAAAAGTGAAGACATAATTTAAAATAATTCAGGATATAATTATGATATACATAGATGGATGCAAATAAATATTTTCTAATAATTTAATTCACAAATAAAAAAAACTCAATCACTATGTAGAACATCTTTTACAGAGCTTTCCCTCTTATGCTTATAAATTTAGTTCACATTTTTTATGAGGAACATATCTAAGTTCCAAGAATTATGTGTATAACACCTAATTAAAAAATATGCAATACAAAAAACAAATCACGGAAGTAAAAAGTACAAATAAATAAAAAGGAAATAGGTTAATTCAATTTTGTGGGTAAGTTATATCAAAAAGAAAAATCGCAATAATAACAATTAAAAATTGCAGACACTGAAAGCAAATCGTAGAATGAAAGGAATAGAAATTATAAAGAATGTCATAAAACCTTGCTCATGAGGGGAAGAAATATGCCAGTAACATTTAAAATTATATTTTATCAACAATAGCAAATAAATTAACATTAATACATTGACTACCATGCTGAATTTCTTACTATGCCTGGCGGTTACCAGTGACATCACTGTTGTCAAGATATTCAATAAAAATGATTCACTCATCTAAAACATTTGTTAAAAATAAAATATTGCAAGAATAAAATTAAAAAATGAATACATAAATAAAAAATAAATAAACGAAAGATATAATATAGTTTTTTAATTAGGATTTTACGTCTATTGATAAGATTTTATATATATTGCCGCATTGAAGAAAGACAGTCGAATCTCCATGGCCGAATGGTCATGGCACTGGCCTCGTGATCAAGAGACCTGGGTTCGAATCCTGCTAGAGACAATGTGGTTAATAGTATATGTAAATACTTAATTCCTTGATTTTATGTTTTCCTTTATTTCATGTTCCAGAAGATACTGGACATTTCTTTAGTTTACCAGACAAGTGTTCTGGAATTTTCTTACTGTCTCCAGAAGAGTATTCTGGAACTTTCTCTGCTTGAATAAAAGCAGAAGATTTGTCAGTTACTGTATTCTCAGTTCTGAGTTCAGTTAATAAATTGGTTTAGCTCTACCTCTTGTATGTGTCATTGAGTTCTATACTATAGTTCTACGTGACAATATATATATATATATATAGGGAAAATTCAAATAAATCATAGGACAACCTGTATGATTATTTACCTTAGTTAAATCTACACCTGTCAAAGCATGGACAGATGGAGGTATTTGACTAACAAGTTTTGTTACTTCAGATGTAACTTGATCTGATCCACCAATCATTATTATGTCTTCAGTTTTGGCCAATGGGGCAGAAATTTCAGCTGCAATCTAGATTAAAAAACAAAACTAAAATAAATACATCCATTGAAAAGAAAATTTAAACATTAATGCACATTTTTGCTTAAAAATAGTTAAGAATAAACAATTCACAAATAAGCAATTAATATCTTGATAAATCCTGTTTTTTCACATAAACCACGTCGAGAAGCTTTTGTCACAGAATCCTCAATAACATATCATACATAGCAGTAAGTGACTATCACAGAAGTAAAATTGATGTTTGCAACCTATCAATTGAGACAGATTGCCAGTACACAGTTTACAGAAGAACAATTTTAGGTTGAAAAATAATTCATTTAGAACATATAAATCCTTTCGTGATTTCTATAAATTATTGGATACTTTATGGGCCTCGCTGCGAGTTACAATGAACTGTTTGGGCTTGTGCACCTTGAATTTCTTTCCATTGAAAAAAAGGTTACAACAGAAATTCCACTTTCAGAAAACAAAAACTAATCTTGCCAATTTTAATTGCGAGTCTTTAAAAAACTCTTTATGGAATTTATAAAGTTAAGATGCAACATGATGCTTTAGTTATGAAAATTTACTTATCAAACATTTTTAAATTGCAATTTTGAAAGAAATTTCTTAAACTAAGGGGAGCCCCCCCCCCCCCCAAAAAAAAAAATTAATACCAAGTGGATAATATAATGAAGAAAAGTAAAGAAATATTTTTTAAGGTTTCAAAATATGAAAAGCTATAAAAATGGCTCAAATTTAGCTTCAGACATTTTTAAATAAATAAATTGATAATAATTAAGCAAGACATATCCATCTTGAAGAATGTTAAGTTGGTAAAATTCTTGTGGTAGATTAATAGTTATAAAATAGGCTGATGTTATAATGTATAAAAAAAAAAGAGAAGCAAAGTAAAATTCTGTCAATATATTAAATACTGAGATAATATATAATATAAATAATATTTAAATTGAAATAATATAAACTGACAATCAAATTAAAGGAAATATTTTTATTTACTTTGGGAAGGGCATCCAAAACCAAGCTCATGATAGCAGCATCTCCATACTGTTTATATGCAGCTGCTTTCATTCGCATACCTTCAGCTTCAGCTTTACCAACTGCTTCAATGGCATAGGCTTCAGCTAAACCAATCAGCTTAATTTTTTCTGACTCTGCACGGGCAACATCAATTGTCTGAGCTCTGCAAAAGATTTAAAAAAAAATCACAATTCAATAGTATTGGGAAAAAAAAAAAAAACAGTAGAAAAGGATGAAAATTATATTATATCAATGCAACATTTTTTTTTCTTTCCATATAAACTATAAACATAATAAAAAGGCATGATTTAAAAATTTTTCATTCACAATTCATTTAAAAAAATTAATTGCAAGAGTATATTTTATGTCATAGTACCATGCCATTTTACACGAATATAAAATGACATGGTAAAAAATAAGTATGGGTTGCAATTGCTTAATCCATTAAGTTTCCAATTATTTCATGCATATGTCTTATAAATTACCTCAATTTGGATTTTTTTAAAAAACTTTTTTACCTCTTAGAAATTTTAGAAATTCTAGACAATATATTAGTATTTCAGTAACATTTTTTTAATAAAATATAAAACTAAAAGCAGTGTTTTTAACATTTAATACTCTTAATATAAGCATTTAATAGTTATGTGACATAGTAGTAAGATTTTTATGCATTTGTTATTTTAATAAATGATCGTTTGGATTCTGTTTTCCTCTGCCAATTAGCAATTAAATATGCTTTTGACAGACAATAGTTGTAAAGTAGAAAAAATTATATATTAATTCCCCTGTCTTCAGTTTTAAAAGAAATGTTATTAATCTTTTTACTTAAACACTTCATAATATTACCTTTTTCCTTGAGCTATAAGTTCAACCCTATAGGCCTCTGCTTCAGCTGGAAGACGCACCATAGAAGTTAATTCTTTTTCTTTTCTCAGAATTTCTTTCTCTTCAACAGCAATAAGTTTCTTTCTTTCTACTACATCTATTTCAATTTCTTCACTTCTTATCTTTTGCTTCATTTTTGCAGCTTGTAATTCATATGACAACTGAGCTTCTGCTTTCTTTAATAAAACAAATGAAGGAAAAATATAATTGTATTCCATAACTATAATATTACCAGTGAGAAATAATATTTTTAATCATTTGTCATTGAAACATCTATAAAAGTAATACCTTTGTATTCACTTCTGCATCAAAGTTGGATTTTTGGAGTTGAAACAAACGATACGAGTCTTCTATTTTGGTATTTGCACCATACTTGACATCCATTGCAGCCTTTTCACATTCAGCTTCCTAAAATAATTTCCACATATTCAACAAACTATGATTATATACATGATATTTTTAGAAAATCATTAAAATTCCATATTTATAATATTGAAAATACATCTAAAGTTTCTTTTTCTGCTTTTGAATTTTTAACAATTCTATTAGTTATACACTCATTAATTATCCCAACAATATAAATAAAATTTATATGCAACTCATTTAAAAATGACAAAGAAAAAATTAAAGTATAACATCTTAAAATATAATTTATAAAAGAAAATTATTTTTTTACTCTTTATATAGATTTTTAATTTGTGCAATTTCAAAACTGTTTTAAACAATGAAAACAATTCATACTCTGATGCCAGCATCCCTATTAGCTTGTGCAACGCCTACATCTGCATCTCTCTTCACTGCTGCAGTACGTGCTTTTCCCAATGAAGCTAAGTATTCAACTCTATCAAATACATCTTTGATCGTAAAACTGAGAATTTCTATACCCATACGTCCCACATCAGGAGCTGCAACTTCTCGAACTAGAGAAGCAAACTGATCTCTATCTCGATAAACTTCTTCTACTGACAAAGTACCTGAAATGTTCATAAACATTAATTTAAAATTTGAGAACAGTAATTACAAAATCGCCATAGAAAATAAATATCTTGAATTCTCTTAAATAAGTTAATACCCACAATTGTTCCTGTATATCCCAGAAAAGCAAGTGAATGAATTCTTTGCAGTATTTAAATATATCAATAACACATTTGGATGTCTCATAAATCTATTAATGCACCAGATAATGTGCCTACTTACAGAAATTTATAAACATCAATTTTGACATACTTGAAATAATCTAACTTGAAAATAAACTGTCAAATATGCTAATAAACATTTTATACACATTTTACAAACCAGACAATTGCATATGAATTTATCTCCATTCTTTAATAATATTCATACATGAGATTGTTTTAGCATTTGCCAATCATGCAACATTTTATATTAATCCTATACAATAAACAGACATTGAACAGTAACAGATATTTTATATATTTTTTAAATGAATAATCAAATGAAAACAGAATGAAATATGTAATTTAATAAATGCATATCAAAGCATTGTAGATCACTCCATTGATTTCCTTTTAAAAACTTTATTTTAGTACTGATTCTAATGCAAATTATTGAATTTGTGGTAATGCCAATAGAACCATGTTAAAAGCATTTTCCATCATTGAAATTAAAATATAATTACTTAAAGAAGGAACAAAGACAGCTAATAGGTTCACATTATATCAGAAATAGAGTCAAAAATTATAAAATAAATAGCAATACTTATTATTTAAAAGCCCAGGATGAGTTTAGCAGTTTTGAAAATAAAATTCTTTGTGATATAACTCTATTAGAGATGACAAATGAATTGATTTGTGTGTGTGTGTGTGTGGGGGAGATTAAACATACTAGGTATGAATGGAATAAAAATGAGGATTTTGGTTATCAGATTTTTGCTCAAAAATAATATATCACACAAAATATTCTATGAACATTATTAGAAAGAAAATTCAATAAAATCATAATTACATGGCAAATAATTCAATAAAATAATGTTTCGACCATTACAAATGTTGATGAATATATCTAAGAAAATACTTTTGAAAGCAAAATGTATACTTATTTAATTTTTCAAACATCTAATTATTTTGATTTTATAATTTTTAGGTTAGAAAAAATTAGCATGCCAAGTAAATGCACCAAATTAAAAAAAAATTTAATCATATCTCTGGGCATTTTAACCATGGATATCTTAAGAAATTATAGATGTAAATATGTTAAAGATTTTGAACAGAAATAGAGAAAAAAGTAGTTACTTTGCTCAGAGAATAAAAACAATCTGTACTTTTAAAATATTAATGAAAGTATTTACACAAGAAGTATAGGAACTATTTTGAAAATTATTTGTATTTTTAAATTAATTTATGATTCCATGATTATAACTGCTTTTTAAAAAAATAACATATCTATAAATTCATAACATGTACCTAAAAAAAATCATCCAAGAATTTTGTCGATTTTAATGCTAGAAATATTTTACAAACCTAATTGACTGCAACAATTTGTCCCAGACATGGGATAAATAGTAACAATAAAAATAACAGCAATTAAAATTATTTTTTCATTGTCAATTAATTTTTATTAATTAAATTAATAAGACATTTGGTAATAATGTTTATCTGTTATAGTGATACTAAATTGCATCAAGTAATTTATAATAAAAAGCAGATAAAATTATTGAACCAATCAATATAAAAATCAGACTTTATTAAAACTGCAGTTAGTGCAAACATATAACAGATCTTTTCCTATCAAACATTTTACAGATTTAGCCACTGTGCCCACTATTCCTCATCAGAATTGAAAGGCATGCAGAGTAGGAAATTAGATCTAACAATCAGAGCCAGATGAATCAAGGTTTAAAACTCAATTAAAAAAAAATGTTTTGTAAATAAGTAGGCCTGGAACACATCAAAACAGAAGATGGGAGGGCAATACCCTCCTGCAGGTCAGGAATTATCCCCATTATCTCATTGCCATTCAAAATTATGAGCTATGGCAATATAGCTCTGGTATTGTTTTTAAAATAAGGTAGAAATATATCACCAGAGTCGCTGTATCCATCTCTGCTAGCTAATAAAAACCATTCCTGTTTCGAAAATAGTATCTGAACGAATTTTCCCTCTAAAACCGTTTGCTTGCAATTTTTTCTCTCTTTTTGAATTTATTTGTTACCAATTAGTCCTCTCATTCTTTTTCTGGCAGGTCAATTAGAATGGCAGATTTTCTTTTGAGTAAGTCTTTCTAAAGTAAATCCTATGAGAAATATCTAATCTCTAAAGGTCATATTTAGAGTAGAAAGTGTGAATATAAATCAAACATTAAAATCAAGATACACCTGGCACATTGCAACATATTATAATTTGTTTTGTTATATAGTTTCAGATATTTTTGCTTATTAAGAAAATATTGCAATTATCAAAAAAATTAAAGTCATTTTAATACTTAATATAAAATAAGTAAAAATATTTTTTTTTAAATCAGCTAAATTATATAAAAATTTACAAAACATGTCCCCTCTATTAGTTAAAATGGAGCATATGCCTATAATTTCTCACTATTCGGTTCAGTAGCACCAATTGATGGAATTAGGATTCTCATAATAATCATATTTTGTGATAATATTTTTTAAAATCGAATGTATAACATTTATGGATTTATTTGCAATTGTTACAACAGTTCTCTAGTTCACCTATAATTAAAATTACTAAAATCACAATTTACCTAAAATAGCTCGCAAGTGTCCTTCAAGAGTTTGAAGAATAACTGATTTTATATGATCTACTTCTTTTCCTAAAAACTGTTCAGCAGCAGTAGCAAGAAATTCTCTTTCAGTCATGACCTTGCACTGAGCAACACCAGTTACTGTTAATGGCACACCTTGTGCAGTCTCAACATGTTCACAACGTGGACTTAATGTCATAACTTCCAGTGATAATCTGTATAAAAGATAAAACAAATATTTAAAATATATAAAAACTTCAGAAGTAAAACTAAAGTATATGAAGTCCTAGTTGAAATAGTCTACATACTTGCTGTATAATTCTATATACATATTGCATAATACTAAGTTATTGAAATTGAAAGTTTATTATCAATAATGATTGTAAAAAATTTAATCTTCTTGAACTTAACATAATGGGAAATTTTATGCACTAATTTTTGAAAGATCATGACAAATAATTAAAAAAAAATATTTTTTTTCAAAAAGAAATTTTAATTATTCTGAAAATTAACAAAGATATTCATTCCATAAAAATTTTAAAACTATTAACAAAACCAATATTCATAATAATCAAATAAGAGCTGTAAAACTGATTATAAACTTAACAGATATTCAATGAAGAATAAAATAAAAACCAGACTTAAAAAAAAACAATTTATTCTCTTAAGAAATTTGAGAAATCAAATTTAAAGAGGGTTAACTCTTTCTATGTGTTTTTTTATTTACTTCAATGCTAATAATTTCCTACACTAATCAGTTTAGTTGTTCAGTATTGATGAGCTTAAAAAAAAATCTATTACTTTGAAAGTCTTCTATCAAAAACAGGATAAATAATTTTTCCATTTGAAAATATCACCCAATAATGAAATGAACATGATATATATGTATCAATGTATATGACAACATAATATCATAAATTGTATTTAAAGGCTCTTTTTGTAATTTCACGATAAAAGAAAATAGAAATCAATTATTTACATAAAAAAAATTAGATATTGAAAGTTAGTCAAATAAGACTTTTAAAATATGCAGACATGGCATTTCAAAATTTATGAGTAATGTTATAACTGCTACCTATATCAAACAATAAGAAAAGATATTTATTTTTATAAACTTTAATAAAAATGATGTAAATATTTTTCCTTCCTTTCAACAAACTAGCATTCAATTTTGTTCAAATTTATTCAGATATAAATCATAGCACATAATATTGTTAATTTAAAATATATATGGAAAGCCAAGTTTGATAATAAACAGACATGAAGAGTAAAAATTTAATTATTTGCAAAAGCAATTCAGTTATTTTTAAAAGCATATTAATTACTGAATATTACAATTTGATTTACCTCTGAACATCAGTAACCATCCACCATGCCCAAGCCCATCCACCAACAACCATTTTTTTACCTGTATTTCCACAGCAGCCACCTAAGTAAAAAAAATAAATAATAATTTACTGAAAATGCCTCACAATTTATTAATATTTTATAATTATCAAATGCAAATTTTAATGCTATAAAACAACTGATATGCAAAGGCCGATTTCTAAATTAACGTAATATACAAAACGGCGAGTACTCTTTCACTTTAAACAAATGTAAACAAAATCACAAACTAATACACAAAGCATATGTTTGTAAGGCAGATCTCCAATTTTTCCCGAACAAATGAATGACTAAAATACTAATTGGAAGAACAAAATATGAAAATGGTAATCATTATTTACCTGACACAATAAGGGCTTCATTTGGCCCCACTGTTTGTACATTCCCCATTTTTTGGCAGCTATTGAAAACTACCTTTAGCCGATAACCATCATCTAAGATGGTTTGAAAAATAATTCATAATAAACTTATAAATAAATTCAACCTAAAGTATTTATAACATTTGTATAAATACAGCGTCAACTAGTCTATTACGAATGAAAATCACATTTTCCAAACTAGCCGGCTCTGAACTTCTTTTTTTTTATGAAACAAAAACCTTTTCCACTGTCAGAGATGTGGTAAAAGTTACAGTTAACGCAGGGTTTCCTTCCCCTCCTCTCCTTCTTAAAGATTATTTTTAAAGGATCTAAAATAATTTTTCGTCTTTTTACAAATACAATTTCAGCTTTTTTATACTTCTAATAGAAACGAAGAGAAGTTATTATTGTCAGCAGTTTTCAGTATTTAATAATTTCATGTTTACTAAAAAAAAGCCTTGGGTCTTATCTGCAGAAAGAGAAAGGTTTCTGTTTCGAAAATGTGTTTTCTGCTTATGTTTAAATTGTAATATAGAATTTTAATAATAATATAGTTTTCTATTATATAAAGATATTATTACGAATAAATAAGGCTCAGAATTGCATTCAAATCCCAAACAATTCAAACAAAGGACAAAAAAAAAAAAAAAAAAAAAAACAGAAAAAGACGGGATGGAATGTGGTGGGATGAAGAATTCAATGTTAGATTTATTTTTCTCCTAAAAGATTTTTTTAGAAAGATAATAATTTTTTTAAAATTAAAAATGAATCATGAAATATTTGTTCTTCAGCTGTGATGGAAGTTTGTTCTTTCATAGAATTCCAAACGATTTTCTATACTTTCACAGCTGGTATTGCATATTTCATTTTAAAAGTTTTCTTGCATCTGTGTTATGTGTGATTTAATCTTTCAATAAGAAAATACAGAAGAAAAAGATTTTACTAAAAATTGAGTAATTAGAAGATCGAAACGAATTTTCATAAAACTCTTTGTTTGTAATTTTGAATATTTGTTAAGACATAATATTTATGGGATGAAGGAAAACTGATTTTTCTTTAAATTAATGTGATATTAATTCATTAATATCAGGAAAAATGCAGAGAGAAGACTGTCGCTGCTTATTTCTCTCTGATCCGATTGAAGTGAGAAGAATTATAGAAGCTTTAAAGATTGCAAAGGTTATTTTACAGTTATCACTTCAAATTCAGACGAGTTTAATGAGAAGTTTCCCAGATGAAGAGGCAGCTATCAAAGCTTTCAAGATTTTCTTAGATCTTCCGGTATCAGCCTTAGCTTTGCAATATTCGCCTCATTTTTTAGCAACAGTCTTATGCTGTAAAAAGTCATTGGAATGTTGTTTAAGAGTTAAAAACTTGGCCGATATGTGTTACACAAAATATATTGAAACTTTTTCGACATTTTCTGTTCATGAATGTGATTCTAGCTTTATTTCTTTTTATAAGTCAGAAGTGAAAATAAACATTTTAAATTCCATTGGAGACTGTATCTGAACAAGTGTTTGGAAAAAGATAGAAATTGATATCATTGTTTTGTGACACGCCTTTGATGAATATTATATATATATATATATAAACTTTATATTGTATGATGTACGAGAATATGAGTAAATCTGTTGAAGTTATCTGCATAGTCAAAATAATTATATTAACATTTTCATGTATTTTTTTAGTATAAATATCTTTTAGATTAGTTTGCTATATCAACATAAAATTTTAGCATTGTAATATAAAACGGTTCGCTATTGCACTATTTATTTTGTAATTTTCACTTACATCCTAACATACATATATTTTAAGAAGCTTCATTTTTTTTCAACCATCTTTATTCAAACCTGAAAAAGCTGGTTCTTTAAACTTTTTTTCTTTTTATCCAACCATTTTGTTGTTTCTGATGACACTTGCCATGGAGAAACGCGCTGTTTCGAAGTCAGCGACTTGAGCCGATAGGGATCGTCTCTTGTTTTAGTAGCGTCAACTAGGAACAAGAGCGTGATTTTTCTACTCATGCATCACTCGTTCGCTTGCAATACCCCTTTTTACGGGGGGGGGGGCACATTCACACATCTGACAGATGGAACAGATGAAGAACGACCATTCCCGAACCGGGACTCGAACCCTGGACGCCCAGGTAACGGGGAAGACGCGCTACCCCTATGTCAGGATGCCAGCGAACATTTTGTAAACCCTTAAATGAAAATAATGATTTTGCTCTCTCTCTCTCTCTCTCTCTCTCTCACACACACACACACACACACACACACATTTTCCAAGTATTAATTTTAAAGCAACATAAATTACAGTCAATTGAATCCAGTTTCTTGAAAAATAAAAACAAGTAACAACAATTTAATTAATGTAGTTGAATTGGCTATCCATAGCAAATTTCTTTGTTTGCACCTAGATATTTTATGGAATTTGAAAACAGTGAGGATTATCTCGCCTTTCCGTGTTTAAATAAAAAGCAATTATTCTCAGAGAAAAAAAATTAAGTTATAAAGTTATAATTATTAAAAGGTGTTGAAAACGTAAGCTAGAAAATAATGATAACTTAATTACATCGGGAGTATTTAAAAAAAAAGTGCTAAATTGGAATTTTTTTTTTTTCATCTCCTTTCTCAAATTTGGGTGAAATTTCTGTAATATCGTTTAAGTACTTGATTATAGAAGGAAATAATCAAATCAATATTTACATTATTTGGCGAAAAATTCGAATTTGTTGGAAAAAAAGTTGTAGATTGCCTTTAAGTATATTTTAATCATTCAAAATTCAGGAACAGGAAATAGGTTAAGGTGTTATTACTACGATTTCAAATAGCACTTCAATTATAGGTTTTTGAAACAAAGTCGTAAAAATTGAATATGAAATTAATATTTCGCCTTGTTTATCAAGAGTAAATTCATTTTCCCAAGACCTTTACACTCGCGAGTCGTAAATTTTAGTGGTTTTCGAGAATCAGTTGCCTTAAAGTAAAACTTTTTTTAAATTTAATTTTTAGTCTCTCTCTCTCTCTCTCTTTTTTTTTGAGAATCGACGACTATGAAAATATTTGAAATCATTGAGCAACATTTTTAGAATAGGATATTTTCCAGTCTTCGAATTGTGACAGATAAAAAAAGTACTTATAAGCATTTTTCAAAACACTGTTTAATTTTTTTAAACAAAGTTAACAGAGTTTTTCACAAAGATAATGCAACCACTGATCTGAAAATTTTACTAATTATTCCCTTCCATATAACATGTACTTCAGTGGAATAATAAATATTCTTTTAAATTTAGAAAGTTATTTTGTTTTAAAATTAAAATTTTAAATATATTCCTTATCTTATTAAACTATTATTAGCTTGTATGATTTATTGTATTAAATAGGTGAGCATTGTATATTTTTCCATGCAACATCAAAGGTGATATGACAGCCTTGCAATTCATTTTTAGCCCGCATTTATATCAACCACTCACGAGCACTCCACGCCATCTTCACTTTAACCCTACCCCACTAAAAGCCTTGCTAGTGTGCTTTCTCTATACACCCAAGCCTCTCCTTTCCCATACAAATTTATTGAGAGTTCATTCTAAATGGCGGGATAAAAATGTACTGTTAGTAAATGTAATGTTACTGTTTCACAGTTCATGCTATGCAACTCCGTTCAGCTTTTCTCATTTGGAATATCATCATTCCACTGATGGGACGGGAAGTGAATTGCGAATATCTGGCTTAAAAAGCAAAGGTTTACATTACTGTCTTTGTTCGTAAACTAGTTCTTAGATTAATTTTTTTAAACTTTTTTTTCCTCATAACCAATTTTCCATATTTTTTAACATCGACACTTTTAGATTTAAAAATGAACCTTTTTATTAAAATTTTGTATCCATCAGGTGATTAAATGATTGATTGATTTTGTAGGAGTAATCAAGATACTTATTATTATTTTTTTAAAAGCAATAATATCAGAGTATTAATAAAGTAATTTCTTTGCAAACAACATACTTTTGAAAATTCAAACCAATGACATAGCTCTTTATTTGAAACATCGATTAAAAATATTTTTCTTCACTTTTTTTACTGGTAAAATTAAAGCAGAGGTGGAACATCTGGATTATCAATAAATACTTCTTCTTGATATTTTACACAAGAAATCAACTTCTTATTTTGATTTGCTTCCATATCGACGATTTTATCAATAGAACTCATGGTGCTTTGTTGAGTTTCTTGATTATTCGCACAGAGATCATGTTTCTCAGAAATATTCCTAAAGTATTAAAAAAGAAAAAAAAACACTTTTATAGAATCTTGTATATATGTAGTAAAACAAAATCTTTTGTGATTGATACCCATTTAATCAGTAGTATCAAACTTATGGTCTTTTCGAAAGTATAAATTTAAATCCGAAATTTACAACATTAACATTTCAAGAAATTTGAAGGAGATCCGAGCATTGCAAAATAATAATGTTTTAGGATTGATTTGTCTATCTTTATATTCATTTTCAAATTTTACTCATTTAGCAAAGATAAGCAAAGCAAACATACATTTTTAGAAAAGATAACATACACATAAAAAATACATTGTGATCACAATGTCTTTCCCTGCTTACGAAGAATTATTACTAAAGAACCATTGAGATAATACTATAAAATTCTTATTATGGAGTTGTGATCGTAATTTTTTTTTTTCATTTTTAAAGTTTAACAAAGAGTGGTACTAACACAGAAACAGTGATTTTACATTTGAATGTCATAAAAATGAAACCGGCGAAGGAAAATTTCACTTTCCTTTCGTTTCTTGAATTCAAATCAGCTATTACTATTCAATGTATATTTTGGGGTTATATAAAGTGTAGGCAATGCCACTCAAAGATATTGATATACTCAAACTCATAAATGCTGTGTCTAATGAGACAAACAAAATATTGATAATACTCTAAGAGATATTTTTTCGAATTAAACAAAATTGCTTTTATTGAAATTTACTGAAGTAAGTGTTTTATCAATAGTTTATAAACATCTTTGTAATATATCGAAATAACCATATGACAAATAATAATAAATGTTTTAAAATCATTTTTTATAATCAATGCCACTCAAAGATATTGATATACTCAAACTCATAAATGCTGTGTCTAATGAGACAAACAAAATATTGATAATACTTGAAGAGATATTTTTTTCGAATTAAACAAAATTGCTTTTATTGAAATTTACTGAAGTAAGTGTTTTATCAATAGTTTATAAACATCTTTGTAATATATAGAAATAACCATATGACAAATAATAATAAATGTTTTAAAATAATTTTTTATAATCAAAGAGAGAATCTATGACCATCATTTAAAAACATTGTAACGCACGAGTGCATAAACGATGCTATTAAAAGTTAAAAGCCTTATTGTGAAATATTCTTAAGAAATGAAATTAGATTAAAATTGTATGGAAATAAAATTTGTATCAACGAAAAAGTAAATTTTTTATGTTAAAATGTTGTGAAATGACTATTGTACAATGTACACTTCGAAATTATTGAGAAATTTTTAAAGTTTTTATTAATCATTAATTAAAAATTTGGTTAAAATTTTGGATTTCTTAGTGAGCATCCTTTACCCAAAAAGTAACTACCTGACAAAGAGAGAGTTTATCCTTGTAGTATTTCTAATCATGCATGTCGCATTACTCACGTCGCAATTTACTGAGAGTATTCAAGTTTATAAACATTTGCCTTAAAGCCGCAGGGTATTCTCTTCCCACACATATCCCTTCCAAATTGGTTTGAAAGTGACAAGTTGATAAATAACATTCTATATTCTTTTAAATTATTTTTAATACGAAAAAGATTTAAATTACATTTTGTGTTTACCTAGAAATGTTTATAGAATATAGTTGAATTCAATCATGTAGAATAATAATGGATACACAATATTAAAATTATCATCATATTCGTTTATCAATAAATAAATAAATGTAATAAATAAACAAAATACACCCCACCACGGAATGTATTAAGAGCTTTTACACAGTAAAATTTATGAATGAACTGCATGTACAAAACTATTAATGATGATTAATAAGAGAATAGAAAGAAGGAAATTCTAAAGAGTTAGATTAGATTACTGAGCGTAAAGAGATAAAAAAAAAGCATTTGTTTTCAAACTTTAACTATGTAGAATCAATGCATAAAAATTAAACATATTAAAAGAAATATTAAAATTAAATGAGGGCAATTTAAAAAAATCATACCTTTTCTTTTCTTGATTGTTGCTATTATCGTATGAATTTTTCAAGCCTTTTCTTCCTATTATTACTTCATTTGCCTAAAATATTTAAAATATAAGAATCCTTTTTTTTACTTTGATAATGACGTCTAATAATTATTATTAACTGAAACCAAATACAGAAAATATAGTTTATGGAAATAGTCTTTATTCTTGCTTTTATTTAGTCATTAAATTATCGAATTAAAGAAACACGATGCATTTTACAACGAATCTAACTTAATTTACTAAGCATTTTTGAAAAAAAGAATAATGTACTTTAAACTAAATTTTTAAAAAATATTCATTATATTTCTTTTCTTGAGTTTTCTTGAGAGACCTTAGATTTTTTTCACATCTTGAAATCAAATTTAAGAAATTTACAATCTGTTTGATAATTAATCGAGTCAAAAATGAACCAGATTATTAAATTATCTATCTGAAAAGAATTTTATTAATCCCTAGAATTCTAACCACTTTCCTCTTATCCCTTGATTAATCATTCAGAGCGAAGTATTGATTTTAATCATCGGGGATTTATTTAGTTAATTTTTTCATTCCTTTATTAAGCATCGAAAAATTTCACGCAGTTTTTCTTTCAACAAATATTTTAAAGTGTTAAATAATAATAATAAAAACTATAAAATAAGATGATAACATTTCTTTTAATATCGAATTTGACTCTCTCCCCGCTCTCAGAACATTTGATTCCAGAAAAATAGCAATACCCTTAACATTCTTCACACCTCAAAATAGATTTCAAGTCAAAATTATTATATAAAATTTTGCAAACTATACTAATACTGATTTATTTAAATTAATTATATTAAACTAGGATTAAATCATTTAGCTTATCAAACTATTAAATTATCTTAGAAACTTGCATTTAAATACAGAGGGTGTTTACATATTTTTAGAATTGCGGGGCAGTTTAATTATGTTTAAAATTAATCTTTATACTTTAAACATAATTAATTAGAAATTAACATCCTCTGTAATAAACATAATTTTTTAGAAATATTCGATCTGATCAACTTTTTTTCGGGTACCTAAGTCTGCATCATGAATTTCAGTGATAAAAGGGCTTCTCGTAAAAGTTTTAGGGTTACGATTTCCAATCCTGTTCTAGTATTTTTCAGAGTCCATCAATTGTGTTAATTTGCGCTTAGAAAGAACTTTTTGTAATAAACCAATGGCACAATAGTCCATAGGTGAATTGTCGAGGTCTTGGCCAGAATATTTTGAAAACGTATATATGCAGTGCCTTCATTTTTTTCAAGGAATGCAATGATACTTTCGAAGTATAATTTGTGGCTTTGTCTTGATGATGTTTCAGTCTTGGAAATCCATAAAAAAAAGTGGAATTTAATCTACGAACATTGGATATAAAGTACTCTTTTGATAGAATTTTGAGTTTATGGTAATATTTTTCCATTCATGTTATTTTTAATTTTCCATTGTAGGAGAGTCAAGCAACAATCATAAAACTCTTGCTAGAACTTTACATTGAGGTACCAGATTTTTATACTTTCGCTCCTCTTCGTTTTTTATATAAACGTATCTATTTCTGTGGCAGTCATTTAGTTAAACCAATGTTTCATCAAGGGTTACAATATACTTCTATTCTTCCTTTGTTAAATAGTTTTCATACAAGGCTCGACAAATTATTTTGTGTTGAACCACATGTATCAACAAAAGCTGATGAACATTATATTTTTTTAAACTTTTTTAAGTTGCAAATCTTAGTTTTTTTGTTTTATTTATAGTTAAAGGTTTTGTGATTGATTCCTATTTTAGCAGGTATTCTCTTGTTATAAGCGACTGTACTTTAGAAATATTTAAAACAGTATACTGTTTTAAATATATTATATATTTCAAATATTCGTTTGGTGTTTTCGTTCCGTGATTAATGGTTTTTCTCTTTCCAATTAATAATGTACTTATTTTGCAGTTATAAATTTTAATGCCATGCATTTTACAACGTTTGTAGATTATGAAATAGAAATATTTTCTTCTCGGAAAGCGCAAAAAATGTAACCTTCAATCCAAAGCTTGTTTATGTGTTAAATTTTTGAAAGAAGCATAATTTTAAAAGTAGCAGGTGGTATTTTCTTTTTCTTCTCTGTGTTTCTCATTTCAAATGATAAGCTTTTGACAGAAATTTTTATTTCAAAACATTTGCTTTTTTTAGAACTCTTTAATGTGTAAATACCATCTACAGAAATCGCATTTTTGGAACCATTTGCTAAAATGGCTTATAAGCAGAGACTGAAAATTCGATGAATAAGTCCGGTGTTGGAGGATCAGAAAGAAACTGTTCTATTTCTTTGTTACTTACTGAATGTGCATACCACGATGCTTGAATAATTACGATTTTTTAATGATTTCGAAACATATTTACTCAAAGTAATTAAAATTAGCTTCACAAAAACTTTTTCTATTCGAAAGTTATCATTTTATCTTTACCGAATTTTCTCAATTTACGTACAAAAACTGAAATATAACTTATCCAACAACCACATAATTAGAAAAAAATATAAAAGAATATAATTGGATCCAAAATGAAAGTGCAAACAAACAAAAAACAATGAATAACTTACTTTTGGCATAGTAATGACTAAATGCCCTGTTGTCTGAGAGCGTAGGCACGTACTCATGTCTGGGTGCACTTCATCGGGTAAAAGAAGCTGAAAGTATTTCTCTCTTACTTTCACTCGAACGTAATTTGGTTGAACATCCGCTTCCAACAATGACGTATCAAAAAATCTATTTCATAAGAACAATTACACAGATGTGTGATGAAAAAATTGTTAATATGGTGTTTTTTATAGATTTTTGGATGCTAAGTGGATCTAAGCTAAAATAATAATAATTTTTTTTTTATCACGTACAGTTTTATCCTAAATCGTAATTTAACTTTTTGCAAATTTAGAATATTTCGGAACAAAAAAAGTTCTATATATGCGAGTCCGATAAACATATTTATGGAATTAAAATAATACATTGGTAGTATAAACTACTAAATACGAGAGAAGAAGCTGTGATATGAAAATTATTGCTATCTTACTTGACCAGCAGAAAGAGTTTTTAACGAAATTTCCTTGCTTTCTTTGTGAGTGCAACAGCCAACACAGAAAACAAAATTATATAAAGAAAAAATGAACAATCAGGAAGTCATTGGATTTTGGAGTCAAAAATATTCGAAGAGGAAATTTAGTTGATTAAAAAGAAAGCATTACTTCCACCACTTCACTTAAAATTAGATTTCATGAAACAATTTGTTGAGGCTTAATCAAAAGAAGATGAATGCTTCAAATACACTTGTGATTGACCAGTTCTCGTGTTTATGTGGAACAAAATTAAAAGAAGGTGTGTTTATAGAATCAGACATCAGGAAAACAAAGAAAGAAAAATTTTGGGACTAAAATGCAAATAAACAAAAGAAAAGTTTAGAAAATCTTTAAAAATATACAAGTAAAAGTATTAAAAGTACTTTAAAGTATTCTGTTTATTATTAGCGTTTTTGGAAATAAAAAGAACGCAAACTATAAATCTATTTTAAAAGTGATGATAAAACTTTTTAAGATTTTTGGCTGTGATATGAGTTTAAAAGTTAATTTTCTTCCTATTCTATTATCATAATTCATCATTAATTCATACCTAGGCTATTATCTTGAAAATTTAGGAGGAATTAGTGAGAAAGAAGGTAAAATATTTTGCTAAGATATAAAGAAAATGAAGAGACAATATTAGGCAGCACGACAGCCGACTACTGTTTGAAGATGCAAAGAAGAAAACCCTGCAAACTTTCAACATACATACTTAACAATAATTTGAACTACACTGGTGTGCAAAACTTAAGCAACAATGCAAATTTTAAGCAGATAGCCATGAAATTGCAGAAAAGGAGTTCTTGCGATCAGTACAATGAACACGTAATTCGAGAAAGGTCATGCGTATGCAAATATCAGGAACAAAACGTCACAGGCGACGTGAGCGTACGCAAAACACGTGCGGAAGGCGCACGCAGCTCAATACTACAATAAAAGGAAGGACGGAGACGCAATTAAAGACATTCGCTGTAAGTGCACGTGAGTTAATTCGTGAAATATGGCTAGCAGAAATCACCTGGACGATTTCACACGTGGAAGAATGATCGGAAAGCTGGAGGAGGGGCGTAGTGTGACCAGCGTAGCTGAAGAGTTCGGAATCAACAAAAGTGTCGTTTCGCGCGCTTGGAAAGCCTTCCAAACCACAGGTACAGGCCGCCCCAGGAAAACAACTGCAGTGGATGACCGACATATCGTCCTACAGGCGAAAAGAACCCGAAACAAGTCAGCAAGCGCCATTGCTCATCAACTATGTGCAGCAACGGGGCGACAAGTGTCGCGTTTTACTGTGTCCAGACGCCTTCACAAAGGTGGCCTATTCGCCCGACGTCTTGAACGCTGCATCCCTTTGACAGTTTCCCACCGGCGGCACCGTTTAGAGTGGTGCAGGGAGCACAAAACCTGGACATCTCATCAATGGAGTCGTGTCCTCGTTACAGATGAGAGTCGTTTTAGTGCCACAAACGATTTTCAACGCCAGTTGATTTGGAGAGAGATCGGGACACGGTTTCATCCCAGTAACATCACGGAAAGAGACCGTTTCGGTGGTCCTGGAGTTGTCGTCTGGGGAGGCATTATGATGAACGGGCGGATTGAGCTCCACGTTTTCGACAGAAGTCCTGTAACTGGAGATCGCTATTGTTAGGAGGTGATCCTTCCCCATGTGCGTCTGTTCCGAGGTGTCATTGGATCAGACTTCGTTTTTATGGTTGACAATGCACGGCCACACAGGACTCATGCTGTTGAGGAGCTCCTGGAAAGTGAAGATATCACTCGAATGGATTGGCCGGCGTGCTCCCCTGATTTAAATCCGATAGAACATGTGCGGGATGCTTTGGGGAGACGCCTTGCGGCACGATTACATCCTCCTGGGAACACCCGACAACTTAAACAGATGCTGATTGAGGAATAGGCACTCTTACCTCAAGAACTGTTGGACAATCTGGTCCTGAGTATGGGGAGACGGTGCGAAGCAACCATTGCAGTAAATTGAGGGCATATCCCATACTAAGGAACATCTGCTTGCTGTTCTTCCTCTTGGACAGACAATCATGTGTAACGATAGTATGAGTTCAATAAAGCCGTTTTTTGTTGGATTCCATACTGTATGCATTGTATTCATTTCTGCGCAACTATGCTTTCGTCATTCTTTCAGAACAAAATGCTGTATCTCATTTCTGAATTTCATGTCTCTCAGATGATTTCTCGTGAAGTTATGGCAAAAAACATACCTGTTGCTTAAGTTTTGCACACCAGTGTTGGATATAAATGTTGGCATATACAAGTTCAGATGATTGACTGAATTTATGAAATCTCTTGATTTCAACTGTTTTTGTGTTTTCATTTGGTTTACATAGACTATGCACTTTAAATCGATTTGAAATAAAAGTAAGTATCTTTGAAATTTTAAAACTTTATTTTTAGAGTTTTAAATTTTTTTTTTTTCAAATTTGCTTGCAGATCAGGGGTGAGGTTTTTTTTTGTACAGTTGGCAGAATGATAACCTCTGAAAAAAAGATGTATCTTAAGTTTAATAATGCGTTAAAAAGTTATGTGCATTTTTTAAAACTATTTTCTTTAAAATTAATTTTAAAATAATTTTTTTATATGCATGATATTGAAATCCACACTGATGAAATGACCTGCCATCAAATATTTTGTTATTTCAATTTGTCTTAGAATTTGTTTTAAAACTTGCGTATACTAAGTCAAAATTAATAAAAAAAATCTTTGGAAGGTGATATGAATACCTCAAAACTTGGATTCCTTAAAAACTCCTATAGAGCTTAAATCGGCCCTGACGTTAAAGGAAAGGGAGGAGCCGATTGTAAATTATTAACAAAATATTGATTTAATAATTTTTTACACGATGGGGCTATGATGATATAAATTGCTATTTTATCTTTAAAAAATTCTTTAAGCATATTATACTTTTAACCATTTCTTATTTGTGTTTCAAGTTGCGGTAAACAAACACTGTACATTAAGTACAAATGTTTCTCATGCATCTTTGCTTGTCTCTTATTTTATTAATTTTTAATTTTCTATCCAAAGTGCACGTATTGTTTGGAATAACGCATCAAAAGAAATTATATGTGTTATTATGATTTTAAAATCAAGATTTATTTTATTGAAGAACGATTATTTACATTAAATTATCAGCCTTAGTTTTAAATCAATTTTTTTGTAAATTAAAATTGAAAAAATGAAGATGAATGAAATTTAGACATCAGAAACAAAGAAGAAACATAAAATAAACTAAAAATGTATAAATGACTTCTTTTAACATCATTTAATTTTTAATATTCTTATTTTACTCTGATTTTATTCTTGTTTAAATTAAAAGAAATTAAGTTTGTAGGAAAGAAAATAAAACAGTATAATTTTTAAAAAATTTCATTTTACTAATTCATGCGCATTTATATAGTTAAGAGAGGAAGACCTTGTGGTTGATACTACTGATATTCAGACGTTTTAACTTGCTTTTTAAGAAATTTTAAGAACAAAGAATCCGGGAAATAAATACATATTTCATAAAATGGGATGTAAATATTCATCAATACATACACTTTACAGTGGTACATGTTTATACGTCCATCTATCAACGCATCCATTTCTTTCTAGCGCAGTTATAATTTCTCTTTGATGTAGTGTATAGAGTTCACTAAATTATCAATTTGTTTTGATGCCTACATGAAGATTATTTTTGGGATGGATTTTGTTATCTTGATTCATGGATAGATGAAGAAGAAAGTACCATAACAAACATTTTACTTTTCAGACTTAACAGACTATCCTCAAACCGTACCAACCAGAAGTGTGACGTCCACCAAGTTTATCTATAATGCCAATTTTCGCTGGAAACAGGTCCCAATTTGCAATTCTCTGATTTGTTTCCAAAGCTGATCACCAGGCTACTGCGCTTCCTACTATAAATCTGAATACATATGGGAAAAGAAAATGACAGAAAAAGCGTTCTATAGAATAATCGGATCATTATTGTCGTTTGATTAGTTCTATGTGTAGAAAGAAATAATCAACTTATTTTTATAATTATTACAAGTTCTTGTGTTCCTTGCTCACATTTGTATAGAATGTTGGATTATACAGTGCAAATTCATTTTAAACTTATACATGAAGAAAGGTACCTGAATACTGCTAAATCAAGTTTGTAGCAGTTGTTCTCTTCATCGTCTGTAAATTCAAAATCCAACCTGTATGAAAAACCAACACAAATTATGCTTCATTTTCAGAGTAAATAAAAAATTATAAATTAGAAATAAAATTAAAAAAAAATATGTGTTTATAATGAATTCACACATTTATTTCAACAAGAAATTTTCAATGAAAGTAAGATTTGAGTTTTAAATATTTTTAATTAAAATGTTCTGGAGGTCAAAAGTATTAAATTCGTGAGCACTGGAAGCTGTACAGTTAGGAGAATAAACCACAATTTTATCATAAGAAAGAGTATTCTTGTATATTCATTAAAAATTAAATCTTATAATGAATATGAATAAAATTTTATACCGATAGCAATTAAGAGTAAAATATATCTCCCATTACTTTCGACTTTTTATTTGATCTTTAGGCGATCATTTAATATAGAAAATCGTTTTTACTCTTAAATGCATTAATAAAAGCGAGTTTAATTTTTTATTTTAATTTTTTTCACTTTCTAAAACTTATCGACTTATGTATTATGATGTATAAACTAATGTATCATATTTATAAACTTATCATTCTGTATTTTATAATGTATTTTTTTTAGTTTAATCGTACATTAAAAGTTTCTTTATTTCACCAAGTGGTGCTTCTCAAATGGAATAAAAATTAATCGCTTAAATGATAGTCAAATTATGAAAATATTAAAGTATTCTTCTGTCATCAAAAGCATTTACCAGACAAACTTTCAGAATCGTAACAGTCCTGGAAATGTGTAATTAATGAATTTTAATATCTTATTTTTACAAAATAGAATTTTACTGAGCTTCTTTCATGACTAAGAATATATATGAGATAAAAAAATTCTCCTTTGATAAAATGAATGACGAGGTTTAAAATATCCTAATTTATGTGCACCTAGGCACTTGCACCTTAACAGTACGAGCGACAACTTTTATGTGATGTTTCTCGGCATTAAATATTCGATTGTAAGAATTGATTTAAATGCAATCAGTGTGATTATGATCGATAGTGATACTTTTTAAATCATTAATAATTCATATTTTGTAATTCTAATTTTATACCGATAGCAATGAATTATTTTTAGATAATCAAAAATCAATAAAATTTTAATAAATTATAAGATTTTAAATAAATTAAAAATATAAAACACCTTAAATGCCATTATTTTAGCCCTAACTGAAAATGCTACTAAGCACCATAAAAGCTCCGATGATTTTACATAATATATAATCTTTAAAAGTTAAAAATTCGCATAAAATTTTTTCAATGAGTGAAAGAAATGTATGTTAAAAGTATAAAATATGGAGTGAATTGCTTTTAATTCAGTGCAATATGCTCCCATATCTAATAATACTGAAAAGAAATATCAAAAATAAGTGCGAGCAACTAATGGCTGTCAACAGTTTAAAAGAAAGTAATAAAGTGCAATAGAAAAAAATAGATAACCAGTGAAAAGGGGCTCAAACAAGGGCTAATTTGACGTTTACAGTAATTATGTGAAAAGTGTATTGAAATGAAAATACAAGCAGAAGAATTAAATGCCACAAGTGGGAAATATGATGGAATTATCAATTTTATCTTTTGAATAAAAGTAAATATAAATATGAGCATTATTATAATATTTAGTCACAACAGCATAATTTTCTAAGGAAGTCAGGATTAATAAAAATCATCATGTGAATACATTTTTTGTAGAATAAAATAAAATAATTAAATTTTCAATTCATTTACACTTACTTAGGTTCATTTACATTAAGGATTTTGCCATCATCAGTTATCAACTTTCTGACTAATTTGGGCTTCTTGGTCTCACTAAAAGAAACAATAAAAAGATTTAATTAATCACGGCGATATTTAATTTTTATATTGCTTGTTTTGGTAAATTCTTTTAAATGGTGTCATGTAACTCCAGCAAGCGAATAAGAAATTTGTTCTCTCAGTGTTTGTCTAACATTGTATTCTAATTTCATTTTTTCCGAAAACTTCCACCAGCACGAATGCTTTTTTTTCGTCATTATGGATCAGCTATAGCAGGGATGTGGAATTGATCCGCCTTTCCTTCAGCATACATAACTTTCCAGCTTTTCTGAATTATGATATAAAAGAGGTTGTTTAAAGTAAGAAAATGATTCATGCTTCATCTAGATAATTGGTCACTTTCTTATTGGTTCATCGATTTCAAGCTCATCAAGCAATATTCTTTTCCGCTCACTAGTATCAGATAACTTTTCGGAACGATCCAGTATTTTTGATTTTTTCAATCAATTTTCGATGTAAAATGCGAATTTCAAGTACAAATGATTCATATTTCATCTTGTCATCTTACAGTAATATGCAATCTAATTCTTTTTTTTTTTTTTTTTCATTTTCTCGTTCGTAATGATTTTATGGACTTTTCGGAACGGGTGTGGAACACGCGTACTTATACGAATTAAAAGAAAAAATAATTAAGAAGTGAAGATTTTTATTATTGATTACTTACTTATGCGTTGCAATCTGTTGTGGGTTACGTGATAATTGAATTCTATTCTTGCAGTATTTTATTTTAATACTCTGTATAAATATTTTTATGCTCATTTTTATAATTCTGGGATAGTTTATTAATATTATAATATATCTGTAAATTTTGTATGAACATTGTTGCTATTATTGTGCCTAGTATAATGTGAATCATTTCAATAAATTTTAGAGACATAGCACGTCATTGCTTTTATACCTTTATTTAGCTTAAAATATTAATTAATTAATCTCTAAAATTATAATTTTTTAATCATTTTTTCATAAATTTCTTATATTGTATTAGTATCTACTAGATAAAAATCGCCAATACTTTTGTCTTATTCTACTGTGTTAAGAAAATCGAGCAACAAGATTTATTTTATGTGTGTAGAAAAATTCTTCTTAATTAGAAAAAGAGAATTTAAAAAAATATTTTATATAAAATTTCTGGAAGAAATTAAACATTTGCGTTTTTGATCATTTCTCGACTTCACAATTTTAATTGGTAAACATGAGTTGAAATGGTATAAATGTGTAATCTATACACATTAAAAAAATATTATCATCCATATTAATATTATTCATTTGTATAGTGACAGAAATATTTTGTATTTACCTGTTTAAATATATTAGAATACAACGTACCTGTTAGTCTTCTTCCTAGATTTTTCCATATGTTTGCATATTTCAATGCGTGACTGCGGGGTATTCTTCGTTTGCTGTTTCCAAAAACTTGAAAAAAAATTAATAAATTTTCAATTTATCACTTTTTAAAAATGATAATTTTTTGTTATAAACAATATTTTTATTTGGGCTCCATTATGCATTTGGGAGACAACCATATTTTATTGAATTTCCAGTTTACCATTTCAAATTGTCATTAAATGTGTATAATTATATGAAGCGTAATTAATTTTAATCAAGTGCATATAAAATTACTTATAGAGCAATATAGTTGATTCTCAGTAATCGGGCAGATATCATACTTGAGAACTACAGGATTAATGGCAACACGGTGTTATTAGAAGTTCATTAAAGAAATGTATTTTAATGGCACAACTTATGTTTATTGAAGGAAATCTTATCATATGTATCAAATTATGTAGAAAAATTTTATTGTATGTGACAAAACTAAACTATGTAATTTGAAATCCAAATGCTTCAATCTAAAAAGGTCTCAGAAATCTGTATGCAATTACTTTTTCCCTCTTTTATATCCTCCACTCCCACTTCATGGAAGTGCCGGATTGTAAGAGCGGAAAAATTGGTGCAGTACTGGATTGAATTGAATGCTTACATAGTTTGCTTTGAAAAAATGAAGAGTAAGAATTTTTCTTCAATGCATTGGAAAACAATTATATTTCCATTGGAATTATATATATATATGTAAGCATATAATTTCCTAATCAGAAGGCAGTTTCGAAGACATTGAAGAGACTTTCGATTTTTTGACGCATCTTATTTCACGCATTATTTACAAGCAGAAACGACGAATACACACACAACACAGAACAACTCAAAGCGAAAAAAGAAAAATGGAGGTTAACTGAACATTTTATCCCTGATCTTATATAATATGAGATTTCTGACACGTGTCGATTATGATTGGAATTTCTCACACGTGGCGACCTTGACAAGAGAAACAGAGGGATTCCTTCACTCGGCACGTGGAACCGCTAACGCAGTCGTTTTTACAAAACTTCAGTTGAATTAGTTAGAAAGAAAAAGTGGAATAGGATCAGGAAATAAGAGAATTAGGCTAAACACACACACACACACACACACACACACACACACACACACACACACACACACACACACACACACACACACACACACACACACACACACATGTATATTTGAGAATACAGGAAGTATACGATTGTCGATTAATTAAGAAAATCTTTTTTCATTTATATTCATGATCTGTGATATGATTGCTGTGAACTTTTTTCCCTTGAAACTTTGGAAATATTGAGCTCATGAATTTTAAATCAAAGGACAACTTACAGTTTCCATCTTCAGAAACAAACAACTGATAGAAAAATAAATTGCTATTGCATACTCTGAAAATGTTGCATGATTTTCCATTATTTTTATATCTAAGAAAATTCCTCTAAGTCATCGCTTTTGGAATTGTTTATTAATCGGATGTTTTCTCTTCGAGTTTCCGTTAGCACTTATTTCCTCTTATTTCATAACGTTACATTTTGCTATTTTCTTTCATTTTTTATCTTTTCTTTTTTAGAGTAAAAATAAGGGAGAAAATTTTCTGTGAACAATACGCATCGAATAGATTTTGAGGCAATCACCTCGAACCCCTGTGCGGAAAACCACCACTGTTTGTAAGAATTTTGGAAATAGAATAAATAAATAAATAATAAAAATTTAAAAAAATGAATTTTTGCTTACTTTGATTGCGACTCTTCATCGCATTTTTCGTGGTTGTTCCAATTATTTTCCAATTCCTCTTTTATATCTTCAGTGTTATATTGTCTCTATTAGAAAACAACTGAATCAGAAACTTTGATAATGTGTATTTTGAAAATGTTATGCGCACTTCAAGAATGAAATATAAGATATATTATACTTTACAATGAATCAAAAAAACTTACATGTTTCAAGTAAAATTTCTCTTGCTCTAGTATTTCTCTTCGAATTCTGTTATATTTCTATAAAAGCAATTGAAATCAAATTATACATATATACCCAATATTAAAAGAAGTTAAGAACATTCTAAAAAGATAAAATTTCAATCAAAAACATTTATCAGTTACACATTGTTTTTAGCACTTAATAATAAAATCATATTTTCATACCTGTAATGCTACAATTCTTTCAGACTTTTTGATTTTTTCACCATCAAGAATCTAGAAAAGTCAACAAATAAAAATATATCATATATTCACCAAAAAAACAAAACAACAACAATTTTATTAGGACATGGAATTTTTTTGCATAATTGAAGGAAAATAATTAACATTCCCAATGTAATGAAATTGAGACTGTTAATTATTAAAAATATTATTAAGAATGTCAATTATTTTTCACTAATAATTAAAAAATCTACAAAATGAGAATTTATTATTATTCCATGCAATATTATGTTTCTAAATAATTATCTTGAGTTTTCATTGTTCAAAACCATTTCTGTAACACGCTTTCACTGTGGAAGAAGGATTCTCTTGAGTACGAGAATGGGAAGCCAAGGGTTCCGTAATGAATCCACACATTCACAAACAAGTGAAAATATACTTTATTTGTGTGAGGAAGGAATTTTAAGGAATATATATAAATTTCACAACTACATTGAATCGCCCAGTTAAGTAAGAGAGCTGTAAAATAAAACTAAAAATCTTCTGGAGATAGTTCATTCTGATATTAAAAATTAGATTCAATCAGGAAAAGAGATATAAATAAAAAAAATATGCTTCAAATAGAAAGTTTAGTAGAACTCAAAAATAGATTTAATCGTAGCCAGATAGATAGCCGTTACAACTTGCCAATGACAAATGCAAATTCATATTTTCAAAAGCAATTATTTTGCAAAAAGTATATTTTGTATTAACTTAAAACTCAAAAGAGTAGCGTTTTAGTGATATCAATTTCATTTTCATGTAATTTTTCCCTTAATTTTAATAATACTTTCAATACATTATGTGTAATAAGGTTTCAAAATGCTATTTTGGGATTCACATTCTTCTATCAAAACATCCAATCACGTACTTTTCCCAAATATTAACTTACTGTAGGATTTTCACTCTCATCTTTATTTCATAATATTGTTGCAAACCTGTAATTTTGCTTCTCGGCACGAATAGTGTCATCGTGGGAAAAAAATCATTGTACAATCTGTCCTGTGCGTGTTGACCGGGTACCGCGTTAATGACCTCAGAGCTTAGCGACCTGGCGACGAATTTGGCGACAAAATGGATAATACTGAAAAGTTCGAGAATTTTCACGATCCATTCACTAGGAACTGAGATACGCCCTGATTGGTCTGGAGGATTCTAGCTCCGCCTCCCGGAATTATAAAAGACAGGCACTCTGAAGCTGCGGGGAAGTCGTGTGAGAGAGTAGTCGGAGAAGTAGTGAGTTTGCACGGCAGTTAAAGCGAAAAGAAGACAGCGAGAAGTTTAGCCGTTGGAGAGACAGTAGGACGAAGCTCCGAGGTCCCCTCTCCTGCTGGATTCTGTCTGGCCGCTTCGTGTGCTACTTATGGGCTACTGTCGTCTGTGGTGTGCTGTCTTATGTTCGTCTCTGCTGTAAATAGTTGTCGTCTTTGTGCTGTCTCGCCTGCGTGTAAATAAACGTCGTTATTTTCTACTGTCGCCTGCTGATTGTGTTCTCCATACCATATCACTACCACTATCTAAACGAATCCGGAACAATATATACACTTTTTAATTATTAGTAAACTGATTAAATTGGATTCATGTTTTTCCATCATATATAACAAGTACATTTTTTAGACGTCTTCCATATTAAACATATAACAACCTAAAAAGTCAGTAACCTGGGCGAGAAAATTGATCGCCCAGGCGGCTAGTCTTGTTTAGACAGTAATAAAAGTTCATAACAGATTATATATTTTATTGTTACTTACCATAAGTTGAGGCAGAGTAGCTATGACAAACTCGCGGTATCCTTCAAACTCAGTGCAAGGATTGCCAGTTAAATAGCTAGAGGAAAAATTATAATACGACAATGTAAAATAATATCAAGAAATAGTTGATATAAAATAATATCACACAATATAATTAATTCATGTGACATCAAAGTTACATGACCAATGTAATTGCATCAATCATCTAATATTTCACAGTTATTGGTCCATTGCAAGCTTTCACGTCACTTCTTTTTTTTTTCTTCAAATAAAATGTACAATGACTTACATCTTTTTTCTTTCAAATAATGCACTTGGCGTCCTTAATGTATATTTCGTATATAATGTATACTTCCTGATCTTTAATTTACTCCATTTATTAAAATTTTAGAATAATAAATTCTACAAAAATAGCAAAATATTGATAAAAAAAAGACATATCTGATATTATAAATCACACCTTAAAACATTTTAGTCCATAATTTACAAAACATAACTAAATTTATCAATTTATTTTAATTAGACGCAAATATGAATCAAATTCAAAAGACACTTTCGAGATATATGCTGCATTGCTGGAATTAATACAAAAAATATCCGTCCCTGCATTTTTTCAAAATTTTTTGTGTTATAAATAATTTATTGAGAAACGGATCGAAGTTAGTTGGATTTTGAAATATAAACTATACGCATTTTAGTACAGATTTTAGTAGTATATCCGAAATTCATAGAATAGGAATTATTTCTGGGTTGTGTACTTGCATAGAAGTCGAAACTTCTCTATTTAAATGAAATATTTGATTAAATTCAGCTCATGTAGTTGATAATGTAAAAATGAAATTAGGATAATTTCATACTGATTTTAGACAAACAAGACTTATGTATTTACTCTAAATGAGAAAGGTATCTATAAAAGCTATAAAAAAATCCACCGAAAACTCTCTTACAGTTCCTCTAACTGATAGTTGTCCCGTAGAGACTCTATTGAAGTCAACTCTCCAATAAAATTGGCAGTGAAGTCTAATTTCCTCAAAGATTCGCAACCTAAAATGTAAACAATAAACATTAAAAAGTTAAACCATTTTCAAGAAACTTACATATTATTTCGCAGAGACAATATTAAATGATTCTCATTATTTTTTTAAACATTTTATTTTGGTTATTTCATTTTTTTAAAGCTTTCATTTCTTGGAAAAATAATTTTTTCTTTAACGCCACTTTCCATTAAAGTTTTAATATTTAATTAATTACTTTGTGTTAATGGTTTTAATAGAACACTATTAAAGAAAGAAACATATTTTTAAGCATCAAATTTTGATTGATATATAATTTATACTATTTATTAATGGATATATAATTCATACTTTTTATTAATGCATATATAATTTATACTATTTATTAATGGATATATAATTCATAAAAAATTTATACCATGTCCATTTCCTTGATATTCTATCTGTATCTTTATTCAACCGTTTATATCACAGAAAAGAGCAACAGTATTGAAAAATATAAATTCTTCATATTCTTTTAACATTGTTTGATTTTAAAATTAAATTTTACTTGTAAGTATTACAAAATTTCATTTTTTTTATTAAAATCATGCTCTACATTGAAACTTAATCAAAATGAAAAAAATGAGCCGTATCTTCATATCTTTATCATTAGCAATAAAAAAAAAGTCAGGGGGAAATATTAATTGTAATAATGAAGATTGGAATATCAATTCAACAATGAAATATATTGCTGCAAAATACGCTTAAATATCTCTAAACACATTCATCTTTACTATTAGTAGAGAAAAATAGTACTCTGTCAAATTAATAAATGGAAAAGGGATATAAAAATTGAACAAAGATTACCTTCCAGATTTTCAATTCGTGTTATATTGTTCAAAGTGAAATTGACGTATTCTAATTTTTTCAAACGTGATAAATTTTCTGAAATAAATAAATCATTATTAAAATTGAATTCCTTTAATGGTTAATAAATGATTAAAATTTAATTTATTCATAAAAGTAATTGTCTTACCAATTTTTGATATCAAATTACTGTGAAGGTAAAGTATTTTCAAGTCTCTGCACCATCTATCAATGTGCTCTATTCTAAATAAGTTCAGAAAAAAATTGACAATAATTTCAAGTTATTATTGTTTTTCAGAAATTTTTTAGAAAGAGTTTCTTGAATATAAATAAATAAGGATGCTTTCCTTCATATTAAAAAAAATTTTTTTTTTTGGCAAATTATTAATTTGTAGAATTTTTGAAATCACTTAATTTTTTTATGAAAGGCAATTTAATATACTTTATTGCAAGCTTAATTCAATCAGTAAGAAGGAATGTAATGGACTCTTTACACAGAAGATGCGAGAAATCCTTACAAATAAAGATACAAAACACCTTAGCATTCGAAAAATATGTATCCAATAATGGATTAGTTAATTAATCAGAAAAAAAATAACAATATAATTAAACATTTCTCAGAGTAAAATTTTGAATTAATTAAAATTTAAAACATATTCTTGCTTATAACTTTTCGATTTTTCAACGATTTTACTCTTTAGTGAAATCGTTTTATGCAGTGAAAAAAAGAAACAGAGCACTTTTTCAGAACGATTTTATTAAAAAGGAGAAATATTATTTTAACAAAAATGTGGAGGTCAAATTAAAAATCATTAAAAAAAAAACATGAGCACAGACAACAACAGAATACCATAAAGCTATCGTGAGGAAAAGATTATCATTCCTTCATTGTAATAAAATTAAAATACATTATAAATGTGATTACGATTCTAATTCACTTATAAGATTTTTTACTTATCTTTCAAGCCTATGCAATTTTGACTTCTACTTCTTTTTGATAGTTTTTTTCTTTCTCTAATAAAAGCTTTTTAAAAAACTTTTTTTATATTTATTGTTACTGAATTGCTTTTTTATAAGTCAAAAATTATGAAGTAGAATAAATCATAATTCTAAATTGATACTGCTTTTACTGAAATGCTTACTTTTTAATGTTTCTTTGATGCAGAGAAACTTCTTCCAAACTAAAAATTTCGCAGTCATTGTGTTCAGCGCATTTTCTCAGGAGGCCTTCTGTAACTATATAAAAGGATAAAATTTTAAAAACCTTGTAGTAAAAATAAATAAATAAGTAATTAAAAAATTTAAAAAAGCAAAAACATTTAGAATAAATAAATAAATAATAATTATAATTTTTTCCTTTCATTCTTTTTTTGCTTTTCTTTTTCAAATCTTTAATTGTAATTATTGAGACAGTGAATGGAATAGATGTGGTTGACTTCAAATTTACCGAAATAATTTAACAGTTTTTTACTGTTAAATAAACCTAAATTACAATTCACAATTTTCTTACTCAAGTGATGCATACTGGATTCTCATAATTTCACTACTGTAAAGCAGCTCTTCTTAGTATGCATATTGTAAACGAGTGTTGACAATAATTGCTTATGTTTTATTATTTGACCATTAGCCAGATTTTAGTCAGAAATGTTTCAAGTCTGAACATTTTTGGATTTAAACGTCGTCGATATCTGTCACATTGGTTTCTTAATCTTCCGACCAAAAATTATTTCCAAATTTTATTCATTTGTCATCCAGTCTACTATTTTGCCAAATGTAATCAATCTGTCTACTTAAACTGTTGTTTGAGTATTTTGGTTACTTATAATACATTAACTTTAAGATGGTCTTTATATTTTCATATTTGTTCACATTACCAATTCTCCACTTTCGTTTCGAATCGGTGAAGACTTTTGGCAACAAAACTCTCTATTTTTCACCGACAGGTGAGTAGGGCGAGGGAGAATTGAAATCTAAAGGGATGTAATTACTCCCCTTTCACGTCCCCCCTCCTCAACTAACAAGGTTCTGACTGTAGCTACAAAAATTGGACCAGATAATAAAGTTTGGTATTCAAATTTGGCATCTAAAGAGTAGATACCTATCGAGTTGTGAAGTAAATATGTTTAGAGATTGATCATCTATCAATCTGTACATTCGCATGCACGTAAACGCTATATCTCAAATATGCAACCGTTTTAATAAATGTTGGTATGTGACCTTGTTACTAAAATTATAGTTCTATGTCAAATTTTAATTTAGATCGATCGACAAAAATATTCAAATGATGTATTCTTGTTTCTTTACTGTAGTGTGAAGTGCAAAATTCTGATGCATGGTACTCTGAAAATAAAAATCTGAACACTCGAGGCATTCATGCCCTTTTCGAACATAATAAAACCTCTATCAAAGAGAATGTGAGAAATTTTTCTAAGATTGCTTTCACTGACTTTCACTTTTTTTTGCTTCGAACAGCTTCGGTTAAACAGTTTCAACAAGGCGACAATGAATTTCTACAATATATTGTGCACGTCAGAAAGACAATACATAAAATTAGATTGAAATCTTGCTTGAGAATTCAGAACTCATAACATCATATCTATTTGATGAATTCTGATCAATGATTGGGCAGTGAAAGAGAAATGCTCAAAAGGGATTACGCAAGATTACTTCAAATTTAATTATAAAACATTTCTCAAACATCTTTTTATTCTTTGTGCCAATAACGAAGAACATTTTCTTAAAATGAAATTTCTCGGAAACGGAAATTCATTGAATTTATGAATATGAAAATTGATGTAAGACTCATTTCTATATTCGGTTCCGGAAATCTGAATGAAAATTGGAATAAATTCCACGAAGGCAATTTTTAATTATTTTTTTAAGACCATATATTATTCTCTGCAGAATATGCAGACTCGTCTGTAAATTTTTTTTTCTTAAAAAAAATTTCTTAAAATATTTTTTTTAAAAAAATAGTATTAAAATTATAAAAAGGGAAATCACTATAAAATCATTTACATAATATAGAATATTGGTTCCTTTTTTATTTTAAATTATGTTGTTGGATACAATAATAAAATAAGATATTTAAAATCGGATCCATTTGCTTGAAAATTATACTCGTCCTAATTATTTTTTTATCATAAAATTGGGAAGAATCCTATCACGAGTTTTAACACTAATTCCTTTGGTATAAGAATAAAAGTGAAATTTGTTTATCAGTTGGTTGGTTGGTATATAAAGAAAAAGGCTTCGTTTATTTGTTGCTTCCAGTATTGAATGTTATTATTAATCAATATATTCTTATAAGCATTATCCTGTTGAAACTTTTAAAGAAAAAAATTTATCTTCGCATAAATTACAAATAATAAACAAAATTGATGAAAGCCGATTTATTGTCACATGACTCTCTATCTAAATATTTTTAAATGAAATCTAGTAAGATTAAAACACGCTGTATAGCAAATTAATGAAAACAGCAAGAAAGTTTTAAAGAGTTTTTCTTATTTGAACTATCATTACTAAGAAATTACGAATGTGATAATAAATACTTTCTAATATCTAGTATTATTAACATTATTTTTATGAACAATTAATTTTTAATCGTTTATGTAATAATGCAAGTATTTTTTAACTTGTTTATCAAAAAATGTAAGTATTCCTAGTAATATAATTAATATCTTCCTTATCTTGTAGCAATACCTAATATCTTAATATCGAATTTTTCAAAGTTTTTGAATTTATCTATTTAAAAACTATTTTAGAAATTTCGCAGAATTATTTATTAATTGCCATTTTTAGATTGTAAAAGAATATTTAAAGAATTATTTTTTATCTTAAGTTTAAGATTTCATAAATTAAAATATTAAAAATAAAATAAATAAAATAGTGAACTCGAAATTAAGATTTCGATACAGAGTTCTATCAAAAGATAAAAGTGAGAAATCTTCACAAATTTATATTAAACTGTACTGAATTCATGCAGATGTATTGTCAGAAAACATGAAAACGGGGAAAGAACTACTTACTAGTGGCCATCATAAAACACTTCACTGCTAGCAAGATGACTATAATGATTGTTAGATAAAAGACTTTCCCGTTGCTAAGGTATCTCAGATGACATCGGTTGCTATGGATCGCGTGAAGAGAAAATTGTGTTTCCTGTTACACAGCTTTCCGAAAAAAATTTCTATATATAGAAAAGCCAATGTAAATTGTACAAAAACGCTGTTGTTATGTATTTATTGTCGAATAGCAAAAACTAAACGTAAAGAAAACGTCATATGAAAGTTTCAAATCCTTTAATGAGCATTTTTATGACAGCATTTAATTCAAGCTTCGTTTAACTAATTAACAGGGCTATAAAATATTATTTGAAATTCTCCCGAGAATATTTGCTTGTTTTTCACCAAAAACTCCATTCAGTCAGGAGAAGAAAAAAAAATCTAAAAGAAATTAAAATTATAAAAATCAATCAAAGTTTAATCAAACGTTAAAATAGGCTTAACCATCGTTAAATGAATTATTGCTATGACTTGCTTTCGGAAATTGATATTCATATCTTCCAAAATTACTACCTCACAAAAAGCATTTTTTTTGCATTATCTTTAAATTTAAAAAAAAATCACACCTTTTAATGATATTAATTTCAATCCTGCATACTTTTAAAAAAATATAATTTGATTCCACTAAGGATTTTTATTTCTGTTTTCATTGCATTGTATACACACTGTTTAATTTGTAGTCACAGTAATTTATAGTAAACTGATTCAATTAAAGCTATATGTTTTAGTCGAATCAAATAATAATACAAATTATGAATTCCATATTAATTAATGGCCTTAAAAGTCAATAATTTAGAGACACAAATTGGTCGCCAAAGGCAGCTAGTTACTTAAAATTTTTTTTTACTCGAAGTATTAAAAGTTGCAGTCAATTCATGTAATATAAATCAAATACATTTTAATGCTTTTATTTTGGAACCCAGTTCGTGTCTCATTCTACAGAGCGATGCAAAATATTATGTATTTGATGCCAGATGGTATGCATAATTATGCTTTTCGTGCGATTAAGAAGCAGTGCATATTGAACTAATCCAAAAGTGAATCATTTTAGATCTTTCAGAATGTGTACATTGTCCCAGATTCTAAAATTATTTCCACTTTGAGTTTTATCAAATTTTTAAAATAGAAACCGAAAGTAGAAAGGTAGAAATTATTTTAAATTAATAAAAGTTAAGATTAAAAAAATTTTTAAAAAATCGGATTGTTTTAATATAGAGGAGACCATAGGAAGTAGATGATGCTAACAGTTGACCAATTTAAAAAAAAAATTTAAAATAAATTAAAGTAAGTTTTTCTTTACGTGCAGTATTAGAATGATCTTTTATTGTATTTTACTTTGTTGAATAAAACTATATCTATACTTATAATAAAGCTCAATGTGTGTGTGTGTGTGTGTGTTGGCGCTCTACAGACCAGACCATTCAACCTATAGCTACCAAATTTGGCACGTGTATACCTTGGAGGCCGGGAATGTGCACCTGGGGGTTATTTTTTCGAATTTTTAACTAGAATTTTATTTATTTAAAAATTAAGCGAAATTTTGACGTGTTTCTGCTATAACTGTCGAAAATATTACCACACAAACAAGATTTTTACATGAAGTTAAAGATCAAAAATTTATCTTTTAAATGATACTACTATTTTAATCTTAAAATTAAATTTCTATTTTTAATGAATTTTTTAATAAATATTTTAATTATGTTTTTCAATAATTTTTTTCGTCAAAAATAAAAATGAGGATTAAGCACGTTTCGCATTCAGGAGAAAAAAATAGCTTTTTTCAAAGTGTTGTCATCACATTGATTAAAGCTCTAACTGAAAATAAATTAAATCTTTTTGGAAATGAAATCTGCAAAAATATAATTTTTGGCAAGTGTCTGTAGGAAATGAAGCAAATATGAAATATTATTTTTTCTAAAAAATAAATTCAAGAAAAATTATTTTATGATCTTTTACACTCTCTATACAGGGTGTTTATTCAGTCCCGGATCCATTTTGATATTTAATGACTCATAAAATAATGAAGATATAAATAAACTTATGGCATTTATTGATGGAATAACTCATATATTTTCCTTTTCAGGTTTGAATATTTTTACTTTTGTAAATATCGTCTGCGCGTGTTTTTAATTTCAGATAATTTCATTTTCCAGTCTAAATATCTGTACTTTTCTAAATATCGTCTGCTTATTAATTGCATTTTTCTCTCTTTTTCTGTTGGCAACTATTGAAATGTTATGTTTTCTTTTGATGTGTTTGTTCTATGTAGTACTTTTGTATGTGATGTTTTATTCGATCGGATATTAAGGAGAATGCATACACCACAAGAGAAAGCACAGATTTTATGGTGGTCATAGAGTTAATTTCCAATCAACTAAATCACTGACTTTTAAGAGTTAATTTCAAATCACTTAAACTGACTGATTTATGAAGATTTGAATATCACTATTCAATAAAAAAAGGATAATTTTAGATTTTTCATCGATCGTTTCAAAGAAAATACGCCAATAAGCGCGCAGGTTTCTCAAGATTAATTGGCCTAAGATTATGAAAATGGTGAGTTTTTCTAAATTTTTAACATTTAAAACTTCATAAATAAGTCTTAGTTGATCGTGGAAAATAGAAACATTCATTCATTTATTTAAAATTTGGTGTGTCCAGAATATTTATCAGAATATGATACCTTACTGCATTAAATTTAGACTTCATAATTTTTGAAATATATTTATAAGCAGGAACAAAATATTATTATTGATTTCATTTCAATCCTTTTGAAATCAAAACTAAAAACTGAATTTTATACTGAATCTCAGAAATTTTTGTTGAATTATTGTTTGAGATATTACATAAATTATGAAAAATATTTTGTAGTTAACATAAGACTTAAATACCGAGCGATTCCGTTTGCAATACTCATATTCAATAATAATAATAATTAATAAATAACAATAAAGATGATAAATAAAATAAAACGCTTGGTTTTATTAAAAAATATCTTAATATTAATTGCAATTTCGTCATTTACATTTTTAATTAAAGTTTAAGTTTTACCGGAAATGGCAACAAATTAGCAAAATATATATAGTAAATTGAACAAAACGATCTAAACAATATAAGTTTGGTATGACTATCAAAATTTGAAGATTAAAAATGTTTTGTTTGAGAATCCTTTAAGAGACCAGTTACTTAAAATATTTAATTGAAAATTGTAGCAAGCGGTAATACTGGCGAACCGGCTGGTCGCCAAAGGCGGCTAGTACTTATTATAATACTATCAATACCTTAATTTAATACTATCTATCAATAAACTTTAGCTGAATACTATAAAGATGCAAAAATATGATCTTGTCCAAAATTAGGGTAAAATGATTTCGACCTCGGAACAAGGTAACAATACAAATAAAAGTTGGATATATTTTTATTCTTAGAACATATAAGACAGCACACTAATTAATTAAACATTGTTAAGTAATTCTTTCCAAGTATGAACTTTCATGGCATCATGTGTATATTTTGCAACATTTTACCTTTGATTACCGAATGAAGGTAAAAATAAATCTTACAACAAACAAGAACTTTATAGTACTTTCATTGAAAGTTTCACTAATGTTGTAAATCATATTTTGTAAAAAAAAAAAAAAAAAAAAAAAACCTTAGTTTCTTAGTAAAAACTCCATCTCTCTCCCCTTTTTTTTCCTTCTCGTCTTTATTTCTTTAAATGTATTTATTGTGCATTATATTGGGTTGTTCGGGAAGTAATTTCGTTTTCTTTTTTGTGGAAATTAAAGACAGTTTTCGTATAATAAACAAATACTTTATTAAATTATATATTGACCATTCTGGTCCAACACCTTTTGTCATCTTTCTGGTAGTAGCATAATTCCACGCTCATAAAATGTTTGGTCTTTGCTGCCAAAAAACTGATCGAGGTGGTTTTCCACCTCCTCATTTGAGGTGAAGGTTTTACCGTCTAAAAAATTTAGCGAACCAGTTCTGGCACTGGCGTACTGTCAACACACCTTCTCCATACACATCGGTCAATTTCTTTCTGGCTTGAACAGCATTTTTACCCTTTATGTAGTAAAACAGTAAGATATGTCGAAAATGCTGCTTATCGTTCTCCATATTTAAAAGGGCACCAACCAAAAACTACTGCGTAGAATTAATTGGAATTTTTCACACACAAGCCTTGCTATATGAGCTCTCAAAGCATATAAAAATTATACGGCTTAAATGTGAAGTTGCGTGCAAAAAAATACAATTAAATCCTCTGTCGGGAAAAAGCGAAATTACTTTCCGAACAACCCAATAGTTCCTTTTGACTTTACATACTTATAAAAGAAACAATATAAAAATTTTATCGCTATGACAATGCACTTCACAGTACAGTGAGATAGTTTGCGTAGAAAATAAGTGAAACTAGCGGAAGTGGTTTTCGCAACTTTCTTTCATACTTTCCAATTTTTGCACACTTTCTAACTTGCAAATATTCAAATAAGGTTACTATTGTTAAGGTTACTAGTTACTCTCACTCTACATAAAATTGTGGACCTTGGGCAAAGCTGCGGATGCAACTAACTGCATGATACTGGCGAACAAATGTTACTGAACATTGAACTTTGGCATGAATTTAGCAATTTTACTGAATCTATTGTATGATGTTGGTGATTAATTCTTGACAATTTGCAATAAGTATCAAAAAATGAAATTTCTGCTTTAGACCTTGTTTCCAACCGATTGAAATACATAATTACAATTGTAATTACAAAATCACATATCAAATTTCACATATTTAAAAAAAATGCGTTTTTGAGATATTGTATTTATATGCTTGTGAAAGTATAGAGCTATAGAAAATCAACACTTTACAGATTTGGTTCCAAATTTGGTAGATATCTATATTTTGGGTGTAAAATTTGTGCACCTAATAAAATTAGGTGCACAGATTTCAGGAATGATCAAGCTGTTTTCATTTGAACTTATCCTATTCTCTTATATTCGGAAAGTCAGGCAGACAAACGTTCTCTGAATGGATTTTGTTCAAATTTGATAAAAATTTACAAATTTGATATAAAGAACGCAAGCCAAATTTTGTTTTCAGATAGTTTTTGAGCTATGGTGTTCATATGCAAATGGTCAGACAAACAGATAGACGTAATTTCAAAAATGTCTTTTCAGATTCTGGGAAATCTGAAACGTGAAGATTTTCAAAATGTCGAATTCAGATAACAATACTTTCTCTGCACTTCATAGATCAGAAAGTAAAAATCACACACACACACAAAGCATAATACTTAGGGTAAGAAAACAAGATCGTCAACTTACTCACATAGTAAAGGTTAAAAATCCTTGATTCCTTTGGTATGATTAACAAGATCAGCAATAAATAAACAGTGATTATAAAAAGTGTTTTGTCTAAGGTAATCCTGTATACCAAAAAGTAACCAAATATCTTCTCTTCTAGTATATATGAAATACTAATTTGAAAGTCGTGAAAATGCAATGGTGAATTTAGGCATTTTGCAGTTTTAGGCAATGCAGATTATGTAGCCCCACTTTTAATAAGATGACCAATTTAGCTGTACATTCTTAATATATTAATAATTTGTTTTAGATAAATATTTGGCACGATATATGTATATATTTTAAAGATGTAAACAGCACTTGGAATCATATCACTGGTTAAATAATGAACTACTTGATGTTGAGATAATTTGACTTTAATTGCAAATGACATTTGATTTCATTTCTTAATTAATCTATTGAATTGAAATCGATTAGAATTTGAGATTTGTGATCACTACTTTAAAAAAATATAGAATAAAAAATATTTGAACAAAAAGGAATTTCTCTTTTAATTTCTTTAACAAATGTATCTCTTTCAAGCGTTTCATTTTTCTTTCAAGCATTGAAAACACAGAAGATTAAAAATAAAAAAAATGCTTGTAATTCCAACAAATTATTAAATTTTAAAGCCGTGTTATTTTATTTTTCCTATGTTATGTTCATTTTCTGTACATGGACTTTTTTATTTGAAACCCGTTCCATAGTATCATTGTGTTATTACAAATATAAATGCGTTTGTCATCAATTTTGTCTTTATTAACTTTAGTATAATTGAATTTAATGAAGTTACTGAAGTATTCGAAGAAATTTCAATCAGTTTAGTTCGAATACTTCAGTTCAGATAGTTTAATATAGGAAGTAATACGCAGACAATTTTTTTTATAAATGTTCTGATAAATTTTCTATTATGTATTCTGATGAATTTTTCGAATTTGAATTTGACTGAATATTTTTGAACTTGAAATCAATGAAAGGCTATAATAAAGCTGAATGATACAGTAAATATGTTACCTCTTCGTTGGCGCTGTTTGTTATAGAATCTTGCAACCATGCGCTGACTTGACTTCAGCGATAAAATTTATTGTAACTCTGCTGACATGGGATCAGTTTTCAAAACAGTTTCGTACTGAGTCGTTGCGGGGTCGGTGAACCTCGATGAAATAAAAAGTTGGCTTTCGAATTGTCGTTTGATTTTAAATAAGATTACAGACCACTTATTAAAAAATTGAAATGAACCAGCTTAAACTTATGGTAAATTCGTACCATAAAATTTGGTCTGCTCGCGGAGTTTGAATTTTAATTAAATTTCGATTTGAATAGTAAATAATAATGGAGAAAGACATTACTTCGTTAAATAGGACTCGTGATGGAATCAAGGCGCAAATAACTAGACTATTAACGTCAATAAAGGATCAGCAGTTAGAGGATGTTGAAATAGAAGAAATTGTAGTCAAGTTGGATAAAGTGCGTAAATTAAATCAATAGTTTGAACTTTTAAGACAAGACTACTACAAAGTTGTGAAAAAAGATGAAGATTTAGTGGAAATTGAAAATAGTTTCGAGGACATCGACTCGGATCTCCTAAAATTGGAGGTAAGCTTGAAAAAACTTTTTAATAATTGCATGCATGAAAACGGGAATGCAAAAAATAATAAATCTAATGATGTTAATATCAAGCTGCCAAAAATTTAATTACCAAAATTTTCGGATAATTTTGAGGAATAGAATATTTTTAAAGCTCAATTTGATTCGTTGATGTCTTCTAACAAACAACTTTCAGAGTCGCAAAAGCTTTATTATTTACAATCATGCTTAGTTGGAAGTGCGGCTCGAATGATATCGAATGACGATACATTTCATTCCTTAATGAAATCTTTGGCAGATAGATTTGATAATAAAAGACTTATTGTTAATACTAACATTAATGAAATATTTTCGATTGAAAAGTTGAACAATGAAAGTGCCAAAGATTTAAGATCATTAGTTGATCAATTACATAAACATTTAAGAGCTCTAAAATTATTGGATTTAGATTTGGATAAACTAAGTGAAGCTATGTTGATTAATATTGTTATGCAGAAATTGGATAAAGAATCGCGTAAACAATTTGAAATGACTTTGACTTCAAATGAGCTAACTGATTGGGATACCTTTATAAAATTTATTGAAAAAAGATGTCAAATTTTAGAAAATTTGCAAAGTAATATTGTTTAACCACCCAAATCGAAATTTATTTCCCAAAGTGCTAAACCACGTACTTTAGTAACAAAGGTAAATGACACTTCATCAAAGTGTCCTGTTTGTCATCTATCAGCAAATAATACTATCTATAAATGCAAAAGTTTTCTGGATTTAAATGCTGTGGAACGTTTTAATATGGTTAAAAAACTCTCCCTCTGTGTGTTGTGCCTAAAACCAGGGCACAAATTAGCTTTTTGTCGCCAATCTAAATATTTGTGTAACATCTGCAATGGTAATCATAATTATCTCTTGCACAGACATAGAAAACCTTCGATCGGAGGAGAAAATGTTACTCATTCCGAAGCAATTCCTTCGGAGCCGAGAAGTGATTTATCCCCAACAGATGTGATCTTGGCCAATTCACAGCATACTTCCTCTGCCTGCTTACTTATAAAAAATAAAAGCGTTCTGCTTCCAACTGCAATAGTACTTATTCAGAATATATAAGGCCACTTCTCAAGAGCTAGAGTAATACTTGATAGCGCTTCTCAGGCAAATTTTGTGACAAAGCAGTTTGCTGACAGCGCGAATTTACGAAAACAAAAAATAAATACATCGGTTTCTGGATTAGGAGGAATTTCTACTTCGATTGAATATGAGGCTGTTGCTAATATAGCCAATTGTAATGGATCTTTCTTTTTATCACAAACCTTTTTTGTAATAGATAAAATTACGGATATGGTTCCGGCAACAAATGTTAATTTAGAGAATTTAGAAATTCCACAGGTTACGCTTGGGGATCCGGAATTTACACGGAGTTCCAAAATCGATGCCCTTTTGGGTGCTGAAACCTTCTTTGAAATTGTTAAGGGTGAACAAATACGTTCATCTCTAAATTCGTTAATTTTTCAAAATACTGTATTTGGTTATGTCGCTGGTGGCTATGTAAATGCAAACAATCAGGAGCCATGTACTAATTTATGTAGTTTTGTTTCTCGAAATGAGAATATAGAAAAAGTAATAGAAAAATTCTGGTTAGTGGAAAATATTAGTGAAGAAAATACTATTCTTAGTACTGAAGAAGAGTTTTGCGAGGCGCATTTTAAAGAAACCCACACTTTACATAAGGATGGTCGATTTGTAGTTAAAATGCCGATGAAAGAAGGTTTGTTGGGTGATTCTAAAGCCTTAGCCAACGTTAGACTTAACCAAACAGTTAAGCGATTGCATAAGAATCCCATGATGGAAAATTTATATAAGAAATTTATTGCAGAATACGAAAGTTTGGGTCATATGGAAAAAGTGAATAATGACCTTTGTGAAGGATCGTATTATTTGCCACATCATGGAGTTTACAAACCTGAAAACTCAACTGCAAAATTAAGGGTTGTATTTAATGCCAGTGCCCCTAGTACAACGGGACAAAGTTTAAACGATTTGCTTCTTGCCGGTGCAGTGAAAGAAAATATTTTTGAAATAATGACTAGATTTAGGACTTATAAATACGCATTTACGGCAGATATTAAGAAGATGTACCGTCAAATATTAATTGATGAATCACAAAGAAATCTGCTAAAAATATTATGGAAGGATAATATGAATGAGTCTCCAACTACTTATCGTCTTAACATTGTCACTTATGGCACAAAATCGGCTCCATTCTTGGTCATTCGTTGTTTGAAGCAACTAGCTTTGGATGAAGCGAAAAAATTTCCGTCAGCTTCGCAAGTTACACTAACAGATGTGTATATGGACGATTTTGTCTCGGATGCTGCTACTTTGGAAACAGCCCAGGAATTACATAGGCAGTTGATACAAATGCTGAAAACTTGTGGCATGGAGCTTCATAAATGGACTTCAAATTCATCTGAACTCATAAATAGTAGCTCTGAGGAAACTAACCAACAATATTTTCTCGTTGATCGACATTCTTCAGTAAAAGCTTTGGGTCTGAATTGGCAACCAAAAGAAGATTAATTTCTCTTTAAGGTAGACTTAAAGATCAAGCCTTTCTACACTAAAAGAGACGTGTTATCAGTTATCGCTCATTTGTATGATCCATTAGGTCTCGTTGGTCCTGTTATCACAAAGGCCAAAATTGTTATGCAAAAATTATGTATCCAACAATTGAATTGGGAAGATACTCTCCCTCAATCAATTCAGCCAGAATGGTCGAATTTTGTGACATTTTTGAAAGTCATCGAAAATCTCAAAATTCCTAGACATATCTTGACAGAATCTTATGATAGAACTGTTATAGTAGGTTATGCTGATGCTTCTGAAGCTGCTTTCGGAGCGGTAGTTTACATGAAGTTTATTATGGAAGATAGCACAGCTGTCAATAAACTTATTTCCAGTAAATTAAATCAAGAGTCGCTCCCATTAAAGTAATTTCGATCCCTCGTTTGGAGTTGTAAGCATGTCTAATTCTCTCGCAGTTGATGGAAAGAAGTCGTCCTTCTCTTCAGATACTAATCAGTGAAATAATCTGTTACACAGAGTCAACAATTGCACTTGCCTGGATAAAGACACCTCCATATAATCTAAAAACTTTTATTGCTACTCGGGTATCAAAGATACAAACTCTAACAGGAAACTTCCAGTGGAAACATATTTCTTCCCAACTTAATCCTGCAGATATAAAATCTAGAGATTTGAACCCTCATTAACTCTTAACCAACGACATATGGTGGTGTGGTCCTGACTATTTGCCGGACTCTAAAAAACATTCTGGTGTTGAACTTGATGAGTCTGTAATTTCAGATGAACAATATCTGACTGAACTTAAATCAGAATTATTATTTTATTAATTTATTTTCTGTAAACAATATTTCATTTCTTGAGAAGTTTTTAGCCATAAGTAATGACTATTTAAAATTAATTCGCGTTTTTAGTTTTCTTTGCAGGTTTTTATTCAATATTAAGAATAAAACAAAAATTACCGGTCCTGTCACAAATAGTGAATTGGAAACAGCAAAAAGGAAATTAATGGAGATTATTCAGGTAAGTGAATTTTATAAAGAGATAAAGGCCCTAAAAAACGGAGAAACTTTGAAGAATGGTCCTATAAGTCACTTAAATGCCTTTTTAGATGCAGACAATTTATTAAAAGTAGGTGATAGATTGGTTCATGCAGATGTTAGTTATAATCATAAACATCAGATAATACTACCTAAAAAGCACAAAATTACCACACTAATTTTCCAGTATTATCACTTAAAGAACTTTCATGCAGGACCTCAATCATTATTACATTTTGTTCGGCAAGAATTTTCGTCCATTGGAGGCAAAAATATCGCAAGAAAGATTTACAAGAAAGATATAACTTGTTTTACGTGCAAACCTACTCCCTTAGACCAATTAATGGGGAATTTACCTCCTGAGCGAGTCAATTCTAACCCTGTATTTTCTAACACAGGTGTAGACTTTTGCGGTCCATTTTTCATAAGGTATAAAAATAAAAGAAAGGGTAATTTACATAAGGTGTATGTAGCTATTTTCGTTTGCCTAGTTACTAAGGCTATACATCTTGAAATAGTTTTTGGCCTGACATCACAAGCATTTATTGCTTGCCTGAAAGGATTCTTCTCACGTCGAGGGAAATGCTCAACCTTATTTAGTGATAATAGTAAAACATTTATAGGAGCCTACAAACAGTTGAAAAAACTCGCTTCACTTGTTAATTTTCCTGATGAAAATTTATCCAGGTTTTTGGCAATGAAAAATATCTCCTGGAAATTTCTTCCCCCTCGGGTATCTAATTTCGATGGACTCTGGGAGTGTGGAGTTAAGTCCTTCAAGCATCATCTGAAAAGAACTGTTGCTGATACAAAATTATTTTATGAGGAATTTTTAACTGTTGTTACTCAAATAGAAGGCATCCTAAACTCAAGACCTATTTCACCTTTATCTTCCGATGCTTCGGACTTAGAACCATTAACTCCAGGCCATTTTTCATAGGCAGGCCCATAAATTCTATCCCAGAGCCTTCAGTAATAAATGAACTAGAAAGTAAATTAACCCGCTGGCAAAGACTGACAAAAATAATAGAACAAATCTGGAAACGCTGGTCGATTGACTATCTAAATCATTTGCAAGACCGAAAAAAATGGCGGTTTTAAAAAAAAATAAAAAATAATAAGGAAAATGATATGGTTTTACTAAAGGAGGATAACCTTCCACCTTTTAAATGGTGTCTTGGAAGAATAAGCCAAGTTATTCCCGGACAGGACGGAAAAATTCGTGTTGTAATTGTCAAAACTAAAAATGGTCATTTTAAAAGACCAATCTCTAAAATTTGCCTCCTACCCATTCAGACTTGATTTTCTAATTTGTACATAAAAAAACTGTATATTGTTTTGTATACATATTAAAATGTTTATTTTCTATTTTTACCTATTTAACTGTACATTTATGGTTCATACTTATTTATATTTCTATGTCTTTTTTTATATATATTTTCATGTTTGAACTCGAAAAAAAAATATTTTGTTGTATATTCTTGATTGTAACTTTGAATCTTGAATTGTAACTTGCATTGTGTTGCACGCGGGGCGGAATGTTACCGCTTCGTTGGCGCTTTTTGTTATAGAATCTTGCAACCATGCGCTGACTTGGCTTCAGCAACAAAATTTATTGTAACCCTGCTGACATGGGATCAGTTTTCAAAACAGTTTTGTACTGAGTCGTTGCGGGATCGGTGAACCTCGATGAAATAAAAAGTTGGCTTTCGAATTGTCGTTTGATTTTAAATAAGATTACAGTCCACTTATTAAAAAATTGAAATGAACCAGCTTAAATTTATGGTAAATTCGTACCAAAATATATTACATCAATCAATCAAATGTGATTTTACTTGGAATTCAAAATATTTTAATTTTGTTTACTACCAAAATATCAATGTAGTTTTTAGTGAAGATTTAAATAATATATTGCTTCTATTTTCTGATAGCTTTTATGCAATTAGCTATTAATGTAAAACTTAAATTAACTTATTCATAAGCAGATGCGGAAGCTGTCGGAGTCCCCTACTGCTGAAGTTCTTGGGTGATATCTGAAAGAATCACACACACACAAAAACGTTTAAATATCGATTTTTCAAACATAACATGCTTAATTTATTTTGCATATTTTAATCTGTATTAACTATCTTTATTAAATTTCCTTTTAAATTGCTGTTTTTTATTTTAGTTATCTAGTTAATTACTTTCATTAATCTTTGTTTATTATTTTTGTAATAATATTTGAAATCAGTGAATTAATTTATGAAATTTATATCTGTAATTTGCATATATAAATATTTTTATTAAGAATTACCGAAATAACATATTATTCATTATATAAAAGAAAGATATTGTGGTGAAAGCTTATAAGCCAGTTAACAGCTACAATGCACGAGCAATTGCTTTTGCATTGCGGTCATGTTACTTGGCTGCGAACGACAAGGTTCCAGGTTCTATCCTCACTCATAACAATTCACCACATTGGTGACCTCGGACGATAAACCTTCAACCTTTATACAGCTGTTGTGGCTTCATTTACCCACAGAAAATCAAAGTCGTCAGACTCACTTGGCGCATCAGCAACAGCAACCACACACACTCGCCATACGCTTGGCGCTATTCAAATAGGTACAGGCAAATTAGACTCAACAGCTAATAAATGCATCGCCACTCAACAGCCATATCGTTCGTCTCACCTCCGTCTCATTGAAGGGAGAGTCTGTGGTGAAAGCTTATAAGCCAGTTAACAGCTACGCTGTACGAGCAATTGCTTTTGTATTGTGATCATGTTACTCGGCTGCGAACCACAAGGTCCCAGGTTCTATCATCACTCATAACAATTCGCCACAGTATTTTCCTAACACGGTTACATTGATTATAATTGTCGAATAAATAAACTTTATAATCAACCTGTTATTAAGATAAAAATAATAAGTAATTTAATTCTAAATGCAGAAATATGGTAAAGTAAGAATGTGTCAGCTGTTTGATATATAACTGTAAGTAAAGCATAAACAATTACCCATTGTTAATTAAATTGTTATAATTATTATGATAAATTCGTTAAATGATTAAAAAAATTAAAAGAAAAATGTAAGCAAAAAAATCTAAGACTTGCAAATATTACTTTTTGAACTTTAATAATTTTTCTAAAAAAATAATATTTTAATAATATATTCATTTTAAAGTGACTAGATCTGTCGCCTTGGCGAGTTTTTTTGGCTATTAATCTTTGGTATGCGGTTAATAACATCCAAAAGTCGAATCTGTGTTTTTCCCGACCGATTCAAACAAAACTTTGACCCAAAAAGTATACTTGTAATCACAAATCTCATATCAAATTTGATCCATTTAAGACATTGCATTTTCGAGTCAGCGCTTTCTGAAAATACAAACTGACAGACAGTTAATACCTTGCTGTATTTTGCTCAAAATTCGATGAACCTCTACACTATAGGTGTTATATATGTGTACCGAATTTTATCTATCTTGCTCTTTATTTACAGTTATTATTATATTCACACAATTGAGTAGACAGATTTTCTCAGAGCGGATTTAGCCCAAAATTTCATAGAAATCTACAAATTTGACATAAAGACCGTATACCAAATTTTGTCCGTCTGGCTAAAATCATTTTTGAGTTATCTTCGCTACAGACAGATAGACAGACGTTTTCCAAAAATGTCCATCTGGAGGTTTAAAACGTGAAAATTTGTCAAAATCTTGGGTACAAATTTTTTGACGATTATGTATTTTGTGGTGAATAGCATATAAGCCAGTTAACAGCTCTGCTACCAGAACAATTGCTTTGGTATCATGGTCATGTTACTGCACTGCAAATCCCAAGGTCCCAGGTTCTATCCTCGCGCATCCCAATTCGCTAAATTGGTGACCTCGGACGATGAACTTTCAACCTTCGTACAGCTGTTGTGACGCCCTCTACCCACAGCAAACCAAAAGTTATCAGACTCGCTTGACGCAGCAACAGCATCAGCAACCACTCAACCACACACACGCTCGCCATAACGCTTGGCGCTACTCAACTGGGTACAGGTCTATTAGACAACAGCTTAAATACATCACCACTCAACAGCCATATCGTTCTTCTCACCTCCGACTCACTGGAGTGAGAGTCTGTGGTGAATAGCATATAAGCCAGTTAACAGCTCTGCTACAGGAACAATTATTTTGGTATCACGGACTGCAAACCACAAGGTCCCAGGTTCTATCCTCGCTCTTCCCAATCCGCCACAATTCTTCTAATTGCGTATATGAGAAGGTAAAATATTGCCGCAATTCGCTCGACTGTTAAATTGGTGTAATTAAAAATGCAATTTTTTAAATTTTGATATAGAGTAAAATTTATTTTTGTACCCTAATATCTTTGGCAATTGTTGCAGAAAAACGCCGAAATTCAGTTTAATTTTTAAACAATTCAAATTATAATTAAAACTCTAAAATTAAAAAAAAGCGTTCTGAAATGCACATTCCCGATCTCCAAAGTGTACACACACACATTATCAGTAGTATAGATTAAAATATATACTTGCAACTTAACATATACATCATAGCTTGCATTCTGCAGTAAAAGTATTTTTTATTCCAAAAGTATCTGCTGTTGTCATTTCCCTGTAAAAAAATATTAATTTTCTCTCTAATAACAATAAATATGAAACTTATCCTTCTTTCATTTAGAAATGACGAATATTTTACTAGCGGTTATTACGTAACCAATAACAAAAAGTCACAAATACAAGTGATCAATACTTTTCAAAGAAGGGTGTGATTCAAATCCTTGATACGATCTTACTGGTGATATTTCGATTACAGGTTTGGATCCCGATAGAAAGTAACAATCGATATGATATCACTGAAATTTGCCGGAGCGGTGATTTCACTGGAAAGTAACAATCGATATGATCTGCCCAATGGAAGTTCAGGAAAGAAATCTGTAAATGGATTGAAAAGTGAACGGACAGGTTATTGAAATTATGGTATTGAGGCGATAGGGGATGCGCGAAGGATAGAGCCTGGAACCTTTTGGTTAGCAGTCCAGTAACTTAACAATTTTACTAAAACGATCGTCCGGGTAGAAGAGTTGTTAACTGGCTTATATGCTATTCACCACAGTACTCTCCCTCCAGTGAGACGGAGGTGAGGCGAACGATATGGATGTTGAGTGGTGATGTAATATTAGTTGTTGGCTTAATGGGCCGGTACCCAGTTGAATAGCGCCAAGCGTTATGGCGAGAGAGTGTGGGTGCTAATGCGCCAAGTGTGTCTGGCGACTTTGGGTTGCTGCGTCAAGTGAGTCTGACGACTTTGGGTTGCTGCGTCAAGTGAGTCTGACGACTTTGGGTTGCTGCGTCAAGTGAGTCTGACGACTTTGGTTGCGGGTAGATGGCGCCACAACAGCTGTACGAAGGTTGAAGGTTCATTGTCCGATGTCACCAATGAAGCGGTGCGGGATGAGTGAGGATAGAGCCTGGGACCTTTTGGTTAACAGTCCAGTAACTTAACAATTTTACTAAACCGATCGTCCGGGTAGAAGAGTTGTTAACTGGCTTATATGCTATTCACCACAGTATCATTGAATTGCATATCACTGAAATTTATCGGGGCGGTGATTTCATCGGAAAGTGCGAAGTCACCGCTCCACTTTACGGGAGTGACTTCCGATATTCGCATATGATGATGCGCTATTCCATACAGATCATTTTTAATTGCTCGTGACATGATTGACTTTGATTACATATATTCTGTTTACTGCTGGAGCTATCTATTGGTAGAATATAGAACTAAAGTAAACATTTTAAAGAAATGCCATATATTTTTAATTCACCTGTTCCAGAAAATGGTTCACTCCAATAAAAAATTAAAGAAATAGTTTTGAGAAAAAAATAAAATTTAAGAAGTAAGTTGAAACAG